>CM042381.1:6189909-6539909 GCA_023634145.1 Thymallus thymallus
CAAATTTTCTATAGGATTGAGGTCAGGGCTTTGTGATGGCCACTCCAATACCTTGACTTTGTGGTCCTTCAGCCATTTTGCCACAACTTTGGAAGTATGCTTGGGGTCATTGTCCATTTGGAAGACCCATTTGCGACCAAGCTTTAACTTCCTGACTGATGTCTTGCGATGTTGCTTCAATATATCCACATCATTTTCCTTCCTCATGATGCAATCTATTTTGTGAAGTGCACCAGTCCTTCCTGCAGCAAAGCACCCCCACAACATGATGCTGCCACCCCCGTGCTTCATGGTTGGGATGGTGTTCTTTGGCTTGCAAGCATTCCCCTTTTTCCTTTAAACATAACGATGGTCATTATGGCCAAACAGTTCTGTTTTTGTTTCATCAGACCAGAGGACATTTCTTCAAAAAGTACAATATTTGTCCCCATGCGCAGTTGCAAACAATAGTCTGGCTATTTATGGCGGTTTTAGAGCAGTGGCTTATTCCTTGCTGAGCGGTCTTTCAGCTTATGTCGATATAGGACTCATTTTACTATGGATATAGATACTTTTGTACCTGTTTCCTCCAGCATCTTCACAAGGTCCTTTGCTGTTGTTCTGGGATTGATTTGCACTTTTCGCACCAAAGTACGTTCATCTCTAGGAGACAGAATGTGTCTCCTTCCTGAGTGGTATGACGGCTGCGTGGTCACATGCGTACTATTGTTTGTGCAGATGAACATCGTACCTTCAGGCATTTGGAAATTGCTCCCAAGAATGAACCAGACTTGTGGAGGTCTACAATATTATTTCTGAGGCCTTGGCTGATTTCTTTTGATTTTCCCATGATGTCGAGGAAAGGGGCACAGAGAGTTTGAAGGTAGGCCTTGAAATACATCCACAGGTACACCTCCAATTGACTCAAATTATGTCAATTAGCCTATCAGAAGCTTCTAAAGCCTTGACATCATTTTCTGTTTAAAGGCACAGTCAACTTAGTGTATGTAAACTTCTGACCCACTGGAATTGTGATATAGTGAATTATAAGTGAAATAATCTGTCTGTAAACAATTGCCAAAACTATAGTTTCTTAACATGAAATCTTTGGAGTGGTTGAAAAAGGAGTTTTAATGACTTCAACCTAAGTGTATGTAAACTTCCGACTTCAACTGTATATACCCAATGGTGTAGCAAATAAACACAATATGGAGAGATCACCTGGCAGTTGGTCACAACTCAACTCAGCAGGCAACGCCTTTGTCGATGTGCCTTTGCTCTCTGGTCATGCATACAGCAAGAGCATGGGGGAGAGTAAAATCACTTAGAAAATATATTTTTGACACACTACTTTTTAAGCAGTAGGGGGTTGGATATCGATTGTATGGGGTGTGGGGGTTAAACTTAGTGATGGTTTTCCTGCTGTGTCCTGACACTCATTCCCCTGTGAGCTATCAGGGGCACCAATCTCTCTCGCCTGCCCCTGTGATCTCTTTAATGGAATATACATTCTCTTGAATAAAATATTCTTCCCAATGTGTTCATCCAACAAATGTAAACGCCTGGAGTTTGCTAAACAGCATTGGCACTTGGATTGGAACTGGTGCTTTGGTCAGATGACATGACACTAGAGCTCTTTGGCCAAGCACACCAGTGGTGGGTTTGGCGTCGAAATGAGAATGCATGAGCAGAAAGAACCTCATATCTACTGTATGGTATGGGGGTGGATTTTGATGTTATGGTGCTATTTTGCTATGGAAGGCTCATTTAGACACTGCATCTCAGTGTTTGAAGTGTCACTACACTACAAACACCAGGGTAGCAAACCCCACTCTTTTGCACTGGATACATTTGAAGGCTACAATGCAATCCATCGCAATCAAAGCCGGGGTAATGTTTTAAATAAACTTAACTGGGAGGCCATGGACTATTCATTTGTAGTCAGGGCGGCAGGTAGCCTAGCGGTTACAGAGTTGGGCCAGTAACCGTAAAAAACCTGTCGATGCGTCCTTGAGCAAGGCACTTAACCCACATTTTTGCTCCAGGGGCAGACCCTGTAGGTAGGCTGTCATTGTAAATAAGAATTTGTTCTTAACTGACTTGCCTAGTTAAATAAATATAAATATTTACAAAGTGGTTCTGGACATTGTTATGTGCTAAACCAGACATAACACTACAGTACGTGGAGCAGTGGCGGTCGGTGCCGCTTAAGATAAGGGAGGACGATCATTAGTCCAACAAATGCAAACAAGAGTTTCTATTGGACAAATTCAGGTATGTTTATCTAAGTTTCGTTCCATTTGCTTCCGTTTAAAAATTATTTTTCAACGCTACACACAGCGTCATCGTTGTCATCATATTAGCTAACGTCAAGTCACGTTAGTAAACTCTCTACAATCATGCAGTACAGTGTACAGTTAGCAAGGAGTTTAGCAGTTACACAGGTGGGCCCCGGTGGCAACAAATTAATAAAACCAAAAGATTTCCTTGACTTGGAAGAGTTCCAGTGTTGGATAGCCATAGCCAGCTAGCTAACATAGCATCCCTCTCTGTTTGAGCAGGGTGTTTGAGTAGGCTAAACTAGCTAGCTGCATTCGCTAGCTAAGTAAATGAAAATATTTTTCATTTTTGAAGAAATTAATTTGTTAAAAACTGTTCAACTATTGTCTTTCTCTCTCTTTGAGTCTAATACTCACCACATTTTATGCACTGCAGTGCTAGCTAGTTGTAGCGTATGCATTCATTACTAGATTCATTCTGTGATCCTTTGATTGGGTCGACAACATGTCAGTTCATGCTATAAAAGCTCTGATAGGTTGTGAGGATGTCCTCCTGAAGTTGTCATAGTTACTGTGTAAGTCTATGGAAGGCAGATGAGAACCATGAGCCTCCCAGGTTTTATAAGTCAATGTACCCAGAGGAGGAAGGAAACTAGCTGTCCTCTGGCTATACCATGGTGCTACCCCACAGAATGCTGTTGAGGCTACTGTAGACCTTCATTGCAAAACAATGTCTTTTAATCAATTATTTGGTAACTTTCTTAATGTTTCAAAATAAAAAATATTTTGAAATTCACTGAGGATGAGGGTCCTCCCCTTCCTCCTCTGAGGAGCCTCCACTGACGTGGACATAGGAAGAGTGAAGAGGTCCTTAATAAGGGCAACTTTATGTATTTGTTTTATATATCCAAATAAAAACATTGTCTGACTGAGCTACACCCCCGGTTCCAGGAGGATCAATATTTAATATTTTTGCACTTGTCATGGTGAGAGGATTGTAAACATGGCGCAGAGCGGGAGTTGCAATAAGACAACTTTATTTATGTCAAAACCAACAAGTGAAAAAACTAAGGACAGCAACACGAACTGGTGTGAACAAACGTAACACACACAAGAAACCACAACGCAGGTGGAAGCACACGGAACATAAATAGAATCCCCAATTAGAGACAACTCAAGGCAGCTGCCTCTAATTGGGAATCAACCAAATTGACAATAGAGTTTGCTAGAACTCTGTTGTCAGGTCCTGACTGTGGCCTCTCGAATCCCATAGAGGATTCAAGAGGCCTGCCCTCAGTCAGGACCTGACAGTATCCCCCCTCTAAGGCGCAGGCTCCCGAACGCAAGAGCTGCCTTCCATCCCCCCCCAAAAGAAACACAAAAACACCAGGGGGAGAGAGAGAGAAAGAGCTGGGTACTGGCAAGGTTGTTGGTGGAGGCTCTGGCGTTGGACGTGACGCTGGCTCTGGTGGCGTCTCCGGTCTCCAAGCCGGCCTTGCTGTCGCCACCGCATAGTACGCCTCCTCCCTCGTCCCTTGTCTGGACCCCGGCACAATGGAACCCTCCTGGAGCTGTGTGATGCACCAGGTCCTGTCTGGACCCCGGCGTTGTGGACCCCCTCTCTGGAGCAGTACTCAACACCAGGTCCTGTCTGGACCCCGGCGCAGCACTCGACCCTGGTCTCTGTCTGAGACCAGCATAGGGAAGCTCCGACCCCGGAGCTACACTGGACTCCAGTCCCAGACTGGGCACCAGTGCAGAGGGAGGATCTGGCCATGGCGCTGGACTGGACGCCAAGCCTGGACAGGACCCCGGTGCAGAGGCCGGCTCCGGCCATGTTCCAGTATTGGATGCCGAGCCCGGACTGGGCACCGGCGCAGAGGAAGACTCCGGCCAGGGAGCTGATCCGGACGTCGGTCCCGGACTGGGCACCGGTGCAGAGGATGACTCCAACCCTGGAGTTTGACTGGACACCGGGCCTAGACTGGGCAGCGGAAGGCTCCGGCCATGGAGCTGTGCTGGTCGCCGGATCGGACCCTGGATCTGGCAGAGAGGCAGGCTCAGGCCAGGGAGCTGTACTGGACGCCCGATCTGACTCCGGGTCTGGCGCAGAAGAAGGCTCCGGCCCTGGAGCTGTACTTGACACCGGGCCTGGGCTGGGCCCCGGCGCAGAGGAAGTCTCCTGCCTAGGAGCTATACTGGATGCCGGACCTGGACTGGGCCCCGGCGTGGTGGACCCCACCTCTGGAGTAGGGCTGGACGCCAGGTCCTGTCTGGACCCCGGCGCAGTGACCTCCACCTCTGGATCCATGCTGGACACCGGTCCCGGACTGGGCACCGGTATGGAGGGCTCCTGTCTCGAATACACAACACTCAAAATGTACCAAGTATAATATATTAGACGTATAAATATTATTTGCATATAAATACAATTATCCAAAATGCGTCCATATTAACAAAGTATTTCAAAACCCACACAAAGTATGCAATTTGATTGACATCTTCCTTCTGTAACAATGTTAAAATGCAAATAACTATTCAGAGACCATTTCTAAATGTAGGTCATCTCTCTCAGTAAGATTTAGTACAGACCAGGCCTGACAGAAAATGTAGAAAAAGTAGCCTACTTTGACAACACCATTTTCTGCCTGTGCGTCCAACATTGTAATATCTCCTCAGTTGTTCAAGATGGTCAACCCCACCCATTTTCTTGTTGTAATCCATAGCAATCTCTGGAACAGATATACACTACCGGTCAAAAGGTTTAGAACACCTACTCATTCACGTGTTTTTCTTTTATTTTGTTACTATTTTCTACGTTGTAGAATAATAGTGAAGACATCAAAACTATGAAATAACACAATATGGAATAATGTAGTAACCAAAAAAGTGTTAAATAAACTAAAATATATTTGAGACTCTTCAAATAGCCACCCTTTGCCTTGATGACAGCTTTGGCTTGGCATTCTCTCAACCAGCTTATTGAGGTATTCACCTGGAATGCATTTCAATCAACAGGTGTTTTTTTTTATATACAGTATATATTTAACTAGGCAAGTCAGTTAAGAACAAATTCATATTTACAATGATGGCCTACACCGGCCAAACTCAGACAATTTTGGGCCAATTGTGCACCGCCCTAAGGGACTCCCAATCACGGCCTGAGCAATGGACATTAGACTGGTGGAAATGTGTCCTTTGGTTTGGAGTCCAAATGTGAGATTTTTGTTTCCAACCTCCGTCTCTTAGTGAGACGTGGTGTGGGTGAACGGAGGATGTCCGCATGTGTATTTCCCACCGTAAAGCATGGAGGAGGTGGTGTTATGGTGTGGGGGTGCTTTGCTGGTGACACTGTGTGATTTATTTAGAATTCAAGAAAACACTTAACAAGCATGGCTACCACAGCATTCTGCAGCGATATGCCATCCCATCTGGTTTGTGCTTACTGGGACTATACATTTTTTTTCAACAGGACAGTGACCCAACACACCTCCAGGCTGTGTAAGGGCTATTTTACCAAGAAGGAGAGGGATGGAGTGCTGCATCAGATGACTTGCCCTCCACAATCCCCAGACCTCAACCAAATTGTGATGGTTTGGGATTAGTCGGACAGCAGAGTGAAGGAAAAGCAACCAATAAGTGCTCAGTATACATGGGAACTCCTTCAAGACTGTTGGAAAAGCATTCCAGGTGAACCATGTTGAGATAATGAGTGTGCAATGCTGTCAGGGTGGCTATTTGAAAAATGTCAAATTTAAAATATATTTATATTTGTTTAACACTATTTGAGTTAATACATGATTCCATATGTGTTATTTCATAGTTTTGATGTCTTCACTGTTATTCTACAATGTAGAAAATGTAAGAAAAACCCTTGAAAGAGTAGTTGTTCTATAACTTTGACTGGTAGTGTAAGTTCCTACCACTTTTAATAAATCCAAAACCCCTGCCACTGTCACTTTAGGCCCAGGCTGTGTGGTACAAGGGTGAATGGTGGGACTTGGGGCAGACACATTTCATAGACACTTAGGCTCCCCTCTTGGGTGTGCTCTCCCTCTTCCTCCTCCCCTCTCTCCGTTTCCTCCTCTCAAATCAATTTATTTGTCACATACAAGTGTTAAGCCGATATTATTGCGGGTGTAGCAAAATGCTTGTGCTTCTAGCTCCAACAGTGCAAGAATATCTAACAAGTAATATCTAACAGTTTCACAACATACCCAAATACACATAAATCAAGTAAGGAATGAGTTAGGAATATACACTGGGGGCCAAAAGTTTGGAATATTACTCATTCAAGGGTTTTTCTTTATTTGCAC
Organism: Thymallus thymallus; assembly: GCA_023634145.1. Classification (NCBI taxonomy): domain Eukaryota; kingdom Metazoa; phylum Chordata; class Actinopteri; order Salmoniformes; family Salmonidae; genus Thymallus; species Thymallus thymallus. Next base: position 6,196,484 of record CM042381.1, read on the forward strand.
TTTTTTACATTGTTGAATAAAAGTGAAGACATCAAAACTATGACATAACACATATGGAATCATGTAGTAACCAAAAAAGTGTTGAGAGAATGCCAAGAGTTTGCAAAGCTGTCATCAAGGCAAAGGGTGGCTATTTGAAGAATCAAATATAAAATATATTTTGATTTGTTTAACACTTTTTTGGTTACTACATGATTCCATATGTGTTATGTCATAGTTTTGATGTCTTCACTTTTATTCTACAATGTAAAAAATAGTGCAAATATAGAAAAACCCTTGAATGAGTAATATTCCAAACTTTTGGCCCCCAGTGTATATGGACGATCGATATCAGAGTGGCATGGTATAGAATACAGTATATACATATGAGATGAGTGATGTCATGTATAAACATAATTTAAGTGACCAAGATATAGTAGAGTACAGTTTGTACATGTGAGATGAGTAATGCAGTATACGGAAACATTATTAAAGTGGCTAGTGTGCCATTTCTTAGTGATTTCTAATCTATGTCTATAGGCAGCAGCCTCTGATGTGCTATTTATGGCTGTTCAATAGTCTGATGGCCTTGAGATAAAAGCTGTTTTTCAGTCTCTCATCACAGTTTTTATTTTTTTTATTTTGTTTTGTTCTTCCCGGCTGTACAGTGGGGAGAAGCTCTGATTGAGCCAATACTACTGGAGAGCATAGTGCCCCAGAAATGTGAAGAGGCTGCGGGGCTTCCAGGCCAGGTGCATATTGGCCAAAATGAATCTCTGCCACAGTCAACTCGCTCCATTCTCCCTGACCCAGAACTGGATGGGAGAAATTGAGGATACAAGTTATACTGTATGGTTTACAACATTACCATAATAACAGAGATTGCCTTAATTTATCAACAAATCACTAGATAATGGGTGGCCTAATTTTCTTCATCCTGTTGTAAAACAAAAATAATGTTCTAATCTATAGGCAGCAGCCTCTGATGTGCTATGTTGCCATGAATAATAAATGGACACAACAGACTCACTTTTAACCTTGAGGGGGAAGGTATGGGGTAAATATACTCCCAAGGAATTAGTTGAAGAGTAAAATATAGCTCCTTCTCTACCATGGTTTATGTAACACATATTTTGCCTCCCCCATGCACTTCAATTATTAATGCCCTGCCTTCAAGACTTTACCTAGTTAAGTTATGACTATGATGAGCCCTGTGGAATGCACAAGATGCTGAAGGTGTTGAATAGAGCTCTCTGATTTTTGTCATAATCCTTTCTCCCATTCATGCAACAGTTTTCCTTTGTTGACCACTCCACCAGATGCTGCCTGAGGAATGTCTCACTTTCTATACTGTTTATTTGCTTAAATTCAAATTCCTCTCAGTTTCTGAGTCATTTTCTTCGGAATTTCATTTTCTGCATTGCCTTCCAAATGTTAAAATATTCATGGGTATGCTTGGAATTCACTTTTATATGGACAACTGTTTGCTATTTCAGTTCAGTTAGCTGTTGTATTATTTGTCTGTGGCATGTACTGTTACAAAGAGTAAAGGATTTGATTTCTGGATGAACAGATGGAAAAGGGGTCTTAGAAAACATCTACCAAAAAAGTCTTAAAAGGTATCAGAAATACATCAAAACACAGTAATGTTGACCTAAAGACCCATGCCAACTATTATCAACACTTACAATATATTTAGTTTTGCAAAAAATGGTTTACCTTTTGTAGGTTTAAGAAATATTGCCTTGTGCCATGTCATTCAATTACCAAAGACCACACATACAGTGGGGAGAACAAGTATTTGATACACTGCCGATTTTGCAGGTTTTCCTACTTACAAAGCATGTAGACGTCTGTAATTTTTTATCATAGGTACTCTTCAACTGTGAGAGACGGAATCTAAAACAAAAATCCAGAAAATCACATTGTATGATTTTTAAATAATTAATTTGCATTTTATTGCATGACATAAGTATTTGATCACCTACCAACCAGTAAGAATTCCGGCTCTCACAGACCTGTTAGTTTTTCTTTAAGAAGCCCTCCTGTTCTCCACTCATTACCTGTATTAACTGCACCTGTTTGAACTCGTTACCTGTATAAAAGACACCTGTCCACACACTCAATCAAACAGACTCCAACCTCTCCACAATGGCCAAGACCAGAGAGCTGTGTTAGGACATCAGGGATAAAATTGTAGACCTGCACAAGGCTGGGATGGGCTACAGGACAATAGGCAAGCAGCTTGGTGAGAAGGCAACAACTGTTGGCGCAATTATTAGAAAATGGAAGAAGTTCAAGATGACGGTCAATCTCCCTCGGTCTGGGGCACCATGCAAGATCTCACCTCGTGGGGCATCAATGATCATGAGGAAGGTGAGGGATCAGCCCAGAACTACACGGCAGGACCTGGTCAATGACCTGAAGAGAGCTGGGACCACAGTCTCAAAGAAAACCATTAGTAACACACTACGCCGTCATGGATTAAAATCCTGCAGTCCCCCTGCTCAAGCCAGCGCATGTCCAGGCCCGTCTGAAGTTTGCCAATGACCATCTGGATGATCCAGAGGAGGAATGGGAGAAGGTCATGTGGTCTGATGAGACAAAAATAGAGCTTTTTTGTCTAAACTCCACTCGCCGTGTTTGGAGGAAGAAGAAGGATGAGTACAACCCCAAGAACACCATCCCAACCGTGAAGCATGGAGGTGGGAACATCAGTCTTTGGGGATGCTTTTCTGCACCGTATTGAGGGGAGGATGGATGGGGCCATGTATCGCGAGATCTTGGCCAACAACCTCCTTCCCTCAGTAAGAGCATTGAAGATGGGTCGTGGCTGGGTCTTCCAGCATGACAACGACCCGAAACACACAGCCAGGGCAACTAAGGAGTGGCTCCGTAAGAAGCATCTCAAGGTCCTGGAGTAGCCTAGCCAGTCTCCAGACCTGAACCCAATAGAAAATCTTTGGAGGGAGCTGAAAGTCCGTATTGCCCAGCGACAGCCCCGAAACCTGAAGGATCTGTATGGAGGAGTGGGCCAAAATCCCTGCTGCAGTGTGTGAAAACCTGGTCAAGAACTTATGAAATACTTATGTCATGCAATAAAATGCAAATTAATGTGATTTTCTGGATTTCTTCTGGATTTTTGTTTTAGATTCCGTCACTCACAGTTGAAGAGTACCTATGATAAAAATTACAGACTTCTACATGCTTTGTAAAAGGGGAAAACCTGCAAAATCGGCAGTGGATCAAATACTTGTTCTCCCCACTGTATTTTAAAGATATTTCCTAATTTCTCTCCCTCATGGGGGATGAAAGTTCAAAGAAGTAATAAGTAAATGTAGACCACCAATTAGTTATAGTGATTTTACTGCTATCAATTTTGTTTATGAATTATTAAGTGATTAAGACACACAATTCCTTTACCAAATTGATAATGGAATTACCAAAAAATCTGTAACGGAATTACTGCAACTGAATTGGCTACAATAGTCACAACCTGCTACTGTCCTCTCTTCCATTGGCATACTGTTATGTTCAGCTCAGAACTGTTTTCGTTGTCTTTCTGTCACCAAGAGGCTAAAACAGTCTGAGTTTGGACAACCCCTCCCTTTCTCTCTCTCTCCAGTTAATGTCACCTCTCCTTACTGACTCCTAAACATGAGCCCCCTCTCTTTCCATTTACTGTAACCAGCATCCTCACCCACTGAGCACTGACCGAAACCAGACGTCCATGGATGTTGAAAAGTAGTTAAAATGTGGTCAGTCCACCCTGGCCTTGATGTTAACGTCCACTGACGGACCAGACTGGACCAAATCTGAACCTATCATAGACAAAATTACTTTGGATACCACAGTAGAGCACAGTAAAGTATAGTGAGTAGAGCACAGTACAGTGAGTAGAGTACAGTACAGTGATTAGAGCACAGTAGAGTAGTGAGTAGAACACAGTACAGTAGAGTACAGTACAGTGAGTAGAGCAAAGTACAGTACAGTGCAGTGAGTAGAGCACAGTATAGTACAGTGAGTAGAGCACAGTACAGTGAGTAGAACACAGTAGAATACAGTACAGTGAGTAGAGCACAGGACAGTGAGTAGAGCACAGTAGAGTGCAGTACAGTGAGTAGAACAAAGTAGAGTGTAGTACAGTGAGTAGAACACAATAAAGTACAGTGAGTAGAGCACAGTGAGTAGAGAACAGTAGAGTACAGTACAGTAAGTAGAACAGTAGAGTACAGTAGAGTACAGTACAGTGAGTAGAATACCGTAGAGTACAGTGAGTTGAGCACCATAGAGTAGAGTACAGTGAGTAGAGTGCAGTGAGTAGAGAACAGTAGAGTACAGTAAAGTGAGTAGAGCACAGTGAGTAGAGCACAGTACAGTACAGTGAATAGAACACAGTAGAGTACAGTGAGCAGAACACAGTAGAGTACAGTACAGTGAGTAGAACACAGTAGAGTACAGTGTACTGAGCATTAACTACGCAAACAGTGAAACTGAGAAAATAGCTTTAAAGTGTATTTGCTGTCCAGCCAAATATTTTGTAGGTAGATAAATGATAATGCACTGATCATTTTTATAAGTAAAAAACTATTGTTCTCAGTTGAAGCTGACATTTAAGGAGTAGCTTCTCAAAATCCAACGGAAATAGAACCACCAAATCACCTAGTCATTTCCAATAATAAACATATCAACAAAATAAAGTGTCCAATCGATGATACGAATCATGGATGCTATACAGTCAGTGATGAACACATAATTCCCCCCCTCTTTAGACATGAAAGGAGGTGATAGTCTTGAAGGTGAGCAGGTTGCGAGCACACCCTTACAGGCCGCAGGATGGGTGCTGCAGTGACAGCAACAGGTGCCTGTGGGACTGGTACTTGTACTTCAGTTGGGGCCAAGGGTAGTAGTGAACATTACCCCTGCCCGGCGTAAACTGCAGCTTAAAATTATACTGCTGGAGGCGGTCTGAACAGCGGTACATGCGGAGTGGCTTGTGACCCGACCCGGAGGTAGACATCAAGGATCTGAGGGCCTGGTGGTCGGTGTGCAGGGTGAAAGAACATCCGTAGAGGTAAATGTGCCACCGCTCGCAGGCACAGACGCATGCTAGTGCCTCCCTGCAACGGAGTACTTCTGTTCAGTGGGGCTCTATGCGCAAGACGCGAAAGCCACTGGCTTCTCAACACCGTCCTGAAGCTGAGAGAGGACCGCTCCCACTGCTGTGGCTGACGCGTCACAGGTGACCAGAGTTGGGCTGGTGAGGTTAAAGTGGGCCAGGACAGGTGAAGTGTTCAGCAGTTCTTTAAGAGAGTGGACAGCCTGTGCACAGTCAGCAACTGACTGTGCTACTTCAACAACTGACACAGAGGGGAAGTGATGGCCGAGTACTGGGGCAGGAAGAGCATGTAGTAACCCATCATTCCCAGAAAGGAGGCAAGTCGTGTAGCAGATGTCGGTTCCGGGACACGATGGATGAATTCCTCGTTTGACTGCAGCGGTGAGAGCCCTCGGGCTGACACGCGGAACCCGACTAAGTTGATCTCTGGCACTGAGAACAGGCACTTCTTAGTGTTGAGTATGAGATTGTGTTGCCGATGTCGTCCAAGGAGACAGCCACTCCAGAGAACCTGGCAAGGATGGTGGACATTATCTTGTAGAAACAGCTGGGGGCCGAACTGAGAGGCATCCTTGTGTAGCGGAACACCTCGATATGAGTGACGAAGGCTGTTATGTTCCTACTCTCTGGGTGTTGGGGAACTTGGAGGTAGCCCATGCGAAGGTCCAGCTTTGTGAAGACTGTCGATCTGTGAAGTGAGTGGTCAGTTCCACCATGGTCAGCAATGAGTACCGATTAGGTATGAAAGTCTTGTTGGCCGCTCTTAGATCCAAGCAGACCCGTAGCTCTCCAGACTTCTTTTTAGCGATGACCAAGTTGGACACCCATGGGCTTGATAAATTCATCCTCCAGCTGCTTCTGTAGATCCTTAGTGACCACCTTGCGTAAAGCCAGTGGAATACGGCGTAGAGGTTGAATGACTGGAATCCCCATTTGGTCGAGGAGGGGCTTATGGGAGGAAACCGGGTCAGGGCACCTAGGCCGTTGAAGAGGGTGGTCCATTGCTCTTGCCATGGGGAGGTGATGTGCAAGATTGTTGAGCCACTGTTGTCCAACAGAGAGTGAACAGGTCTAGACCTAAGATATTAGTGCCCTGCCGTGTAATGTGGAAGGGGAATTGAGTGAGGGCCTTGTTGCCATACTGCACAGTTGAGTGTATAAAGCTGACGACATCAATCACTGAGTGCCTATCCATACAGGCTTATGCTGGGCGGCTGGAGGGGCAGGTGGGACAAGAACTGCTCGTAGGTAGCCATGTTGAGGAGCGACACGTGAATTGTTACTATTGGAACCACAGTTGGCACACCATTGACACGCCTGGGTTCTCAACAACTGCACTGAGGCACTCATGTCACTGTCTGAGTGACAGCTGCAGTCTGGGCTGCACCGCTTGAACAGCACTGGAAGCATGTGTCTGTGCCTCACATATCTTAGTTGCACAGTGAGCTGCTGATTCCACTTGGGAAGCTATGGCTACAGCTTTTGCTAAAGTCAGATCATCATCTTCAAGGAAAAGCCTCTCCCGCACGAGTGAGCTTGAGGTTCTTTGATACTGTTGCAAAGCTAACTAAAAAGCAGCATTCCCCAAGAGAGGATGCCTTTCACTTCAGCAGTGATGAATTCATGAACTTCTTCAACAAAAAGATCATTATCATTAGAAAGCAAATGACGGACTCCTCTTTGAATCTGCAAATTTCCCCAAAGCTCAGCTGTCCTGAGTCTGCACAGAACTGCCAGGACCTCGGATCAATGAAGACACTCAAGTTTTTTAATCCTATATCTCTTGACACATTCATGAAAATTGTCATGGCCTCTAAACCTTCAACCTGCATACTGGACCCTATTCCAAATAAACTACTGAAAGAGCTACTTCCTGTGCTTGGCCCTCCTATGCTGAACATAATAAATGTCTCCCTATCCACCGGATGTGTACCAAACTCTCTAAATGTGGCAGTAATAAAGCCTCTCTTGAAAAAGCCAAACCTTGACCAAACCGGCCTATCTCGAATCTCCCATTTTTCTCAAAAATTATAGAAAAAGCTGTTGTGCAGCAACTCACTGCCTTCCTGAAGAAAAATAATAATGTATACAAAACACTTCAGTCTGGTTTTAGACCCTATCATAGCACTGAGACTGCACTCGTGAAAGTGGTAAATTACCTTTTAATGGCGTCAGACCAAGGCTCTGCATCTGTCCTCGTGCTCCTAGACCTTAGTGCTGCTTTTGACACCATCGACCACCATATTCTTTTGGCGAGATTGGAAACCTTAATTGGTCTACACAGACAAGTTCTTGCCTGGTTTAGATCTTATCAGTTCGTCTCCGTGGATGGTTTGTCCTCTGACAAACCAATTTTAAGTTTCGGTGTTCCTCAAGGTTCCGTTTCACTATATATTTTACCTCTTGGTGATGTCATTTGTAAACATAATGTTAACTTCCATTGTGATGCGGACGACACACAGCTGTACATTTCGATGAAACATGGTGACGCCCCAAAATTGCCTGCCCTGGAAGCCTGTGTTTCAGACATAAGGAAGTAGATGGCGGGAAATTATTTACTCTGACAAAACAGAGATGCTAGTTCTAGGTCCCAAGAAACAAAGATCTGCTTTTGGATCTGACAATTAATCTTGGCTGTACAGTCGTCCCCAAAAAAACTGAAGGATCTCACCGTTACTCTGGACCATGATCTATCTTTAAATGAACATATCAAGAATATTTAAAGGACAGCTTTTTTCCATCTTTGTAACATTGCATAAATGATCCAAAAATGATGCAGAAAAGCTAATCCATGCTTTTGTCACTTCTAGATTAGATTACTGCAATGCTCTACTCTCCGGCTACCCGGATAAAGCACTAAATAAACTTAAATTAGTGCTAAACACGGCTGCTAGAATCTTGACTAGAACCAAAAAATGTGATCATATTACTTCCGTGCTAGCCTCTCTACACTGGCTTCCTGTTAAGGCTGGGGCTGATTTCAAGGTTGTACTGCTAACCTACAAAGCATTACATGGGCTTGCTCCTTCTTATCTCTCAGATTTGGTCCTGCCGTACATACCTACACGTACGCTCCGGTCACAAGACACAGGCCTCCTTATTGTCCCTAGAATTTCTAAGCAAACAGCTGGATGCAGGGCTTTCTCCTATAGAGCTCCATTTTTATGGAATGGTCTGCCTATCCATGTGAGAGACGCAGACTCGGTCTCGACCTTTAAGTCTTTACTGAAGACTCATCTCTTCAGTAGGTCCTATGATTGAGTGTAGTCTGGCCCAGGGGTGCAAGGGTGAACGGCAAGGCACTGGAGTGACATGGGGTGTTGGCCACAGTGTCTCCCGAGGGTCAGTTTGTTAAATCTGAATTTATTACCCAGTGTCTTGTGTGAATTTAAGTATGCTCCCTCTAATTATCTCTCTCGCCCACTCTACCTCCTCTCCCGGAGGACCTGAGCCTTAGGACCATGCCTCAGGACTACCTGCCCTGATGACTCCTAGCTGTCCCCAGTCCACCTGATCGTGCTGCTGCACCGGTTTCAACTCTTCTGCCTGTGGTTATGGAACCCTGACCTGTTCATCGGACGTGCCACCTTGTCCCAGACCTGCTGTTTTCATCTCTCTCGCTCTCTCTCGCTCTCTACTGCACCTGCTCTCTCTCACTCTCTCGCTCTCTGTACCGCACATGCACTCTCTACCGCATCTAAATGCCTGGCTATGAAAAGCCAAGTGACATTTACTCCTGATGTATTTACCTGTTGCAACCTCTACAACCACTATGATTATTTTTTGAACCTGCTGGTTATCTATAAACGTTTGAACATCTTGTAGAAAGAACTGGCCTTAATGGCCATGAATTGTTATAATCTCCATCCGGTACAGCCAGAAGAGGACTGGCCACCCCTCAGAGCCTGGTTCCTCTCTAGGTTTCTTCCTAGGTTTTTGCCTTTCTAGGGAGTTTTAACATCTGCATTTACATCTGCATTTCTTACTGTTTGGGGTTTTAGGCTGGGTTTCTGTATAGCACTTTGTGACATCGGCTGATGTAAAAAGGGCTTTATAAATAAATGTGATTGATTGATTCTTTCAATTAACTGGTCCCTGATCATTTCATCTCTAAGATGACTGCGCTAGCCCTTCAAGATCACTGACATACTGTGTCACTGACTCACCCACACACTGTGCTCGCTGCCGGAAATGCAGCCTCTACAGAAGCACACTCTGTTTCTTTGCGAAATGTCCATTCAAAAGTTCAATAGCTGCATCATATGTTTGTGCTTCCCGGAGTGTTTGGAAGATGCGCAGGCCCTCAGCCCCAAGACAGTGGAGAAGAATGGCCCTTTTCCTCTCAGGGCTAACCACATCCAGTCCGGTAGCTAGCATGTTTGTCTCAAACGGCAACTTCCATTTGTCCCATGGGATTGTCGATTTGCCCGCGAGGCAGGACTGCTCCAGTGGAGGTAGGGATATTGTAGAAATACTTCCAGCCATCCTCGTTCCCCAAATGTTATTGTTCTCAGTTGAAGCTGACATTTATCTCAATGAATAGCATCTCAAAATGCAACGGAAATAGAACCACCAAATCACCTAGTAATTTCCGATAAAAAAACATATCAACAATCGATGATACGAATCATGGATGCTATACTAGACAATCAGTGACCAACACAACAATATCATCCATGAAAAATAACAAGAAAGTTGGATAAACACATTTAGATTGTTGATACTGCACAAAGTCAAATATTTGTTTTGATTATAAACATTCTGCGTGATGAAATAGTTATTATCTTATGGTGAAGGCTTGAGTTTTACTACAATAGAACATTTGAAATAACTACATTCCCCAGGACCAGGTTTGGGAAACCCTGCTCTACTGTACTGAACTATACTCTACTTTACTGCAATGTACTGAATTCTATTCTGCTCTACTCTGCTCTGCTGTATTGTACTGCACTGTACACTACTGTACTGTACTCTGCTGTGTTGCGCTGTGATATTCATGTCCATAATTATGCATTTGTGTGTAGTACAGATCAGGGACCCATGATGTAATTCCATTACCGTAATTCTGTTGTCATAGCTGACACCCGATTTCTTTCTGCAGACATCTTTGAATCTTAATTCGGAGCAGATATTTAAAAGTTAAGAGGATATTTTAATGTGATTCCATTACCAAGGTTTGCATCTGCACAATTCTTCCACTAAATTTGTTTTTCTAAATGTTTAGTTGAAATTATTAGTAGTAGTCCTTGTGTAAGGTTTGATAAACTTTGAAAATCAATGGTTTTTGTTTATCATACATTTTTATTGAAAAAACTGAGTGAAAGCGTAACTCCATTATCATGGAATTGCCCAAAAGCCATTTGTAAAAGCACTTCTAGGGTAGTCATTAACTCAAGTGATAAGTATTTTATTTTCACCTTGAAAAACAGGTACTTGTGGAAGCAATGGGTGATCAATCCCCCTCCTATTGACGTCCAAGTTTATCACTGGACATCACTCCCCCTTCAAACGCATACATAATTTAAATCAAGGTGGCATTATCTGGACAGAATTATAAAACTCTGCTGAATGCCAAAGCTAGAGCTGACTTAGATCCAGGACACCATGGATGTATGCTTGCTTCCTAAACCTTCTGTATTGCAACATAACTGAAGAAAATTGTGCTTCCCACAGAGAAAACAACAATATCTAGCTCTACATCATTCCACAAGATAGCTCTGCCACTTGCCATGGAAGTAGCAGTTAGTTTATATGAGGTAAATGCTGAGAACACAAAACAGTTTATCTTAATTGCAGCATGTATTTTGTCACCACAGTGATACTTTTTTTTTTGTTTTGTTTTACTCAAGTGCAGGTTTGATTGAATTCTGGCATAAGTTTCCGTCAGAAAAATAATATGTAATATAATGTTTCTGCAGCTTGTCAGTGGAACCAAAGTGTACAGTCGTGGCCAAAAGTTTTGAGAATGACACAAGTATTGGTCTCCACAAAGTTTGCTGCTTCAGTGTTCTTAGATCTTTGTCAGTAGTTACTATGGTACACTGTAATTATAATTACAAGTATTCCATAAGTGTCAAAGGCTTTCATTGACAATGACATTTAGATTATGCAAAGAGTCAATATTTGCAGTGTTGACTTCTTTTTCAAGACCTCTGCAAGCCGCCCTGGCATGCTGTCAATTAACTTCTGGGCCACATCCTGACTGATGGCAGGCCATTCTTGCATAATCAATGCTTGGAGTTTGTCAGAAGTTGTTGGTTTTTATTTGTCCACCCACCTCTTGAGGATCGACCACAAGTTCTCAATGGGATTAAGGTCTGGGGAGTTTCCTGGCCATGGACACAAAATGTCGATGTTTTGTTCCCCGAGCCACTTAGTTATCACTTTTGCCTTATGGCAAGGTGCTCCATCATGCTGGAAAAGGCATTGGTCATCACCAAACTGTTCTTGGATGGTTGGGAGAAGTTGCTCTCGGAGGATGTGTTGGTACCATTCTTTATTCATGGCTGTGTTCTTAGGCAAAATTGTGAGTGAGCCCACTCCCTTGGCTGAGAAGCAACCCCACACATGAATGGTCTCAGGATGCTTTACTGTTGGCATGACAGAGGACTGATGGTAGCGCTCACCTTGTCTTCTCCGGACAAGGTGTTTTCTGGATGGCCCAAACAATCTGAAAGGGGTTTCATCAGAGAAAATGACTCTACCCCAGTCCTCAGCAGTCCAATCCCTGTACCTTTTGCATAATATCAGTCTGTCCCTGATGTTTTTCCTGGAGAGAAGTGGCTTCTTTGCTGCCCTTCTTGACACCAGGCCATCCTCCAAAATTCTTCGCCTCACTGTGCGTGCAGATGCACTCACACCTGCCTGCTGCCATTCCTGAGCAAGCTCTGCACTGGTGGTGCCCCGATCCCGCAGCTGAATCAACTTTAGGAGACGGTCCTGGCGCTTGCTGGACTTTCTTGGGCGCCCTGACGCCTTCTTCACAACAATTGAACCTCTCTCCTTGAAGTTCTTCATGATCCGATAAATGGTTGATTTAGGTGCAATCTTACTAGCAGCAATATCCTTGCCTGTGAAGCCCTTTTTGTGCTAAGCAATGATGACGGCACGTGTTTCCTTGCCGGTTTCCATGGTTGACAGAGGAAGAACAATGATTTCAAGCACCACCCTCCTTTTAAAGCTTCCAGTCTGTTATTCTGACTCAATCAGCATGACAGAGTGATCTCCAGCCTTGCCCTCGTCAACACTCTCACCTGTGTTAACGAGACAATCACTGACATGATGGCAGCTGGTCCTTTTGTGGCAGGGCTGAAATGCAGTGGAAATGTTTTTGGGGGATTAAGTTCATTTTCATTGCAAAGAGGGACTTTGCAATTAATTGCAATTCATCTGATCACTCTTCATGACATTCTGGAGTATAGATAGATAGATAGATAGATAGGTACTTTATTGATCCCCCGGGGGGGAAATTTCATAAAATTATGTATATGCAAATTGCCATCATAAACACTGAGGCAGTGTACTTGTGTCATTCTCAAAACTTTTGGCCATGACTGTATTACTGTGGTGTATCTAGAGGAACACTGCTTGTGAATTGTATTGAATGAAACAAAACATAAAATTTGGACAATTGAGCCTTGCTATATACTTACTGGGGAGGCAGCCTGCACGGCGCAGAGGTACTTATAATTAGAGTAGGGTCGTCTTGTCTGTGTGCCTGCCGTTTCACTGCTGTTTCACTGTATCTAATGTGTATAGGAGGAGCGTGGCAGTCATCTTTGATTAATGTGTCTCTGAGGGGCCTGCTGCAGTGGGAAACAGACAGCCTGAGTCAGAAGCAATCCCAGCGCCCACTACTCACGGTGCCCTCGCCCATGAAAAATGAGTCTATTTTGTTGAATATAAGAGACTTGTACAATTACCGTTTTAATCATTCCTTCACATGGATTCCCCTCTCCGCCCACACTCCCTCCCCCTGCAGCTATGCTGAACGTTCAGAGGCGCACAACGTTAAATGTTTCACTGAGATGGGTGAGTTTTAAGCACACTTTAGAGACTTACATTCTGCTCAACCCACCCACAACATAATGTATATCCATAAATATGCCCATTGGCACCAATGGGAAAATAGCATCTGGAATTAACTGTTGCGCAGTGTGTCATACAGGAAATCATCATCTACGTTTTCAGGTTCCTGTCTTTTGGTCAGCGTAATGCTTAGTAATGTCTCTGACTAAAATCATGATTCCCCTAAAGCCTATATTTTACACACGCAGTGCTTGCATCCATGTGTAGACAAAGGGTTATATTCTATCCGTATCGCAGAAGTTCAGTGTTACTGCACAGCGTGATTAAAATGCTTCCGCGGAGATAGCATTCATGGTAAACGCTGCATATGTCGTCTCAATTGGAAATTACCTTTACATTTAGATCGTTGAATCTGTAACTCTTCAGCGATACAGAGCTCAAAGTCAATTTCTGAGTATAGGATGCTGGAAATCTGTCATTGTGGAATCAGATATTGAATGGGTAATATATTTTGGGCCTTTTTATGTTTTTATGGTTCTCTTATCTTAGCATAAACATTTCACGTGGCTTAAATTGACATTTTCCACTTTATCCCAGATAATGATCAGGGAATTGCCATTCCACAAATTATTGTATTGATTTGGCCTCTACGTAGATACATTCTACATAAAAAGCCACCTCCTCACATCCACTGAAGGAATCCATAACGGCAACATGTTTACTGCACTTAAACATGTCTATTAGTATGGACTGACTGTTTAGCCTTGCCTTGGCAACAACTCATCCCGAAGGAGGCAGTCTGAAGAGCCGTAACATATAACCCTTATTTATTATTTAAGCATGTATGCCAAGCTATTATCAATATATAAAACTGGGGAAAAGTAGTATACAAATATTTATTAACACACACTGATAAAGACTCTTCCTGGTTTACACCACTGTTCCTAAAATATACATAAACAATGGGATTGATTCAGGACAGATGTCACAGCAAGATGCTTTACATGGTAAATGAATGGAAGGAGTATGAGATGCATTAAATCAGTAAGCCAGGATATACAAACATGAACGCCTCCAGCTCAAATGATCCCCCACTCCCATGAGCCTGGCTGTCAGTTAGAGAGAAATCTGAAAGAGATGTGACTACATGCCATTTCACTCCACTCATCCCTTGTTGATGTCCCCGGAAAGTCTTAATGAGTGCACATGGCATGGCAGAGACGGCTTCAAATAACCATTTACATGTCACATTATTTGTATCATATTCGGACACATTATGTAGAGGGATGGAAATCGGATGTCAGTGTCCAAGGGCAATGTCTCTGTCATGTGCATGCCAGTTTATTCTGAGAAACACAGAGCTAGCTATACTAGACCTGCTGTTAACAGGAACTAAGATGCATGACAAAGATACACTTGTTTTAGGCCTCTGTCTTACGGAGTTCTGAGAGGTATAAGAAGTTGTGAACACTTGTTTGCATGCAACTTTATAGTGAGTTTGAACAGTACAAGTTGAGATGTGATTGGAGACTTACATAAGTGTGTTTCCTTCGCATTTGTATCTCAACAAGTGATTTAACAAAAAAAGCAATTACCCTCAACATTGAATATTTCCTTTCATCTTCTGCAGGGCTGAACTCAACACAATACAAGGTGCTCAGGCCCTTAACCACTTCTATAGTACCAAGGCAGAGTTCATGAACACTGATACAAACTAATTGTTATCATTTAAGTGGGAACCATTCTTTGCTGATAGCTATATATAAATAAATTGTGAATAATTTAAGCATAGCTTAATACACTAGGAGAGTTGGGTTTGGAGATAAATGCTGTTTTCAAAATGCCAAGAATTATATTTCTAACCTGATCTCAAATGGAATTATATATCTAACCTGATCTCGAATGAAATGCTGTATCTAACCTGATCTCAAATGAAATGCTGTATCTAACCTGATCTCAAATGGAATGCTGTATCTAACCTGATCTCAAATGAAATGCTGTATCTAACCTGATCTCAAATGAAATGCTGTATCTAACATGATCTTAAATGAAATGCTGTATCAAATACCTAGGCATCTGGTTAGACTATAAACTCAACTTCCAGACTCACATCAACCATCTCCAATCCAAAATTAAATCCAGAATTGGCTTCCTATTTCGCAACAAAGCCTCCTTCACTCATGCTGCCAAACATGCCCTTGTAAAACTGACTATCCTACCGATCCTTGATTTCGGCGATGTCATTTACAAACTAGCCTCCAACACTCTACTTAGCAAATTGGATGTAGTCTATCACAGTGCCATCCGTTTTGTCACCAAAGCCCCATACACTACCCACCACTGCGACCTGTATGCTCTCGTTGGCTGGCCTTCATTATATATTCGCCGCCAAACCCACTGGCTCCAGGTCATCTATAAGTCTTTATTAGGTAAATCCCCGCCCTATCTCAGCTCACTGGTCACTATAGCAACACCCACCCGTAGCATGCGCTCCAGCAGGTATATCTCACTGGTCACCCCCAAAGCCAACACCTCCTTTGGTCGCCATTCCTTCCAGTTTGCTGCTGCCAATGACTGGAACGAATTGCAAAAAATAATTGAAGCTAGAGGTTCCTATCTCCCTCAATAACTTTAAGCATCAGCTGTCAAAGCTGCTTATCGATCACTGCACCTGTATATAGCCCTTCTGTAAATAGCCCACACTACTACCTCATCCCCATGTTTATTTTTCACTAATCTTGCACTCCAGTATCTCTATTTGCACATCATAATTTGCACATTTTTCATTCCTGTGTTAATAATGATAATTCTGTAATTTATGTCACCACTATAGTCTATTTATTGTTCTACCTCTTAACCTTACTGCATTTTTGCACTACATTTTGCACTCTGTATATAGATTTTTCTATTGTGTTTTTGACTGTTTGTTTAATGTGTAACTCTGTGTTGTTGTTTGTCACACTGCTTTGCTTTGTCTTGGCCAGGTCGCAGTTGCAAATGAGAACTTGTTCTCAACTGATCTACCTGGTTAAATAAAGGTGAAATAAAAAAATAAAATAAAAAAAATCTAACATGATCTCAAATGAAATGCTGTATCTAACCTGATCTCAAATGAAATGCTGTATCTAACATGATCTCAAATGGAATGCTGTATCTAACATGATCTCAAATGAAATGCTGTATCTAACCTGATCTCAAATGAAAGCATAATATATCCACCTTTCAAAAACTCAAGGGCAAAAAAAAAAAAACATTTTTGCTAACATTTTTGTTACTTAATATTGTAACGACTGCTTTTTAACCAACCAAATTATAATTTGGTCACCAGTGTTTCAAAATGTTGGGAAGGGCAAAGTATGCTTTTTTTTGAAGAATTGTTAGTTGGAGGTAGAGCTTGCCGAACCATTCACATTGGTTCTGAAAATGAATTTTCAGCAATTTCACATTTTCCTTGTGCTGATACCATAAGATAAAGAGTATGCAGGGCTATTGTTTGATAAGATCTATTTTTCAAACATCACCTCTCAAACTTCTACCATGTACCCATAATAACAGAGGAGTAGATGGTCTTACTGCAGTGGGATATTCACACAGAGAAAACACACAAGTGAGCTTTAAAAAAATGACCATGGAGCATGACCATCGTGTTTAGACGTTTAAGAGACAGGAGACAGAGAAAGCATTATGGATGTGCATTTGTTGATGTGACTTTTAGCTTCCAAACAGACAGTTATTTGTGAAGCCAGTACCTAACTGTTATTCAGATATATTGACATTTTGGTAACGCTTTACATTATGTTGCCCCTACTACTATGTAACTACACATGAACAACTAGCAACACGCGAGTTACATAGCTGTTACTATGTAATTACATGGTAATAAGGTTATAGGCCTGACAGTTATTACACAATTGAAACAAGGAATGTGCAATTACATATCATTGAATCCACATGTATTACCAGTGTTGATAAATAGACCTGGTAACAACAATTGTAACAAGGCACACCCTGTCATTAACTACCGGTCATTTTCAATTGGTTATATCTATGTTATGACCTGGCTCAAAGGCTATACTGAATCAAGTGTAATGTAAGAACAATCTAGTTACATAGGATATACTAGTAATTATCATGTACCTACCCAGGAGCAAGCAACTTAAAGTGAAACCCAGTAGGGTATAACCTTTATAATTACTATGTCATTACAATGTAACCATTCACAGAAACGTCAGTAAATGCCATTGTTTCTTTTTTTCATGGACAAATATTTTTCTTGAGCAGATTTCAACAGAAGTGTGTTTTCAGTGTGATAATGTGCCATTGATATTTGCCCTCACATCTTTCTACTCATGTAGAACACCCTCCTGAAACTCCTACAGAACAGTGATGAACTAACAAAGACAGTAAAGTCTCTCAATCATTGTATTCTAGGCTCCACAGAGAAAAAGTATACGTATACCAAGCTTTTGGAGAAACAACATATTTACCATCACCCTGTGAAGTCAACATCCCTGCTTACTATATGAATCAAACTGATACAATCTTCTGGTTTTCTGTGTGTCAGCAAGACTTGTAGGTGCAGGGCTTTACAGTGGAATATATGTAACCTTAGATATGAGTTATTGTGATGTGGGACGGACAGACAGACAGACACACAGAGAGAGAGAGAGAGAGAGAGAGAGAGAGACAGACAGACAGACAGACACAGAGAGAGAGACACACACACACACAGAGAGAGAGAGAGACACACACACAGAGAGAGAGAGAGAGACACACACACAGAGAGAGACACACAGAGAGAGACACACACACACAGAGACACACACACACACACAGAGAGAGACACACAGAGAGAGACACACACACAGAGAGACACACAGAGAGAGACACACACACACACACACAGAGAGAGAGAGACACACACAGAGAGAGACACACAGAGAGAGACACACACACACACAGAGAGAGACACACAGAGAGAGACACACAGAGAGAGACCCAGTAGCACTGGGTTTGCATTGAATGGCTTTCTGTTTGTGTGTCAGTAATTGCTTTCATTGTTTATGTCTGTTAGTGTTTGTGTGTTACAATTCCCTGCACTTAACTGTGCCAGGATCTCCACCATGCATCTGGCGCATCAAGCCACATTAAGTACAACAAATGGCCAAATGAATAGGAACATTAGCAGGGTCTGGGCGCAAGCAGGAGGATGAAGGCAGATGGATACATCTTGGGTGAGATTCCTTGCCAAGGTTGACCTTCTCCGTTCTGCTCTAATAAAGCATTTTGTTGATTAGCAGAAGGCATAAAATAATAATGATAATAGATGTTATTTTTGCTTCAGCAGTTAAAAAAGGGGGTTTGGATCAATTCTGCGAGTGACTTTTCTCCTTTTCTCTGTCTCTTTTTTTGACACTACTTTTTTCTTGTTTTCCACAGCACCCCACAAACAACCCAACACAAAAACAAAAACGGCCACTATACAGCACATTCCCCAAGGTGATCAACATATGGTTTCCAAATTTCATCAAACACTCACGGTTTGTGTTTAATTTGATAATATACAAAATCCAACGGCATGTAGCTAGATAGTTCAGTCGTCCAGTTTGTTATTGAGGGTGAATATGAGGCTTTCCAATTGATGGCTATACATTTTTTTGCAGCGATTCTGGCAGGAGTGTAGTAAGTCCAATTAATTATCTTCAATTGCAGTAGTTTATGTCTTAGGTTGTAGGAGCAGATATTAACATTTTCGCATATCTGTGACAAATGGTTGTCCTCAATTTCTTCCTATAGATCTGTTTTCCAAATACGAATGGAATTGAGAATCATTGGATTGTCTGTTTTTTCTTCAATGCCTTGGATCCGAAGTAGTGAATATATTTTTTTTTTAGATCTTAAGGTATTATTACATTTATGGCTTCGATAATCCTCCATGCTCAAGGATAATCTGCTGTCCATTGTTTAAGTGAACACAGTCGTGCAACCCAGTAATACATCTTCATATGAGGTAGTCCAACACCTCCAGCTTTATAGGGTAAGTATAAAACGGTCAATTTGACTCTTGAGGTCTTTCCATTCCAAATAAAGTTGGAGATCGGCCATACATTCTATTTAAAAAGTTGGATGGAATTTAAACTGGCAGGGCCTGGAACAAACACATCAGCCTTGGTAATATATTCATTTTGATTATGTTGACCCTACCTAACATAGAAATAGGGAGAGATCTCCATCTCTGAACGTTGGATTCAATCTTATCTTTTAGTGGAAAATAATAGATTTTATATGCCTCCTCCAAATTTGTCCATTTCCACTTCAATTTACATTCTTAGTTTGAGAAGTCATAATTAGAAATAGACATTATTTCAGTTTTCTCCTAATTCACTTTGAATCCTGATATAACACCATATGTGTAATCTCTGACATTTCTGGCTGTGTGATTTGGAATGTTCTAGGTTCAGTGCAGTCAAAAACTAGATTTTCCTGTGTTTTTATATATAATTTCTACGCTATGAAGTTGGAATAATACTGTAAAATTGTGAAAATTATGATAATGCTCTTTTAGTGTAAGAGCCGTTTGAAAAGACAGGGCGGTAAATTAGTTAATAGACCAATTAAAAAGAGTTCCAAACCTCTCTGACAACAGCTAGTTTTCCCCTCCCAACTCAGACCACTCACAGACAGTCCTAGCTAAAATCTTGCTGTTTTTGTTATTTTTGACTATTTTAATTGAAAACAATCACAATCACATTAAGGTATTTCATTGTCACCCAGAAATTATTTGATATTGAGATAAAAATGACTGTATTGGGCCTTTGTGTAGGCTATTATAGTACACACAGCCATTGATACGGGGTGGCTCTTAGTTTTAATGGGGCATGTTATTATTATTTTTTTAAGTTTAACCTTTATTTAGCTAGGCAAGTCAGTTAAGAACAAATTCTTATTTACAATGACTGCCTGCACCGGCCAAACTCAGACACCGCTGGGCCAATTGTGCACCACCCAATCACAGCCGGTTGTGATACAGCCTGGATTTGAACTAGGTTGGCTGTAGTGACGCATCTAGCACTGAGATGCAGTGGCTTAGACCACTGCGCCACTTGGGAGCCACTTGTGACAATGTGGTTCACCAGGACCATATCTCTACTGTCTTCTCACTGTCACTGCTCAGGTTCCTCGGTGCCCTGTGGGTGTCCATTCTGTGACATGTTCTCCCATAGAGACGGCCAACGTGTCATCTCCACCTGGAACCCATTTACTTATGCTCTGTCCCTCTGCAACAGAGACACATCAATATCTCTGCATGTCTCCAGCCTTGGGAGAGGTCAGGAGTCATCTCACAAAACCCGAACTCAAGGAGTCACCTGGCACTGCAATAGAGAGGATAGAGAGTAGCGTGTGGGTGTGGGTGTCTGGAGGGGTTTGACATCTCAGAAATCAGCAGCAGCAGAGGTGACTGGTCGGTTCAGTCGGTCTGATGTGTGAAATACTGCTCTCAGCCTAGCTGTGTTTCTATATGATACCCAGACAGATGCACCTGCTGGGACTGCACCCTCCTCCTGCTGGTAGCTAAATCCCTGAGGTCCTGTCAAAACCCTGACCACTGGAACAGCACGTCACCTTCTAAATCTGCCTGAAGAAAATATCCTAAAACATCTGCTTGTATCAATTATATCAGCCAACAATGTAAACAATTCTAACTGTAAGTGATACCTTTATGTAAAAGGATTAAGCATTGTCTTCAGTTTAATATAATTTCCATCACTTCTCCATTTCAACTCTGTCAGCATATTTTACATAGACAATATCAGGACTTTATGACAGGCAGAAACACAAAACTCAACCTGTTTGGTCTGTGTATTTACTAGCATTATGTTATTGTTATGCCCATGAAGAGGGAAAAAAAGACAGAAATCGAAAGTAATCGATGAATTCAGGCTCTATTACAGTACATGGGTCAACCATATGGCAAAATGTGTGAACATGTCTGTGTGGGTGTAAACCATTCATACTTTATCCAGTAGCTCTACAATAATGAGACATGATTTCATGAGTTGTTATCAAAAAAACTAGATTATATTACTCCAATTTCCTACCCTGAATCGTACACCAATGCTCAGAGTAGAATACACACTTGAATACACTCCACACATCTCAAAGTTCTCCTAACATCACTTGCTGACCCACAGCATCTCCAACCCAATAATGGCCTGTGTGCAGCTACAATAAAACTCATTACTCTGGGAAATAACTTTATATACAGCCTTATATATGGCTCTGGAGTCCACAGGGAGTCTAACCTGGGTTACATATTGACCATGAAATATTAAACAGTGTTACTTTGAAAATGCAACAGCAGTGGCGTTAGGCTCATGACTCAGTAAGGAGCAAATAAAAGCATTTGCGATGATGACTTTCCTTTGCCACCAGTATATCACATGGTTATTAATTAGCTAAAGTGATTTAAGTCCGTGAAGCTCCACATGTTGCCTGAATTATTGCCAGCTATTGAACTGGATGGCCTTCAAAAGCACTGGGATCACATATACTTTTTTACTTCAAGATGTAATGTAAGCTGTTTATGTTATTTTCCTTCTGCAGTTACTGCACTTACACAGTAGGTAATTAGACGGATTTAAGTGAGCCTCATAAATTCACTCTCCCTAATGAAAGTCTGGGTTCCAGAGCCTCTGTGGCTCTGATTCTGAGAGGACACAGCTAGGTTAAAAAGCCCCAACCAACACTTACCGAAAAACCACACGAATTTCACACGTTTCACATGTAAAATATTGTAACATTTTTGGTAAGGAACGTTTTGAAATGTTATGGGGGGGGTTTAAGGTAAGTGGTATGCTATTCAGCTAAAATAGTGTAAAAATATTGAATCAATTACAATATGATTACATTTGACATGGTCACTTAGTACTGACTTTTTAATATGACCCCACCTGGAATTTGAACTCATAACCTCTGGATTTGGGGTACGATGATCTTTCTGTAGCAAAGCTGAAATTTACTTTTAAGTCCAAAGTGTAAGAATACAGGTGAAATCAGCCATTGACACAGATATTATATATTATAGCGTAGAAGGAAGATCGTAACGTGAACTAAGAGGTTGTGAGTTCAAATCCCATTTGAGGACATGTTGAATAATAATTATTGTATAAATAAACATACACAATGTAATCATGTACGCCAAATATGTAAGTTAAAAACACTGCGGTTATTTTGTGACGTTCCTGGGACATCTTAACTACTGAATTTTGTTTGCAAGGCATCATTGTAAAAAATGTATCCACAGGGTTGTGATCACGTGAAAATCCACATGTGAAACGTCACGTGATCACAACCCTGTGGATAAACCTTTTACAATGATGCCCTGCAAACAAAATAATAACCTGTGAAATCAAATGTTTTTACATGTGCAAAACGTGGACATTTCACATGAAATCATATGATTTTCCACATATGAAATCATGTGGTTTTAATTTGATCACTTTTGTTGCTGAGAATTTTCATTTTAATGCAGATGAGCTTCGTGATTTACATAAATTCACTGAAAATCCACACTAACACACAGTATTGCACTTTTCATGTAGCCTCCTTTTGGCCAGCTACAATAATTAGCCAACCACCAATCAAGCAACATTATAGACTAAACTGTAAAATCCTGTTGCTGCATACTTATTTTGCTGTGACAATATAGGTCAAATTAAGATCCTACACCTGTAACAGTCATGCTGGAAAAGCTTATGCTCAGAAATGGTCCACCTGATATATTAGAAAGTAAATGGTCACTTCGTCTCCCATTACCATAGCTACTGTCAATCCGGGCTCAATGCAAGTCAGAATGTGTATAAATAAGAATCTAAAAGTCCAGTCAAATGTTGTGAATAAGGTTAGGGTTAGAGCTAGGGTTAGGGTTAGTAGATAGTTAGTTAGTTGAAATGTTATTGATAGTCTATAGATGGACTATCCAAATAAAGTGTTACCCTAATTTCCTGCAATTGTACACTTTTTGCCATGGGGCAGGGATTACAATTTGCTGTTTTATAGCTCATCTCATGCTTTTGTTCACATTTTGCCACGAGGCAGGGAGAAAATTGTGCAGTTTTAAAGCAATATTTCCTCTTATACCTCTAGAGGTAGGGGCCACCTGGAGGGTTGGGATTTCACATGCCCTGCGTCCCCGTTTGGAAATCCGTCTCTGAGTGGAGAGCTGTACTTTGAAAGCATCCAAATATCAAATGGCTTTTGCTTTTCTGCAGTAAATGCAAAGTCAAGGAGCGAGGTCAACCCACTGGCACAGTTGTCATCATTGGGTGTAATCATACATTTTCTCTAGAATAGAAACACTGATTGATGCATTATGTGTTCCCCAGTTGCGATTCATTTCATAATTTTCCTTTGATTGCACCATCTTTTGCACAGCATTGAAATGCACAGTACCGTGGCCCTAAGAGTTGAAAATCATAGAGCTTGGGGATAGCAATTTCATATTAATGAAAGGTCAGCCATGTGGCGATTCGATTCAAGAAGAACTCGCCATCAAATTGGAGGTAGATAGGAGGAAGCTCTTGGTTCACCCAATTGCTCCTACTCTCTAAGGCAAGGTAGAATACACTAGCCACGCACTTCATCACAATCAACTCTGAACAAATATCGAAGACATATTGTCAGACTTAGCCATCTATCAACCTAAATATACTGTATCTGGGTAGTAATTATTGTCAACTGCCTTTTTTTAAGTTCTGCTATTTGCATAATATAACATAGCTGTCTATAGTAGATTATGTGGTTGTGTGGGACCAACTTGGAGGTATATAAGAAAAATCTAAAAGAAGAACCAAATGGAGCTTCTGGAGGGTTAATGTTCCAATACATTTGAATGGAGCTTCTGGAGGGTTAATGTTCCAATACATTTGAATGGAGCTTCTGGAGGGTTAATGTTCCAATACATTTGAATGGAGCTTCTGGAGGGTTAATGTTCCAATACATTTGAATGGAGCTTCTGGAGGGTTAATGTTCCAATACATTTGAATGAGCAGCTCCAGTACACAATTAGGGGTGCGACACGGGTTCTTCTAAGATCCTCAAAGTTCTTTAAAGAACCTTAGGGTTCTTGGCACTGAAAATTGTCCCCAATTGGGGGGGGGGGGGTAGTTCAAAACCCCAAAAGGTTCTTCAAGGATCCTTTCAAAGGGTTCTTCGAATAACTTGTAGGGGTTCCCCCACAGTTTCAATTTGAAGAACCCCTAAAGGATACTCCAGGAATCTGTACAGTCGTGGTCAAAAATTGAGAATGACAAAAGTATTGGTCTCCACAAAGTTTGCTGCCTCATTGTTGATGATGGCAATTTGCATATACTCCAGAATGTCATGAAGAGTGATCAGATGAATTGCAATTAATTGCAAAGTCCCTCTTTGCAATGAAAATGAACTTAATCCCCCAAAAACATTTCCACTGCATTTCAGCCCTGCCACAAAAGGACCAGCTGCCATCATGTCAGTGTCTCGTTAACACAGGTGGGAGTGTTGACGAGGGCAAGGTTGGAGATCACTCTGTCATGATGATTGAGTCAGAATAACAGACTGGAAGCTTTAAAAGGAGGGTGGTGCTTGAAATCATTGTTCTTCCTCTGTCAACCATGGTTACCTGCAAGGAAACACGTGCCGTCATCATTACTTTGCACAAAAAGGGCTTCACAGGCAAGGATATTGCTGCTAGTAAGATTTCACCTAAATCAACCATTTATCGGATCATCAAGAACTTCAAGGAGAGAGGTTCAAAAAAAGGCGTCAGGGCGCACAAGAAAGTCCAGCAAGCGCCAGGACCGTCTCCTAAAGTTGATTCAGCTGCGGGATCGGGGCACCACCAGTGCAGAGCTTGCTCAGGAATGGCAGCAGGCAGGTGTGAGTGCATCTGCACACACAGTGAGGAGAAGAATTTTGGAGGATGGCCTGGTGTCAAGAAGGGCAGCAAAGAAGCCACTTCTCTCCAGGAAAAACATCAGGGACAGACTGATATTATGCAAAAGGTACAGGGATTGGACTGCTGAGGACTGGGGTAGAGTCATTTTCTCTGATGAATACCCTTTCCGATTGTTTGGGCCATCCAGAAAACACCTTGTCCGGAGAAGACAAGGTGAGCGCTACCATCAGTCCTGTGTCATGCCAACAGTAAAGCATCCTGAGACCATTCATGTGTGGGGTTTCTTCTCAGCCAAGGGAGTGGGCTCAATTTTGCCTAAGAACACAGCCATGACTAAAGAATGGTACCAACACATCCTCCAAGAGCAACTTCTCCCAACCATCCAAGAACAGTTTGGTGACGACCAATGCCTTTTCCAGCATGATGGAGCACCTTGCCATAAGGCAAAAGTGATAACTAAGTGGCTCTGGGAACAAAACATCTACATTTTGGGTCCATGGCCAGGAAACTCCCCAGACCTTAATCCCATTGAGAACTTGTGGTCGATCCTCAAGAGGCGGGTGGACAAACAAACAACCCACAACTTCTGACAAACTCCAAGCATTGATTATGCAAGAATGGCCTGCCATCAGTCAGGATGTGGCCCAGAAGTTAATTGACAGCATGCCAGGGCGGATTGCAGAGTTCTCGAAAAAGAAGGGTCAACACTGCACATATTGACTTTGCATAAACTGAATGTCATTGTCAATGAAAGCCTTTGACACTTATGGAATACTTGTAATTATACTTCAGTGTACCATAGTAACTACTGACATAAAGAACACTGAGACCAATACTTGTGTCATTCTCAAAACTTTTGGCCACAACTGTATGTGCCTTGGAGTTAGAGATGAAACGGTATGAAAATTTCATATCACGATTATAGTGACCATAATTATCACGGTTATCAGTATTTTCACGGTATTGTCAAAATGTGCTGGAAATGTTAAAAAAGTACTGATACACACACTGAAAAAATGTCAACAAGTTTTATATTGAAAACCAACGAACAACAAATACAATTAGCAGCACTATGCACTTTTTGTGTGCATAAACATTAAAATAATAACATTCACATTAAAGATGGCACCATGTGGCCATGAGGTACGTTTCCCTAGTGCACGTTTTAATGAACACAACCTTAAGTAAGCAAATCAAATGTGCATATAAAAGCAACACAGTTAAAGCAATGTGCATGTAAGAACAATACAACCATATGGAAACAAATCCAGTGTGCAGGTGTTGACATTAAAATAACAACAAAATATGTAAACAAATCAAATGAACAGCACTGATTGTATGTCCGTTCTCTCCTTCATAAAGAAATAAGGTGCTGCTGGCCTAACCTCCTGTATGTATGCATCTTTGCTCACTTAAAAAATGTAAAAATGTCAGCATATTTACTTTGTCCGGTTTAAGTAGTGATCTGTGAGGCGAGACAATGTGCCCACTGGCATTGAACACTTTCTCTGATGGCACGCTGGTTGCTGGGATGCACAAAAGCTTCCTGGCAACCCTGGCAAGGTGAGGCAGCTCTGATGCATGGCCCCTCCACCACACCAGTGGATCCTCTTCTGCTGGAATGGGTGGCAGAGACAGGGACCATCTTCGATTAAGTTTCCCTCAGCACTCTGGTAAAACCCAAAATACGACCTCACTTCAGATTTGGTCCTCTTAGAAGGCTGAAAAATCTCCAGAGGGCCGTCACTGCCTCCCGCCATGTTTTCACACAAAACAAAACCCACGTTGCATGCTGCGCTTGGGTCAGACTGTTGCAAACTTTGGTTGATGCTGGACAGTATTTACCGTGGGTTTTTCAAACCGTGGTAATCAAACACGGTTTTAATGATAATTCCAATTTGAAAGAGTAATACAAACCGTTGGGAATTTTACCGTGGTTTATCGTGAAACCGGTAACAGTTTCATCCCTACTTGGAGTATAGCCTCTACTTCTCCAAAATAAACATTTTCTTCTTAGTCTCCCCAACAACACCTTACACTTTTCAACTTAAATAAGATTGAAGGTAGAGCCCTGATTTGTCTGTCTTTTTTTAATTTTAATGAAAATCAGAAAATCTAATCTTCCTAGATTTGCCAAGGTACATACTTGGTGTTATGCATAACGTGCAAAGAGCTCATGTTTTTCCTTGTCCCAATCGATAAACTCGTCAGTCAAAGCTACTTCGTCTGAGAGGATCTTTTGTCTGGTAAAATACACCGTCTTTACTGTCTCGGCCCGTAAAACACAAATTAAGTATGGCCAGGATACTGAGACTCCAAAAAAGAGTCACTCCCAGCCCATTTATATTCTCACATAAAATGACCATGAAAAAGAAAAAGCATGCAAATAAATTGCCCATCTGCCTCCATAAATCAAAGTCCTGAAACCCTTGTTAATCTAGCAAAATAGGCAAATATATTGGCTGGGATATCTTTGGCCACGAAAGTAATGATGACAAAGTGCTGTCTCGGCAAAACCATAGGCTAATTTTTAGTCTGCTGAATTAAGTCACACGTTTTGTCACAGAGGGGTGCAGCTTGATGCTTGTGTCTTTATAATAATGATATTGACATTTAAAGGACATCGGTGTCTGAAGATACTGTCTTGTCTTTTGAAAATGCTTCTTGTATCTTATAACACGTTGCCTCCCCCTCCCTAAATAAATACACGCTGCTCTAAAAGAAAACATCTTGACAAATTCACAGCTTTCTCTCTTTGGTTGGAGGTGTTATCTCAATTGATGAATGTGTCTGCGACACCATAGAATGACTCAACACGACTGGCCATCCTACATGTTTTTGCAGTCAATCAGTACCTTTGTTAGTTTTTTGTCTGGATAACTTTTTTACAGGAACTGGGGCAAAGTATGAAATGACATACAACTAGAACATGCCTAGTGTGAGTATTATCAAGTGTACTCAGTTGGGATATAACCGATTTACTCCTATTGAATTTGATTCACTGGTTTTACAGTAAATAAATTAATTTCAGCACAGGGAACAGGAGTCATTAATACATGTGACATGCAGAGCCACTATGATTTATTGTGGCTGTGGCTTAATTGCACATGATAACATTTCGTTTTTTACACTGTTACCCCCTTTTCCTTTTGGCCTAAAGACATATTTTGCAAGATTATATTTTTCATCTTGCTTTGCTGCGAATACACACAACACTTACGTGTTCAATTAGTTAGAGAGGACACTGCCCATGACCTTGACGAAACAGACAAAAACAAAATTATGTTATACTCAAGTGTCCTTTATAATCATAGCCTGGAATCTGGGCCAGCTCCAGGCAGAAGCGACATGAGCTTAGGGCCCCCGGCCGCTAGGGGCCACCCGACCCAAAAAAGGAACTCAGTCGGGGTCTCAACTTACTATTGAGAGTTAGAATAGTCTAATAAAAAAAAGCTGCTATTTCGAAATTTGGTTGTGGATCAGCAGTTGTTCTCTTATGTCAGTCACTGACAGTCACTCAATTAGTCCTGCCTGGAATGTGTATGAAACAAGTTCAGTTCAGGACACCTCAAACAAGTTACTTATCAAATCAGCAAAACTTACAACAAGGGTATTGTGTCCATGATGGTTTCAAATCAGCATAATAGCACAAACTGCAGCCTTGGGAATGGCACTTAAGTTAGGAGAACAGTACATCTATGCCCAAAGGACTATGTGCACTCAATCAATAAATTACTTTCACTTGTTTCAAAATTAGATTTCCAAATAAAGTTATTGATTTACTAGCTTATTATTGCTGCTGCAAAAACTGTATGCAAATAACTTATTCACACAGAAAAACCTGTTAACAAAAATGCATAGAGAAGGCTTCTTTTTAAATGCAAACTTTCATGAGAGAGATTCATGGGGATTGTACAACTATTAAACATGTACTGTATAAAGTGTATTTTTAATATGGTATTCTAGAAAACGCAAACGCAACTGCTTTAGCACCTTGTAATGTGCGCATGTGATCCCAAGTCCAGCTGTCATCCAATAAAGCTACAGAGCACTTACAATGTGATTACCCTTACAAATTAATTTGGTTCTAGAGTAGTGATGAGATAGCAAACACAATTAATTGGCTTATTGTCTCCAACCGGGAACTAGGGTAGGGCTATCAGTGTCCAGACACATTG
Organism: Thymallus thymallus; assembly: GCA_023634145.1. Lineage (NCBI taxonomy): Eukaryota > Metazoa > Chordata > Actinopteri > Salmoniformes > Salmonidae > Thymallus > Thymallus thymallus. The sequence continues at coordinate 6,225,723 of CM042381.1, forward strand.
AGGCAGCACACAACAGTACGTACTGCTACTATCTGCTAGATGAAGAGGGGCAGGGAGATTAACTTATTAACTTCACTTTGTAATCATGATGGCACGAGCATGCACTCTCACTTAAGAATCTCTTTATTCTAGCCATGAGATGATTCAAATGTACACATTCAAGTTCAAAGGCCATCAGTTTCTATTGTAAATATTCTCAGCTGCCAAAAATAAACGAACCGATACCGTCTAAGACTCGAAGTGAAAGATGAATTAAGCCGTATCCCATCCCTCGCAAAAATACAATGACTCATAACCCAGAAATGTACTTCATACTGTATGTCTTACTCCTTTGTGCAAAGACCGGAAGATGAGTTGATAACTGGTAACCACTAATAGAAGTGCATACACTCTAGTTATTCATGCAGTATTTCATAAAATGCTGTCCGTGAGTACAATATCCCACAGCCTAATTACATACCCTGAGTGCACTAAACATTAGGAACATCTTCCTAACATTGAGTTGCACCTCCTTTTGCCCTCAGAACAGCTTCAATTCGTCAGGGCATGGACTCTACAAGGTGTTTTATTTTTTATTTTATTTCACCTTTATTTAACCAGGTAGGTCAGTTGAGAACAAGTTCTCATTTGCAACTGCGACCTGACCAGTGAAATATACCTGCTGGAGCGCATGCTACGGGTAGGTGTTGCTATGGTGACCAGCGAGCTGAGATAAGGGGGATTTACCTAATAAAGACTTATAGATGACCTGGAGCCAGTGGGTTTGGCGACGAATATGTAGTGAGGGCCAGCCAACGAGAGAATACAGGTCGCAGTGGTGGGTAGTATATGGGGCTTTGGTAACAAAACGGATGGCACTGTGATAGACCACATCCAATTTGCTGAGTAGAGTGTTGGAGGCTATTTTGTAAATGACATCGCCGAAGTCAAGGATCGGTAGGATGGTAAGTTTTACAAGGGCATGTTTGGCAGCATGAGTGAAGGAGGCTTTGTTGCGAAATAGGAAGCCAATTTAATTTTGGATTGGAGATGGTTAATGTGAGTCTGGAAGTCGAGTTTACAGTCTAACCAGACGCCTAGGTATTTGTAGATGTGTAATAATGTGAAATGACACAGGGAAAAAGTATTGAACACATGAAGAAAGGGAGGTTCAAAAAGTCATGGAAAGCCAAGACAACAGCTGAAAACTATTAGTAATTAAAAAGCAATCCAGCCCCCTGTCAGTGCAAATTAATATAATCATGTTCAGTCCCAACTGATGGCCTACAAAAAGGTCTCATTGCCAAGGTGTCACACAAGACACATCTCATGATGGGTAAAAGCAAAGAGCTGTCTCAAGACATTCGCAACCTAATTGTTGCAAAACATAATGATGGCATTGGTGTGTCTTGTGTGACAGATTATTGTGAATTTATCGGTGGTGACAGTGTTTCCTAGCCTCAATGCAGTGGGCAACTGGGAGGAGATGCTCTTATTCTCCATGGACTTTACATTGTCCCAGAACGTTTTGGAATTAGTACTACAGGAAGCAAATTTCTGTTTGAAAAAGCTGGCCTTTGCTTTTCTAACTGACTGTGTATATTTGTTCCTGGTTTCCCTGAAAAATTGCATATCGCGGGGGCTATTCGATGCTAATGCAGTGCGCTACAGGATGTTTTTGTGTTGGTCAAGGGCAGTCAAGTCTGGGGTGAACCAAGGGCTATATATATTCTTAGTTCTAAGTGTTCCACAGGGATGCTGGCCCATGTTGACTCCAATGCTTCCCACAGTTGTGTCAATTTGTCTGAATGTCCTTTGGGTGGTGGAGCATTCTTGATACACTCAGGAAACTATTGAGTGTGAAAAACTCAGTTTTACAGTTCTTGACACACTCAAACCGCTGTGCCTGACAACCCGTTCAAAGGCACTTAAATGTTTTGTCTTGCCCATTAACCCTCTGAATGGCACACATACACAATCCACGTCTCAATTGTCTCAAGTCTCAAGTCTTCTCCCATTCATCTACACTGATTGAAGTGGATTTAAGAGGTGACATCAATAAGGGATCATAGCTTTTACCTAGATTCACCTGGTCAGTCTATATCATGGAAAGAGCAGATGTTCCTAATGTTTTGTACACTGAGTGTAGTTAGTACATTGAAACAAAGCATAATTTTACCTCGATAGAATACTGTTTTATTTCACTCTCATTTGCTGAGGGATGTATCTATGGGATACATCAGCTATTTAAGGCTTGATCTGATCATCTAATTGACCAATTAGAGATTTCCATTTTTCCATTTCTCCAGGCCCAATGGAATTCCAAATGGCCATCATGCAGTGCTCACTTTGATTGAGATCCATTTTTCTAACCTTAATGAATCCAGTGTTTTTTTTATTTTTCATTAGAGAAGGGAAAGGTTAGCCCACAGACGGTAAGGAAGAATGATGTGGCTCCAAACAAAATGTAGGATCAAGTTTACATGAACCACAGTAAATTATTAGCGTGGCATGGTTATTTCTTACATAAGCACACATTTATCATGGACATTTGACATTTGCAGGAGATCATGTTTTGTATTACACCCCTGGATTGATGTGCCATAATATTGTTTCCTGAATTGGTAGCACCATGGAGCACAACACACAGTTGAAGTCGGAAGTTTACATACACTAAGGTTGAAGTAATTAAAACACATTTTTCAACCACTCCACAGATTTCATGTTAACAAACTATAGTTTTGGCAAGTCGGTTAGGACATCTACTTTGTGCATGACACAAGTCATTCTTCCAACAATTGTTTACGGACAGATTATTTCACTTATTATTCACTATATCACTATTCCAGTGGGTCAGACGTTTACATACACTAAGTTGACTGTGCCTTTAAACAGCTTGGAAAATTCCAGAAAATTATGGAGGCCTCCTTGCTCGCACATGCTTTTTCAGTTCTGCCCACAAATTTTCTAATAGGATTGAGGTCAGGGGTCAGGGCTTTGTGATGGCCACTCTAATACCTTGACTTGGTTGTTCTTAAGCCATTTTGCCACAACTTTGGAAGTATGCCTGGGGTGATTGTCCATTTGGAAGACCCATTTGCGACCAAGCTTTAACTTCCTGACTGAGGTCTTGAGATGTTGCTTCAATATATCCACATCATTTTCTTTCCTCATGACGCCATCTATTTTGTGAAGTGCACCAGTCCCTCCTGCAGCAAAGCACCCCCACAACATGATGCTGCCACCCCCGTGCTTCATGGTTGGGATGGTGTTCTTCGGCTTGTAAGCCTCCCCCTTTTTCCTCCAAACATAACGATGGTCATTATGGTCAAACAGTTCTGTTTTTGTTTCATCAGACCAGAGGACATTTCTCCAAAAAGTACGATCTTTGTCCCCATGTGCAGTTGCAAACCGTAGTCTGGCTGTTTTATGGTGGTTTTGGAGCAGTGGCTTCTTCCTTGCTGAGAGGCCTTTCAGGATATGTCAATATAGGACTCGTTTTACTGTGGATATAGATACTTTTGTACCTGTTTCCGCCAGCATCTTCACAAGGTCCTTTGCTGTTGTTCTGGGATTGATTTGCACTTTTCGCACCAAAGTGAACGCGTCTCCTTCCTGAGCGGTATGACTGCTGCGTGGCCCCATGGTGTTTATACTTGCATACTATTGTTTGTACAGATGAACGTGGTACCTTCAGGCGTTTAGTAATTGCTCCCAAGGATGAAACAGACTTGTGGAGGTCTACAATTTTTTTTCTCAGGTCTTGGCTGATTTATTTTGATTTTCCCATGATGTCGAGCAAAGAGGCACTGTGTTTGAAGGTAGGCCTTGAAATACATCCACAGCTACACCTCCAATTGACTCAAATAATGTAAATTAGCCTATCAGAAGCTTCTAAAGCCATGACATCATTTTCTGGAATTTTCCAAGCTGTTTAAAGACAAGGTCAAACTTCTGTCCCACTGGAATTGTGATATAGTGAATTATAAGTGAAAATCTGTCTGTAAACAATTGTTGGAAGAATTACTTGTGTCATGCACAAAGTAGATGTACCAACTGACTTGCCAAAACTATAGTTAACATGAAATTTGTGGAGTGGTTGAAAAATGAGTTTTAATGACTTCAACCTAAGTGAATGTAAACTTCAACTGTATCTACAGTATAGATCAGAATATTGATTGACCTACTGTATATGAATGTTAAAAATTATGTTTTTCTTATTGTTTACCGACAGTCCTCTTATCAAAGGCAACAAAGGAAGATTAGAGGAATATTAGGATTCATTATCTCATTACATAGACTGATGCCAATAAGGGGCTGGGGATATGTGAGTTACATGGTACAGGGCCATAGGTTTTTTCCTGACCACGTCTCTTCTGATAATACTATATATAAGATCCATAGAGGAAGTGGTGGGAGGTTATTTAAAACCCCTAAAGAGAAACATCTGTGGTTTTCAAATGTGGTCTGAACTGAAGATGAATAAGACAGCCCTAATTTAAAGTCCAGAAACTTTTGATCTTGACTTAAACGATGAGGGGAAAGCAGTGATATCGCTTTCACAGTTCCCCCATTAAATCCACTCGAGTGGAGAGGGAAGCCCATATCTTGTGAATTAACCCTGAATTGCTGGGCTGGGGTGCTTGTGTTGATCACCAGCTGCTGGTTTCCATTGCGAACAACTTGAAGAATAATGACAGTTTTAAGATACACGAGCAGTACAACATGGGGAGTAAATAAATAAATATTGAAGCAGAAAATATAAATACTGGCTTCTTGGAATGGATTTACCATAGCAAGGGAGGGAAAGAGAGTTGGACCTTTTCCACAGATGGCGCTTAACAAATGGGCAGAGATTAAAACAACATGGCAAGCCTACGCCCAGCCCCATGCTGTAAAGAACATGTATCACTTAAGCACATATTCCTTCACAGATGCATTGCTTGTTGGTTGCCATAGGGCTGTGGAGCTTATCCTGTGAGTGCAATGAAATATATACTTTTTCGCTATTTAAAAAAAAAAAAAAAAATGTGTGGTGTTGCTGCGAGCCTCATTTCCACGGCCTCTCAACAATCCCTCCCGTCACCTCGACACCTGGCCCGAGAGACGCAAGTCATCCTATCCCACCTCTCTGTAGCTTACACAAAGGTGATAGATTGGAATGGGTAGCAGTGCATTCCTATGTCGGGAATGCATTTGCTTTCAAGTTGGGAAAGTTTGGAGAGCAGCTAAAGTGAAAATCAAATCCATTTAATAGGAGATATGGATTGAAGTGTTTGCCTCAAAAGGTAAATGACCCTGAGAATTGAGAGCTTCAGCAAAGACTATACATCCATAAACATAAGAGGGAACATCTCTACACAACAAATACGTATTGTATGTAGTATGTAATATACAGTAAAGGCTCTGTGGAGAGACAGAGAAACAGTGACAGAGATGGCGACAGAGAGCGAAAGAGAGACAGACATACAGAGACGGCAATCAGAGTAGGCCTGTGTGTATACCACAGGCGGCTGGTGGAACCTTAATTGGGGAGGACGGGGCTCATAGTAATGGCTGGAATAGAATAAATGGAAAGGTATCGACATATTAAGCACATGGTTTCCTTGTGTTTTATACCATTCCATTCCATTCACGCCATTCCAGTCATTATTATGAGCCGTCCTCCCCTCACCAGCCTCCTGTGGTGTATACTGGATGTATTTATATGTTTGTGTGACTGAGTGTGGATTTCTGCGTGTGGCAAAAGCTTTTGACAGAGACGGGGCTGCTGAAAGCGATAACGATATTGAACTCTGCACGTTTCTCTCCAGTTGACGAATCTGTCTTTTGTCTCACGCCGCAGGCATGTCTCTCCCCTCTCACGCTGTTAGTTTGAGATTGGGAATACCATTCAAGGGGACCATATGCAAACACATCGAGGGGGCTGTATGTGAACACTTCATGGTCCCTTTGAGCTGAGGGAAGTGCTGTTCTGCATCGTTTTGGGAAAAACAACAACGATGGAAAGTTGTACAGAGAGACGGGAGTGTATCTAAACGGTAGCCTGAAACTTCTAGCCATGAAAGATGATGAGCAGGCTGCCAGTCTTCATCTCAGCCTGCACTTCTCAGCACACACATACAGTGCAATCAGTTAAAGCACACACCATATTGAAAATCCCAGCATCGCCATATTGACACTTGACACAGTGGAGTGATGCTCATCTCCTTGGCCTAGGAGGATCGCAGACCTTATCCCATGTTGACCCTCATCGGTTATTGCATACTCACCAGGACATGATGTGTCACTATTGATTCAATCAATGGGCTGCTAGATGGTCATTTCAAGGAGACTGGTCTTACATACAGTATATCCTCCACATAGGCCTATAAAACATGTGGGCCTATGCAGTACACTATTCAGGCATTTCATTGCATTCAGAGATATGCAGTCAACGATCTATCGATTCATAGATCGTTGACTGCATGCGCGTGTGGGTGTGTGTGTGTGTGCGTATCTTGAGTTGAGGCAGAGTAAGAAAGTTCCCTCCTGTACTGTGGCACTCATTTGAATTGATTAGGCCTATACAGAGTTTTACTGTCACACAAAATGGCAGCTGATTGAAAATGTGATGTAGACTTTCCATGTGTATCTCCTTTGTCTAGTGTTCTCAAGATCCTTTTCACCCTCTAGATGGCAGTGGATAAATAGGTTTTACTGTAGCGTAGTCTATGCTTATTCAGTGTGTAACACGTGTAAAACCCGTAGATAAGGATGTACAAACCAATCTTTTATATGCTTTTGTTATTGACAGACGTCCTCTTCTTTTCATCAATCTTGTTACTGTTAGTATAAAAAGCATGACTCCTGACTCTCTCCCCTTCATCGGAGTTCAGTCAGTCTCGCAGAGGGAAAGAGGGTAAAAAGGAAAAGCCTCAAGTGGATTCTTCCTGCTGATGAATGGGATGTATGTGATTCTCCTTTCCACGCTGCCAAAGACCGAGGATACAGAATACACTGCATGCTATCGCTTCAAATAAAATCTAGTGGAATTATTTTTTTGATATTTATGTGATGTGCCTGAGCTAATAAAATAAAAAAGTGAAGCTGCATAGTTTTTTGTTAAACAGGCAAGGGATTGTGTATCTTTGATATCAATTTTTTTAATGTTTTATTGTGACACCTGAATTAAATTTGACCCAATGTGAACTGCATAATAAGTCAGTTAATTGAGCTCCTCAGGATGGGTAAAACATTTGAAATACTATGATAATATTATCGCTTAAAATTGTACAAATGTCTATCTTGTACAGATCAAATATGGGTTTATCTCTTTGTGTGCTATAATGATACAACAGGATTCAATATGACGTGATATCTAAATGAACAGTTCAAAAACAATGTTGCTGAATAAGCGTAATTGAGAACAAACTTGGTTGTGACAGGAAATAAAAAAAGAAATACTTCCAGGGGCTGCTGGGTAAGAAATGAAAGAAAGAAAAGTAAGAATAGTCATTAACCTTTCTGGACCTTCGCTAAGTGCTCCTCATGACTTCAGTGAAGCAAAACTTCTGAGAAGCGGTGAAGTGCCCACAGCCTCAGACCCGTAATGAGCTATCCTAGTGTTTCCCTTCTCGTCAGGGACCCAGCTTCGAGGAGCCACCGCTCAAATGGAAATGTCTCTCTCCTCTGCTCTGGGCATGTTTAACATTCATTGGAAAAATCTCATGTTGTATTGCATTGGTAATAACAAGAGAGGAAAGAGTAGGAGAGGTAATAGAGATTTTTGAAGGATGCTAACAGGTTGTTTACTTATCATCACAACTTAAATTGGTAAAGAGGGTTTGAGTTGCAGGTCCCTTTTATAACACAAACACCAATTATAAAATGATAAAATGGTCACTGACATGAGATTGTCTCATTTGTTGTATGTTGAATGAAATATTGCCGGTCAAATGTTTGTTGCTCACTCAGATTTTTTTAATGCTGACAGATTTCAAAATACAATTGGGGCTATAATCTACAAATATTTTAAACTTAACTATGAATGCACACACACATATACACACAGGCACAGACCACAAGACTTCAAAACAGCTTCCTCTTAGAGCATTCTGGCCAATCACCTTGCCCTTGCATCTTTCTGGTATCAGGCCAAATTAAGTGTCACCTCAGTGGGAAAAATCTACTTCAAAAAGCTTTTAGGGCAGGTGTGGGAGTCTCTCGCCTGCTCCTGCAATCCATACTGCTGCTTGGGGATACAAGGTGCTCTTTTCACTGCCATCCAACTGGAAAATGTCTCAGCCAACCTTCTGTGTCATTTTTGCAGACGCAGTCTGTCGTTTCGACTGGGCTCTTAATAAAAGAACCCTCCGTCTATTCTGCTGCTGCTCTCCTTACGTAAATGTTCACGCAGCAGATCGTTTGCATTGCTGCACCAATGAAAGCTCGAGTCAACTCAGAGCAGGACGTTGAGCCGTCAACCGTTGTTCCATAATAAGCACTACTCAGGACAAAACATTCCTTTTTCTATCTCAAATGGAAATGTGTTTAAATATGAATGACTAAATGTCTACACTATATTCTTGGAATGCTTTCGAGAGGAGAGCTTTTTTCGTGTAGCTCACAATTCATTTATGAACTGGGTAAGATGGCATATAAAAAAGGAGACGAGACCTCACAGCTTTGATAATATTTGCATACATGTTCCTGTTGCATCTATGATCTATTTATTTGAAGGTTACTGTGGGAAAAACATCAGTATTCTCAATGTTAGATTGCCTACATGTATGCTGTTACACTACAACCAACTGACACAGATTCGGAGAGCAAATGCATCTCAAAAGTCTGATAATAAATGCATGTGATTATGCATTTGGAATGTCATGTAAATTCATGTATAGCTCGAGGCAGATCAAGTATTTGTAGAGGCATCACATACAGTAGATCCCAAGTGAATTAGCTTAGATAGAAAACTGTCATTTCACATAAGCGTGTATTTGATGAGAATATATGCTGTTCATCTATTAAAAAAAAAAGAAATTCTCATAACCTTACCAGAAACTGGCTGTACAGTCTACTACATATGCATCTCTTTGAAGTCAACTGATGTCCACATAGTGTTGCATCCAGACATAAACATGGAATCTTAATGCACGATATGTTACACTGTTGTGTAGATAATTGCATCGGTGCAGGATATTAGATAGGCACCCATAACAAAAAGACAGATAAATTCACTGGGTTTGTCTCTTGGTTTTACATGTATAATAACATTTGCAAGCATTTTACTTAATTTATTTAGCTACTAATGACTTAAATAGCTTGGTTTGATCGATTAGGGATGATATTGCTCCCATGGAATTTAACTATTTATCAACTATATCATATAAATAACTATATCTGTATTCATTGTGTGTGTACGTAGATGTAATTGGCTTGAATGGCAAATGTTATGGTTTGCACCTCTCTTCAGACCCTGTCCACACTACTCAACTAACAGGTTGACAATAATAGGATTTCCTTTATCTTGCCTTCACATCATGCAATCACCTTTTCAGGGAAACTCTAAGCAGTTACTAGTGCTTCACACAAAGCCCTCTTGACTTATTTAGAAGTTCAATGGCAGACTGGGCAGTTATTGAGTTTATTGGATAGCTGGAGCAGATGAAAACAGCAACAGTGTAATGCTTTCATCCATGCCAATTGAGACCAAACGTCTACTGTCAGTAATGCAATTCTCGAGAAAAGCTGGGTGTTTTCACTGAATTTACTTGGTCCTGGAACAGCTTGTAGGTACGCTTTCGCTGGGATAAAGCTGACCTTTAATCACATTATGCTCTTGTGTGCTTGGCACCCCGGCACTCTGTGGGAGAACTGAACTTGAAGTACTACACCACTGGCCATTCCTGCCATCCACTGAGGGCTAACCTTGAAAAGTAGAGCAGAGTTGTCTTGAGGTGAATGAGCAGTTGATATCATTTGAAAGACAGTTGGGAGGATGGTCATTACGTGAATCAATGGTGACAGTTTCCTCTGGGAGAGGGGTGACTTACTGGTGCCACCCGTCTGTGATCTACAGGCATGACATCTCCAACTTGTCACCTCTAATATCAGTCCACTTTCAGTCAAATTTGGTGTCTGACCTTAGGATAAGATGTATCAGGTGTGTTGTTCTCTGCCTTAGGTCTAGATGATGAGTCCATTTTGTCCATTAAATAACATCAAATTGATCAGAAATACAGTGTAGACATTGTTAATGTTGTAAATGACTATTGTAGCTGGGAACGGCTGATCTTTTATGGAATATCTATACATAGGCGTACAGAGGCCCATTATCAGCAACCATCACTCCTGTGTTCCAATGGCACGTTGTGTTAGCTAATCCAAGTTTATAATTTTGATTATTAGAAAACCCTTTTGCAATTATGTTAGCACAGCTGAAAACTGTTGTGCTGATTAAAGAAGCAATAAAACTTTCCTTCTTTAGACTAGTTGAGTATCTGGAGCATCAGCATTTGTGGGTTTGATTACAGGCTCAAAATGGCCTGAAACAAATAACTTTCTTCTGAAACTTGTCAGTATATTCTTGTTCTGAGAAATTAAGGCTATTCGTTGCAAAAATAACGTTCACTGAGTGAAAAATGTAATAATCCCCCCTCACTCACACACAAGTTTTACTGTCAAGTTCAACACAACAAAAGCAATATCTTTGGGCTACACTGCAGATTATTACATTGTACACTTTCTGCCTGTGGACATCTGTTCTACAATGTGCCAGCAGAGTATGATGTCCTTTGTTGGCATAATTGATCTCTTTCATGCAGAGAGCACACATGGCATGCCACTTTTTATCCACTGTATAGAAATGGTGAGAATAAGGGAAAGTGTGTGGTGTTCTTTTAATCTCTATAGTGGCATCCAGCTTAAGCCAGGCCCATCTACAATTGATCCCTGAATCCACTTGTGTAACAAACGCCTAATTTTCACCTAATTATCTCATTCAAAAAATTAACCACATACTGTAGAGGGAAAACATTAGTTCACAGATAGTAGTTAGTTTGTTACACTAGTTAACTAGTTAACATTTCACACAGATTGCCAGGGTCCAGTAAGCAACTAACGCGTTATAACTTGAGGAACGGCAAGGAGTCGTTTAACGTTACCAGTTAATACTGTAACGACCCTGGGTTTATAGGCACGGATATCGACTCTGCCGCTTGAGCATGCTTTTGGGACACAGTGCGCTGGACTTCGGGCTAGAAGGTTGAGGGTTCAAAACCTGCTCCCTGCCAGTTTCGTTACAATACTATAGCGAATTGGTTAGGTTACTAACGTTAGCTCATCTGATGTTGTAACGTTAGCTGTCTGACTTTATTAGCCAGCTAATATTCACACCATAAACTCTGATCTGTTAAGTTGGCTAATGTTGCTCAACATTTCTCTGGCTAGCTAATGGAGCATTTGTTCTAGCTAGCAAGATATTTAACAATGCTAATAATACTTGTTTCACCACACTTTCTCACTCACCTCAAACTTTCCAAATGCCAGTTGTTTTTCGGTTACAGCTCGTTAAGTACGCTTCATCACCTTCTCACCCCTGTCTCCGTGGTCAGGCTTCTCACCTTCCTCTTCGTTATCGTTCAGGGGACGTGGTGCTGTAACCGGAAAAATTCCTATCTACTCTCTGCTGTCCAGAGCGCGCGCTCTTTCCAGAGAGAAAGCTGTATGCTGTAACTAGCAAATTGGTTGTAACTTCTCTCTGGATACAGCCAGTATTGCGCCAAACGCGCATAACTCGTTCACTTACAGACAGTAGTGATCCCCCTCCCCAAACTTTTCTCATCGGATCTACACGAATCACGCAGGTCACCTATTTTGGATTCAAAACAGCAAATTTCACCGAAAGGTGACTAGTTTACATCCCTGGTGCAGATCCTATCCCACAGAGAGCTGGCCCCAGCACAGGAGGTCCTGGCAGATCTGGACAGAGTTTACCCATCCAAGTCCTAACCGCCGTCCAGATGGCTCAGTCCCAGCTGAACCCAGTGACAGTTGCTATTATTTCTCCCCTTCATGCTTGGGGGCGTCGGCAAATCATAACGCAAAAGGATAATTGCTGTTTTTTCCAAAGGTTTACAATTGAAAAAAAAAGAAGAAGTGGGACATAATAGAAAAAGTGGTATGATTCAGGTAGAGGTAGAATGAAATTTGTATAAACTGGTGAATAATTTTGAGTGATGGGAAAACATTAATTATTGCAGTAGTGGTACCATGTTGAAACGGAAGAGAAGCAGTTGTCAGGTCATATGCATTCATGCAGTAACGGAAGTAATTAGACTCTAGGGAATTCGTACACTGTCTGTCTCAGCTAACAGTCTATTGTCAGTAATTGTTCATGACAAGCCATTGCTTTCAAGTAATAAACAACTAGCCTTTCTGTGTTACGTCTTGTAACTTATTTTTGTACCTGTGCTTTCTCTGTTTTGAAATGTGCTTCGGCCAATGGCATCACTCTGTAGATTTGCTTCTGCACATTCTCATGACAAATCCTCTCCCATTTTATATCTGTTAATACTCAGCTGGTTCTCTCTATGCTGTCCTCATCTAAATGTACAAATATCATCCTGCTGAATCTATATTCTTTGTTTCTTACATCATTTTGTAATCAATCTACAGATGTCAAGACAAAAAATTGCTTCCTGGCAGGTGAAAAGGCTTCAAATAAGCATTTAAATAAGCATGGCTTCAGAGATAGTTGGAGGCTCTGGATTTCCTGGCAGATGAGGGTAATAAATGACTGACTTAAAGCGCAGCGAACCTATCTCCTCTGAGATGCACGATGTGCTTTAAACAAAAGACTCCCACGCCGAAGCACTCACAGAGTCACATTTCTCTGCAGTTCACTTACATTGTCTTAATGCTAAAACCCATAGCCATGCATCTTGAAGTCATTGCTAAGTACTGAGATGGACAACATTGTCAAGCAATATCAAACAGACTACCTACAGTGTCTTCAGAAAGTATTTATACCACTTGACTTATTCCACATTTTGTCGTGTTCCAGCCTGAATTCAACAATACCCCATAATGACAAAATGAAAACATTTTATTTTATATTTTTGCAAATGAATTGAAAATTAAGTACAGAACTATCTAATTTACATAAGTATTCCCACCCCTGAGTCAATACTTTGTAGAATAACCTTTGGCAGCGATTACAGCTGTCAGTCTTTCTGGGTAAGTCTCTAAGAGCTTTCTACACCTGGATTGTGCAACATTATTCTTAAAATAATTCTTCAAGCTCTGTCAAATTGGTTGTTGATCACTGCTAGACAACCATTTTCAGGTCTTGTAGTGACTTTGTAGTGACTGTGTAGTGACTGGGTGTATTTATACACCATCCAAAGTGTAATTAATAACAACCATTCTCAAAGAGATATTCAATGTCTGCTTTTTCCTTTTTTACTCATCTACCAATAGGCACCCTTCTTTGCGAGGCATTGTAAAACCTCCCTGGTATTTGTGGTTAAATCTGTTTGAAATGCAGTGCTCAATGAAGGACCTTACATATACTGTATGTGTACAGTTGAAGTCGGAAGTTTACATGCACCTTTGCCAAATACATTTAAACTCAGTTTTTCACTATTCCTGACATTTTATTCTAGTAAATATTCCCTGTCTTAGGTCAGTTAGGATCACCACTTTATTTAAGAATGAGAAATGTCAGAATAATAGGAGAGAGAATTATTTCTTTAAGCTTTTATTTCTTTCATCACATATCCAGTGGGTCAGACGTTTACATACACTCAATTAGTATTTGGTAGCATTGCCTTTAAATTGTTTAACTTGGGTCAAACGTTTCAGGTAGCTTTCCACAAGCTTCCCACAATAGGATGGGTGAATTTTAGCCCATTCCTCTTGACGGAACTGGTGTAACTGAGTCAGGCCTCCTTGCTCGCACACACATTTTCAGTTCTCCCCACAAATTTTCTATAGGATTGAGGTCAGGGCATTGTGATGGCCATTCCAATACCTTGACTTTGTTGTCCTTAAGCCATTTTGCCACAACTTTGGAAGTATGCTTGGAGTCATTGTCCATTTGGAAGACCCATTTGCGACCATGCTTTAACTTCCTGACTGATGTCTTGAGATGTTGCTTCAATATATCCATATAAGTTTCCTTCCTCATGATGCCATCTATTTTGTGAAATGCACCAGTCCCTCCTGCAGCAAAGCACCCCCACAACATGATGCTGCCACCCTTGTGCTTCACGGTTGGGATGGTGTTCTTCGGCTTGCAAGCCTCCCCCTTTTTCCTCCAAACATAACGATGGTCATTATGGCCAAACAGTTCTATTTTTGTTTCATCAGACCAGAGGACATTTCTCCAAAAAAGTACGATCTTTGTCCCTATGTGCAGATGCAAACTGTAGTCTGGCTTTTTCTATGGCGGTTTTGGAGCAGTGGCTTCTTCCTTGCTGAGCGGTCTTTCAGGTTATGTCGATATAGGACTTGTTTTACTGTGGATATAGATACTTTTGTACCCGTTTCCTCCAGCATCTTCACAAGGTCCTTTGCTGTTGTTATGGGATTGATTTGCACTTTTCGTACCAAAGTACGTTCATCTCTAGGAGACAGAACGCGTCTCCTTCCTGAGCGGTATGACGGCTGCGTGGTCCCATGGTGTTTATTCTTGCGTACTATTGTTTGTACAGATGCACGTGGTACCTTAAGGCGTTTGCAAATTGGATGAACCAGACTTGTGGAGGTCTACAATTTATTTTCTGAGATCTTGGCTGATTTCTTTTGATTTTCCCATGATGTCGAGCAAAAAGGCAATGAGTAGGCCTTGAAATACATCCACAGGTCCACCTCCAATGTCAATTAGCCTATCAAAAGCTACCAAATACTTGAGTGTATGTAAACTTCTGACCTACTGGGAATGTGATGAAAGAAATAAAAGTTGAAATAAATAATTCTCTCTACTATTATTCTGACATTTCACATTCTTAAAATAAAGTGGTGATCCTAACTGACCTAAGACAGGGATTTTTAAATTAAAATTAAATATCAGGAACTGTGAAAAACTTAGTTTAAATGTATTTGGCAAAGGTGTATGTACACCTCCGACTTCAACTGTATATAAGTAGCATACCGGTTTCATTTAATTTGGTCTTCCATACCATCTCAAGCATTAAGACATCATTGGGCTGTATCATCCCTGTCACAGAAATAGTTTTGGTCAGTTGAAACTGCTCTAGTTTGGCCCCAGGAAGCGCAGCATCGCATAAGTGGAAACCAAGACTGTTCTCAGGGCAGGCGACTTTGAATCGAGATATGTTTGAGTCGCGTCGGGGACAATTTTAGCATTTTCTCTTTTCCTAACCTTAACAAAATTATCCAAATTATAATTACGTTAATTATCGTAACCTACTATGAAAAATAACATCTACTAGTCAAAACCGTCAGACTTGCTCTGAGAACAGTCTTGTTTTCCACTAATACAGCCCAGGGAGCTGGATGGCGCACATATTGGAAAACAGCTGCCTATTGTAATAGGTTAAATCTGCAATGGCACTAAAGCTAGACATCTTTATGTAGACATATATATATATATATAGACTTATTTTCATTAAAAACATAATTTGATTAATTTATTCATACTATTTCATCCTTCCACAAGATATAGTACCGACACAAATCTAGAGTTGCTACCCAAGCCGGCTGGTTGTTCGTTCTATTGGTTTGGTTGCTAGAGACGCGACCCAGTCGTTCAATCTTTTTGTTCTGTATCTATGGATTCGTTCTAAATGTTCTACTACCATACTGGCTGGCAACGTTCTTATCCCTTAATTGCTAGCTAGCCAACTACAGCTAACTTACAGTCACGTCAAAAAGTGCAGCCTTAGTAACAGCAAGTAGCAGCATTTGCATTTGTTTAAGCTGTTTTTTTGAAGACATATATTTGGATGCATCTATAACAATAATAATGAGGCACGATATCGCCTGGCATAGAAAATGTGCTCACTCGTCAAGACACTTGTTCAGAGGAGCCAGCCAACATCACAGCTAACACAATCACTTCAAACTGAAGCTGGAAAGACTGCAAACTAGGTGCATTTAGTTTGACCTTTTTTCAATTTAAATGTCTTTGTATATACAGTGCCTTTGGAAAGTATTCAGACCACTTGACCTTTTCCACATTTTCTTGCGTTACAGCCTTATTGTAAAATTGATTAAATCGTTTTTCCCCCCTAATAAATCTACACACAATAACCCATAATGACAAAGCATAAGAAATTGTTGCTAATTTATTAAAAATGAAAAACAGAAATATCACATTTACAAAAGTATTCAGACCCTTTACTCAGTACTTTGTTGAAGCACCTTTGGCAGAAATTACAGCCTTGAGTCTTCTTGGGTATGACGCTACAAGCTTGGCACACCTGTATTTGGGTAGTTTCTCCCATTCTTCTCTGCAGATCCTCTCAAGCTCTGTCAGTTTGGATGGGGAGCGTTGCTGCAAAGCTATTTTCAGGTCTCTCTGGTTCAAGTCCGGGCTCTGGCTGGGCCACTCAAGGACATTCAGAGATTTGTTCCGAAGCCACTACTGCGTTGGCTTGGCTGTGTGCTTAAGATCGTTGTCCTGTTCGCCCCAGTGTGATGTCATGAGCGATCTGGAGCAGGTTTCCTACAGATGTAACGCTTGGCATTCAGGCCAAAGAGTTCAATCTTGGTTTCATCAGATCAGACCATGTTGTTTTTCGTGGCCTGAGAGTTTTTAACTCCAAGCGGGCTGTCATGTGCCTTATACTGAGGAGTGGCTTCCGTCTGGCCACTCTACCATAAAGGCCTAATTGGTTGAGTGTCGCAGAGATGATTGTCCTTCTGGAAGGTTCTTTCATCTCCACAGAGAAACTCTGGAGCTCTGTCAGTGTGACCGTCGGGTTCTTGGTCACCTCCCTGACCAAGGCCCTTTTTGTATTTCTTTTTTTTTATACATTTGCCAAAAATTCTAAAAACCTGTTTTTGCTGAGAATTTATTATTTATTTATTTAATCCATTTTTAGAATAAGGCTGTAACGTAACAGAATATAAAAAAGTCAAGGGGTCTGAATACTTTCCGAAGGCACTGTATCCATAAAAATGTGGGCAGCTGATTCATGATTTCGAATCATTCGTTGAGAAACGCTTCCTGCCTGTCTGTCTCGTCCAGACCCCCGACACGGTCATTACAATGGGACAGCTGGAGATCAAATTTGAATATTGAAACTATGTTGCAAATGTTGGAGAGACAGAAAACTAAATGTTAGTCTAAAAGAAATGTGAAATAATGTCTATAGGCTTTTTTATATAGTGGATATTAAGTTTATAAATTGCTTGTATGGGCTGATGTGACAGTGGATTGTCAGATGGAACAGAGTAAACAGGCATTTTAACGTCCTAGATTTAGCCGGTGGTAACATGTGGAATAGACACCGGCTGGAATGCTATTTTAACCAATCAGCATTAAGGATTAGACCCACCCGTTGTATAATATATTATATATCATTGTAACTAGACTTCAGGGAACACTTACAGTGTATCACTTTTTTAGAGTGCAAAAGGTACATCAAGTATTTAATACACAACTTTGCAAGTGAAAATATAATTTTTTTACTATGATTTCTGAAGATTATTCATAATTTTTGCAATCATCTAGGTAAGAACAAAGACCATATGGTTTTGGTTGTTAATTGAATTTGTTCCCTAAACCAATACAAACATTTTAAGCTATTTTGGGGCCATATAGAACTAACATAGTGGAAGCCATTACCCAAAGTGAAATGCGGGTAAATGCATCTTTTGATGTCACATTTTAGGTAGTGACAGATTTGGATTCCCTCACTTGTGTGACACTGCTCTGTATCCTTGGATAACCCTCAGATCAACTGTGAAATCTCTGCTCATCCTTTAACTCAATCATTGCGGTAACATGGCCTCTTTCTGCACTTAATCAAGAAATCAAGTACCAAGTTTAGTGTTTGCTACGCACTTCCGTTCCAGCAGCACAGCACTTCATCTCTTTAGGAAATACTTTAAATTCTTTATGACAATGAAGTAAAGATGTCCTTTCACTCTATCTATACATCCAAATAACAGTGATACATTAGTGTTATAGAAGATCCGGCTATATTATTTTTTTTACCTTTATTTTACTAGGCAAGTCAGTTAAGAACAAATTCTTATTTTCAATGACAGCCTAGGAACAGTGGGTTAACTGCCTTGTTCAGGGGCAGAACGACAGATTTTTACCTTGTCAGCTCGGGGATTCGATCCAGCAACCTTTCGGTTACAGGCCCAACACTCTAACCACTGGGCTACCTGCCGCCCAAAATTGAATAATATGGTCCAAAATTGAAAAGGAAAATGGTCCCAAACATAATTATTGTTCAAGATTACAATTTCCTTTTGGTGTAGCCTAAATAATCAAATTGGCATATTGCCATGGTACATCAATGCAGCAAAATATTATTTTTATGAATTATTTGAAATGAGCACCTGGTCACAGTCCAGCAAAAATAACATATTTGATTATAAATTAGATCAAAACTAAAGGATAGTATTTGTATCAGGATTCTGAAAGGTCAATTCCCAACATTATGAAAACGTTTCTATTTTACTCTTCGAAGGGATCTTACTCAACTGCCAACACATTGAACAGTGTAATTTCCAGAATATAACCTTGGACTCATAGACTGTGAAACCAGAACACCTGAATAACGTTGATCGACTGAAGTCATGGACATCAGGCTTATAGTGTATAGAGAAAGAATGCCATAGACAATTGGCTTTAACTAGATGAGTATTGTTTGAGGTACAATGTGTGGTGTACGTCGAGGTGACTTTTACAATTACTCTCTAATAAAATGTAGAGGTACTGTATGGGTTTCTCATCACCACTTAATTTACATCAGAACTTCGGTTGAGGCCATCGAACTTGCTTTGATTAAGATGCTGTTTTCTTTGCAGTAGGCTACCATGGCAACTTGCCTCTGCTGAGGAATTGGAGAGTGTGCCCACAGGTAGGCTGTGGTAATCAGACCTATGTCTTTTGGAAATAGATCCCTATTGATCTGTTTCCTCTAAAATAACATTAGAGAACAGATGTGCAATGATCTGTCAGAAATGCAGCATGAAATAGCCATAGCTGATAACATCTTGTTCCAGTAGTAACACTATTGGTGCCACCTACAGTGTTCCTCTGTGATTGTAGTACAAGCGTTATTAAATGTGGTTGCAACATCAAGGATCTCATGAATATGTACCTTATGTATTAGTAATGGTTGGAGCCAAAAGTCACAACAGACTTTGTACAACTTGTACTTATCTTTCACATATTAAATTACTGAATAACAACCCACTGGGCACAGACATCAGTTCAACGTCTAGTTTTGATTTACGTTTGGTTGAGTTCAACATGAGTTCAACATGAAATCAACAGAAAATGTCACCATGTGACATCATTGGATTTAGGTTAAAATTTAGGTGAAAAAAGGATTACATTGTCTTACGTTGATGACCTTGAAGGCAAATCCAATCAGTTTTCCATTTTGATTCAACGTCATCAACTATAAGTTTTTTGTTGAGGTTTACATGGAAACAACATTGATTTAAGCAACAAATGTGTGATGTATTGTGTAAACACTAAGTTATGTATCTATGTAATGTCACATAATATTTGCCTTCTGTTATGTTTTCTGTTTTACTGAGCAATTCTAAGGAGAAATGTCAGCCATAGTATGGAGCAAATGCGTCATGATTCAAATCAGATGGTCATATGCTAAAACGACTGTATATGTGTTCCTCTGATTATGGCATACCCATGGTCATACAATATAAGAGATAAAAAGAAATGTAGGCAGTACAAGAGTTTTTCGTCATGAATCTTGTTCTGCAGGCAGCTTTGCAGAGTGGTCAAATCTAATTTTTTACCTAACCCTAACCTTGACCCTAACTTTAACCACACTGCTAACCCCAATACTTTAAATTAAGACCAACAGTTTTACAATATAGCCAATTTTTACTTTGCAGCTGTCCTATCTAAGGGGAAATTTCTGGCTCCAGGACAAGACTCATGACAATAAACATCAATCTGTGAAAATTAGAGACTTTGCAGACATCTCAGCATTTAGTTCAGTCTTGAAATGGAATAACTATTTTGAAATAGGCATAGATGTCTACAGCATAGGCCTACTGTTACATAAAAATAAAAATAAATATATATATATATACTGTCAAAGTTAATATATTTACACATCTGGGTCATTTGACATGCATAATTAATTGTGATGAGGAATGACACAGTTCAAACATAAAATTAAAATAAAATAAACAACCACCAGAGCGCTTTTGGCAACAGAAAGGTCAAGCACCAACTGTTTTGTCGACTTTCACTTTCATCAAAGTGAGTCAAGTTTGTTGTAACTGTTAAACAACTGATGAGAATGTTAGCAGTCAAGTAACAGTCAGCTTTGGCAGCAGACTATTTATAGAAATGATAAATCATGGCATGCCAATTAGCACTATTACAGATGCCATTTCTTAATTTGAGCCAGTTTCACACAGCAGGAAAATAATCCTTCAGCAACAGTGAATGTGAATTGTCATGTGGATTATAATTAATGGACATTTGTTGTAGGGGTTCATATATTTTGTTAGGGCAACTGAAGTCTGACATATTGATGAGGAAACTACAAACTTTAGAAGCCTTTCAAACCTTGAATACACTATGATGTGCAGGAACATTCTTGCAACAGGATGATCAAATTAAGACAGCATCTGTATATGTTGGTATCATCTATATCAAAGGTATTCAACTCTTACCCTATGAGGTCCAGAGCCTGCTGGTTTTCTGTTCTACCTGATAATTTATTGCACCCACATAGTGTCCCAGGTCTAAATCAGTCCCTGATTAGTGGAGGAAAATGAAAGAAAAAAGAAGCTGAACCGGCTTCGAGAACCAGATTTGAATTTGAGGGCTCTAGATTCTGATTCTAAACATTTTAGAACTTCAAAAAAGGTAGAAACAATCCCTTTGATTCTCGCACATAACTCGCACATAATTCATAATGAGATTTTTTTTTTATGGACCCTACAAGTTAGTGAGGGGGAGGGAAGAGAGGGCAGAAGCCAACCTTAGCTGTGAAACTATAATCTTACAGAAATATTTCCCTGACTTCCAGCTGCTAGCATTGATAAGAGGCATGTCTTGTTTGTCACGGGTGGCTGATATCACAGTGTGGGCTTTATGGCAAGAAAAGCAACATAGTCTTGATATCAGCTCCAGTTACATCTCTGTTGCTTGTCACTTTGGGCTAAACTAAAGCCTGCAGTCTCAAGAGCAACCCACATCCTAAAACACAGGGAACAGAGTGAGGGATAAAGTAAGAGATGTGAAAATAATATGTACCTGTCCGGGAGCAACAGAAGTTACCTTTATTCATTTCAGTACTGATCAAGTCAGAATTATGTGCAGCATTTAGCCTTCAGAGGTTGTACATTAACTGATATAGTAGCTGTTTTTTTGTCAGTTAAATGTTCTAATAATCTGTGTACATGATTTATGTACTTGAGGGCAGTGGTGGAAAAAGTAACCAAGTAACCAACTTTTAAAGATACTTTAATAGAAAATGAGTCATGTAAAGGTGAAAGTCACCAAGTAAAATACTACTTGAGTAAAAGTCTAGAAGTATTTGGTTTTAAATATAGTTAAGTATCAAAAGTAATTTCAAAAATAAAATGACACCCCAAAACTATATTTTGGTATTTGTTTCATTAGTCCACGGTTGACATAGTCTTAAAAGCTAAGCCTGTGTCATATTAAAAGGAAGAGGGGGACATGATTCCACTGTAACATTACATCACCTATTTTAATGTTCTCTCAGAAAACAGCAATTACCAGGTCTTGTTTTTTTTCTCAACTTGGGATTGTAGACTCAAATAAAAACAAAAAACGTATTAAGACAATTCCTCAAACTGGCCCTCAAGCAGTGGTGTAAAGTACTTAAGTAAAAATACTTTAAAGTACTACTTAAGTAGTTTTTTGGGTGTCTGTACTTTACTATTTATACTTTTGACAACTATTCCTAAAATAAATATGTACTTTTTACCCAATGCATTTTCCCTGACAGACAAAAATACTCTTTTACATTTTGAATGATTAGCAGGACAGGAAAACGGAGGACAGTCCATTCACACACTTATCAAGAGAACATCCCTGGTCATCCCTACTGCCACTGTGTCAGGCTCTGGCCACATAGAGAAGCCTATTGCTTCTCTATGTATACATGGTCAGAGTCTGACAGGTCTATAATTTCTGTTTCTGTGTGGTGTTTTGTGTTGGATCCCTAATTAGAGGCAGCTGCAGTGCATTGTCTCTAATTAGGGATCCTATATATGTTTGTAGGTATGTTCTCTTCCGTTCGTGTATTTTGTTGTTATTTTGAATAGTTCTGACTAATTATAGTTTATGTAATAATAAAACTATGTCGCACTACAATTACAACGAGTGGGCTGCGAATTAGTCTCTCATAATGCAAGACTGTGACAGAATGCCCCACCAAGCGACCAAGCAGCGCCATTGGGGAGAGAAGGAGAAGAAGGGAGGACAGTGGAGGAATCGGGGCTCAGGAAGGAATAAGGCCCGAAGGCAACCCCAAGAAGTTTTTGGGGGGGCTATGGGGGTGGTCTGGCAACGAGGAGGAAGTGCCAGTACCACTCCCCATGTGGAATTCGCCGAGGCCAGAGTATAAGTGGGGGGCGAAGTGCTGTGAGGAGATGAGCGTGGTGGAATACCTGATGACAGAATGGAGGAGTATAATGCAAGACTGTGACACTCTGATCTGGCGGACTCATTAGTCCATTGTTGACATAGTCCCAAATGTTTTCAAGATATATGACCTTCAAAATACATAAATAATCCCGTATGTATGAGTTCAGATTTCGCTCATACATTGACTTTACAAAATTATTACCAGAGGTTTCTACTACTACCCTAATGTAAATGCCAACTCTAAACTACAGTATCTTTGAACCAGGGTTGTTGCCTTAGTTACCCACCTGCAAGTTGCCTGAGAATTTACCCACACAAACAAATAAAATTCATCCATTAGCTTTATTCCAACAAACTTTGTTTGACAACAACTTTGCCCTAACTAAAAGGATCCTCCTCATAGCCTAATCCTATTAATAGGTTTCTCCCGACATTATAATGTACAATAAAATGCAAATTAATTACTTAAAAATCATACAATGTGATTTTCTGGATTTTTGTTTTAGATTCCGTCACTCACAGTTGAAGAGTACCTATGATCAAAATTACAGACTTCTACATGCTTTGTAAGTGGGAAAACCTGCAAAATCGGCAGTGTATCAAATACTTGTTCTCCCCACTGTATGTGTAAACCTCTCATCAGACTCGAATTTGACTCTCACGATATTACATTACTTAGAATACCTTAACAGCATGGGACAGTAGGTGAGAAGGCCATCTCCAATAAGAATCCCTATTGTAAACTCGCTAGGGTGATGACAACTAGGGTATTAACTTCAGATATAATGGCTGTTTGTTATATATCAGGATATGCTTTCCCAAATGAAAGTGAAACGGTAAATGACTCCACCAATGCAACAGACATAAGGTTCAATATGTTCAATGTACAACATCAAAAGTTATCACATTTTCAATGTACCACATCAAAATAAATAAAAATAACAAACCCCAATGACTTTTCCCAACCCATGTCCAAATTACCTGCAAGCTTGCTTAAACCCGTTGGCGCGCGTTGGAGCTCAAATAAAAGGCGACACATATAGTTACTGCACCTCACAGTTGTAGTTAATCACTACTCATAGATATTTCCTCAGCGAAGTATAGCAGTTCCGTGCAGGTGTCTTCACAAGACCCACATCAAGTACAGCTATCAATGCAGACAATACTCCTTGGCAACGTATATCCCATGAAAACATGAACTTGTTAATCTTCCACAAGCAATTCTCTCCCGGTCTCGCCCGATGCTAGGCTAACCTTCAGTCTCTATTAAGTCTTTAACAACTAATAATACTTTCTTATCAAATAAAATCTGTACTTCCATTCAAAAAGCAATGAGAAAAGGTGCAACTGACAGGATACTAATATGCATTCCTGAGTGAATGCCTAGGTCCAGAACATAGATCTGGAACTGTTGGGGTGCTAGGACCTAGTTTAAAAATTATGCATCCATCCGTGAGTAACTCTGGTACATCAGCACTCATTCACTCAGGACCTATTTATTTATTCATGCAGGTCTGTATATACATACTCATGTACAGTTGTTATATCATATCACGTGCAATATTGCTAGTAATTCTTGGACCTAACTTATGTAGGCATTCACTCAGGAATGCATATTAGTATCCTGTCAGTTGCACCTTTTCTCATTGCTTTTAGTATATCGAATGTGCAATACGTGCAGTTGTCTGTAATTAAACCCTGCGCACCAAGGACTGTATTTTAAGGGAATTACTATTATTACCCCAAATGATATCATACACACATTTAGTATCTCTTCCTGTCATTTACCTGTACAGTTTGTGTAACCATGCAAGTATTCACTTATCTGTAAATATAACTGTATATTTACCTGTACAGCTAATTAAACCATGCAAAAATTTCACGTAATTTAGCCAGTCTGTCTATTAAGTAAACTATTTTACCCTCGCTCATATCATACGCATTTTTAGCTACTGAAGTATTTCTCTGCCATCGACCTGTATAGTATAGTTAACCATCCAACATCCACCAATGTATAGTGTACATATTCAGCCAACCACCCATACTATGCAATGTCTTTTTATAGCTTTTTTTTGCACTCCAGATATCTTGTATTTCTATACTGCCGCTCATGTATCATGTATCGTGTATCTGTCTTTTGTGTACTTTCGTTGTGGCATTTTGCACCTGCCCTGTGTTTTGTTGTAGCTGCTTGACAATGAAATTTCCCCGGCCAGGGGATCGATAAAGTACCTATCTATCTATCTATCTATCTATCTATCTATCTATCTATCTATCTATCTATCTATCTATCTATCTATCTATCTATCTATCTATCTATCTATCTATCTATCTATCTATCTATCTATCTATCTATCTATCTATCTATCTATCTATCTATCTATCTATCTATCTATCTATCTATCTAAAACTCTGTAGGTATTGGTTTTCTATTTTTATCGTCTCCTTTCGTCGTTTTTCTTCACCAACACTGATCATGTATCTTTACTAACTTTTAACCACTCTCCGTCTTTTCTTCAAAACTTCACAAGATTCATGGGAAACTTAAAAGTAAACCAACCTATTCACTTGTACATTAAATACATATTTCTTTAAAAGAAATTACGTTACAATTCAGGAGCGATTCGATAACCTAACCCAAATACACTCTATACTTGGATTTAACAAGGGTATTACATATGTCATCTCCATATTTCAATGGCATTAGGATCTTTTTTTTTTTTTTTATGAAGAAGATTGAAAAATCTATATTTTATTGCAACGGCCGTCAATTTCCCATGGTGACAGGCTTATTGAGAACCTCCATTCAAACCGCTCATATCCTTTGGGAGCACAAGGAAGCAGAATGCTCAAATTAAATTAGCAGATGCAAATATGAAATGCAACCAGAGATTAGTCTCGACAGCTGTCATTTTACCCTATACCTGCAAGCTAGCCTGACAGGCTCCAGAACAAGAGCTTCTTTACAACTGACAGCATCACTATTACATCTGCATTGCTCTCTAGCATGTAACAGTAACTAAGAACGTTTCAATATGTGGGTCATTTTAACTGATTGCTTTGTAGTTTGGTTCAATAGACGAACCTAAATTCGGCTCCGTAATAAACTTGACTTATTAATTGGGAAAGTCTAATGAATGGGCTGCTACACACCCAACTTCTATTCCACGTAGCTTAATTTACTATCCTAAATTAAACGATTTAATTATTTCGCTATATCTAATACATTTATATTACGCTACTTCCATGATGTGGACAGTATGTGTTACTACATTACACAAGCTGAGTTTTTTTTTTAAACAGAGCATACAATCTAAAAAATGTGCCCCCGTTCTATTGATTTCAACGTGTAATTATTTTGAGTGATTAAGCAAAAAGTGTTGCGCTACACTTACAGTACCTCGTTGGTGACCCACTCCAATCAAAATGCAACACTTCAAAATGTAGCTGACTGTCTTCTACAAGTTGTCCTCTACCAGTGATATACATTCTGTGTGTTTTTTCAGCTGTGCTAGTGGTATTGTACTTAATCAGGGAAAAGTCCAAAGACGTGCTGCTATGGATTTATCTTGATGATATACCAGAAATCACCAATATTAATGCATCAGGGTTTAATCTTGAGTTTCACAACCATACAACTTCCTGTGTTTGAACAATGCAAAGCAAGGCTCACTATAGCATGAGGAAAAACAGCATATGTGATCAATGAGAGTATCCTGCAGTTCCCACTGCCCAACCATAACAATTAAGAGCATCACAGTGTGCTTCATCTGGGCCAAACATGAACAGTGGGTTGGTTTCTACAGCTTGATCTGCCATCTCAACTTTGTGGTCATAACACATCAAGGTCAAAGTTAATGATTATGTGCCTGTAGACATAGTGAGAGAATGAGAAGAGGAGCGGCTTCTCCTTCAGTAGTGTCGCTGTATTATTTTACAGAACTCAGAAGGTCTCGCTGAGTATGTGGCATCGATTGTTATTCTGTCTTTGACTTCTACAGAATCTGTCAACATTCAGCTGGGCCTTCTGCCGAGAGCGTTGAGGCGGGTGGTGTGAATTCTGGAGTTGCCATGTACCCATCTGTCATTATGTTCACTTTCCTCATGTTTTTCATCCCGTTGTTTTGTTGTTGATTCTGAGTTGTTCTGGCCTGTGGTAGGCATACGGATGGTCAGTGGGGGCCTGGGAAATGCATATGGCCTTAAAGATATAATTTACATTAACTAATGAAATCAATCTTAGCTTGCTGTCAGCTGATGGTAAACATCAGGCTGGAGAGCTGAGCCCCTGTTGTTCAAATCTGGCCCTGCAGAGTCAAAGCTGGGGGATATTGAGGCTCGGAATAGATTTGTGTGGCCCCCTGGGCTTCTGTTTAGCCCAGTGGCAGGGGCATCAAAACCACACACCCCTTTTCCCCATGCTCTAACTGCACAGTGTAGAGCCAGGCCAGGCATATTGGAGGGACTTCATTCATTTTTATATCACAGTAAGAATTTTATGTCTCTCTCTATTATGCATGAATTGCTACTCCCTGATTTGTTGCTTGGTGACTCAGTATTTTGTTTGAATTTCTCCCTCAAAATTACCTTTATATGTATTGACTAGACAGGTTGATTTTGTTTTTGTTGTTATTTAGCAGATATACTACTTTATTTCGTACTGGTCCCCTGTGGGAATCGAACCCCCAACCCTGCCGTTGCAAGCACCATGCTCTACCAACTGAACTACACAGGACTCTTTTCTACGAGTCCACAGAGGCCTGGCTATGTTACATATGTCGCCCCGAGTGGAGTGGAGTCATTGGGATGAGGAAGGAGGCACAGAGAGCAAACGTCACCGCAAAACCATGACTGGAACACACAAAACAGCTACAGATAACATTGAATTAAATGTTGTATTAAAAGTAAACAAATACCAGAGATGTGTGGTTCACTCTTATTCTGTGGTATGCACATAACAGCTGTGGTATGCACATAACAGCTGTGGTATGCACATAACATCTGTGGTATGCACATAACAGCTGTGGTATGCACATAACAGCTGTGGTATGCACATAACAGCTGTGGTATGCACATAACAGCTGTGGTATGCACATAACAGCAGTGGTATGCACATAACAGCTGTGGTATGCACATAACAGCTGTGGTATGCACATAACAGCAGTGGTATGCACAAAACAACATTCTCAGTGCACAAAACAAGCTTCACAGTAGACACCTGACTAAGCTCATTGCCAGTGTTGTTTTCTTCAAATGGCATTAATGAAAGACCCGTCTAGACACTGTTAGCAGGTAATTGACCAGGCCTCATGGGAGAAGTGACGTGGTAGTCATACCTTTTATAGAAATGTTCAGATCTTTATTCACTCTGTGTGATTCACTGTAATGGTGAGTTCTTTCCATTCTTAAAAAGAACTGTGTTTTTTTTTTGCCCAGTCTGTGATTATTCAAAAAAACTCCTGCTATTTGAATGATGTGGGCCATCATATGGCTTCATTCCATTATTTTCTAAGTACTTTGATTCATGGCACACAGGATAATGATAATGATGATGATTAACAATTCAGTGTTGTTTACATGTGGAGGAATGTGCAATGATATACGAAGCAGTCACACCATCATGCATGGATGTCTAAAAAAAGATACGGCATGCTGGTAGTAAACAGGTTGATATTGATTAAGCAGTGTGGAGTAGGCGTCATGCTTGGAAATGTCGGCATATTGTTTCTCTTTATATAAATTCAGTTTTTTCTGACCTCTGACCTGTGGAGCAGTTACACTCATGGGGTGTGACCTCAGTGTGGCCCAGGGTCAAGGGAAGACACAGTATATTACCACAGTATAGATTAGCTCACACTGTGATTTACTGCTACTTCACTGGGGATGGTGAGATGGCTCAAATGGTCCTGATGCAAACCAGCCTCTGGAGTAATGGTATTGCACTGCAAAGTAATTACTACATCAATTCAACCATCTTAGCCACTGCACAACATACCGAGACAATTTGTTTATTCGTGTGCGTGAGTCATCAAGCTTGCATTTGTCTCTTTGGGAAACAGTCTAGAATTGATCTAATGAGTGACAAAAAAAAGAAGACCGGTGGTGTCCAAAGTTGACTAAATCAGGCATGGTGAGCCATCTTTCTAAACGGATCCTAAACAAGTGTCCGTCTATTGATTTTTTCCCCTGAAAAGATTTAATCGCATATCTGCCGAGATTCTGAAAGGACAAGGCTCTCTACTTAACCCTATTGTCACACATTTCAGTGGTCAGAGATTACGTAATGAGTAACAGATAGCACAGTAAGGGCTCTATTCAATCCGCAGCGCTGAAGATCCGATTTATAGTGCAATTTGCGATTAAAGGAAATGTTCCCGCAGTTGCGGAGACTGTATTCAGTAAACGCTACATATGTCAGCTAAATCGGAAAATTACCTTAACATTCTAACACGGATCGTCCGCAATACTTTGGCGATACGTATTGAATCCAGACCTTAGAGTAGAGCTAGGCATAAATGTTAAAAATAGCCACATTCTTTTGCAATACTTACTGTATATCTGGTGGTATCACATGACATTCTCTTCTAGTAGTAAATTAGATTAACGGTTAAATTAAGCCAATCAAGGTGAACAGGATCAAGGTTGTGTGTCATTGGTTCAACAACATCAAAAGTCTATCTCTACATAAACTGCCTGTCAATCAAGGTTCTATTCAACTACAATGAACATTCTAATGCATTTTCTGAGGGTTTTGCATTGGATGTATTTAGAATGTACTGCAAAACACGCTTTGATACAACGAGGACAACATTACGATGAAGTATCGGTCATTGGAAACTAATTCCTTTGAAAATCACCTTGTATCGTTCTTTTGAAGTCGTTATACTCCTGTACACCTTTTACCTCACTAGGCATAGCCAAGGAAAGTTATAGACATTATTTATATCTCTAAATTGTTAATATTTTATGCATTCTGTGACTCAGGACACCACCCTAAGTGTGTGTGTGTGTGTGTGTGTATCAGCCACACAGTGTAGACAGGTTTTCATTGAACCTGGTTACCATGCTAAGTGGCCAAGCTGATTGCAAACAGTCTCTCCTTTCCTGCATGTGCCCTGTGCCTCAGACATAACTATCCAAACGCTAATTACACCCCCCTCCACCAAAGGCACATTGAGAAGGGCCGCCTGCTGTGGAAACCTCTCCCTGACCTACCTTGGAGAAAGCCCCTCCGCACACCCCTCCATTCATCCATGGAATAATGAAATAGAATACAGAATAGAACAAGACCCTCACATTTCAAACCTTTACACCCACATCACCTTAATTGGACTTTGATGTTGCTGCCGGCTGACAGGAAATGGTACCCTTGCCAGTGCTATTGGTAAATAAGTTGAAATGTACCACAGGTGAATGGGCGACCACCTGCATAATGCTCTTATGTAATTTAAATTGAGCATATGCGCTCACTGGGGTATTTCTTTCCCCCAAAAAGAAAGACATCTAAGTTAATTTTTTGAAATAACTTCTGAAAAGCAAGTACTTTCAAATATGTCCTGCTGAGAAGTGGATTACCTTATTGATTGGTTCTTTATTACTCATGCAGTATTCCCCCCACCCACCCACCCACCCAACTTTAGGTTTAAAATAATATATTAAAATATTTCCTGAATTAGAAACGCTTATTTAAAAATCACAGCATTAGTAGAGTAGCTGTGGGGTATGCTCCTTTATCACAAGGTAATTACATTTTACACCTTACCTTAGGGGACATAGCATTTACATCAGCATATATTATTTTGGCCATATGATTCATCCAACTAAAGATAATGCACGCATACATATAATAATATACCTTCACATACCTGGAACATTCCAATCCCATCCTCAGTACAGGCATGCACACCAGTGGAGGC
Source organism: Thymallus thymallus (assembly GCA_023634145.1). Classification (NCBI taxonomy): domain Eukaryota; kingdom Metazoa; phylum Chordata; class Actinopteri; order Salmoniformes; family Salmonidae; genus Thymallus; species Thymallus thymallus. The sequence continues at coordinate 6,256,416 of CM042381.1, forward strand.
TGCTGAGGGGAGGATGGCTCATAATAATGTCTGGAAAGGAGCGAATGGAATGGCATTATGTATTTGATACAATTCCGCTCCAGCCCGTCCTCCCTAATTAAGGGGCCACCAACCTCCTGTGATACACACACACCATACTCTGTATGTATGGCACCTGGCAATGTGTTTGTATACACTCTTTGTCTGTATATTTGGGCTACAATCTATAGTCTTTGTCTGCATATTTGGATTGAGATAGAGTCTATGCATCTCAAATGATCCTCTGTAGCTCGTGTTGGTACTGTCAGAGCCGTGTCATTCCAGTGTTTGTACAGGTGACTATTTGCGAGGGAAAACATCTTCATACAATGAGCACCAGTGACATTTTCATTGCATGCAGCTGTATTAGCTGGAGGGTGATTGAGCAAAATGTTGATGTTGTCTTGCTTTGCACATTATACACATATGTGTGTCTGGGGGCGGGGGGGGGGGGGGGTGTAAGTGCAACCCTTAAGAGCTGCTGCATGTGTTCTCCCGCCATTGGAAAACAATGGCTAGTACAATGGCGTTCTTGTCTTTATGATGTGAAACCCCTTTAAGTGGGAACAAAAATCTGTTTTCACAACACAGTGTCATCTCATCGTGGTAAGCATCGAATCTGCTGAAACAACATTGTCTCTTTGTTGAATGCCTCGTTGCGAATCCGTGACGTTCGATGCAAAAGAAATATGTTCTAGCCGACAAGGGAACACATCTGATAGGATATTTATGAGGTGTGAGTGACAGGCACTGTGGGATCAGTTCTTCCCAGCTCAATCATGAGCATAAACACAAAGGTCTACACCATGCTGCGGAATATGAGACCGACTGCATGCATTTTCTGCTTTGACAACTAAACAACTGTGCATTGACAAATGTCCATGATATTAGTACATCTAACTGAAATGACAGTATGCCATATGCCCCCACACCCAGCAGAGGCAAATGTTGCTGCATACTTTACACAAAGTGTTGGGATTTGGAAATGGGACATATGTTTAACAAAATACAAAAAATGTCAAAGTTCTCTGAATATCTGATACTAGTGAAGTTGGTCTTAACCTCTTTGATATCCTTGACCGGGTTAAATGGGATGGTTTTGATTGAACATCCCTTCCTGTGTAATCAAAAACATTGTGACTGTGAGACCCAATGATATGAAATCAGCTGTATCTGATCACCCTCTCTCTCTCTCGCTCTCTCTCTCTCTCACTTGTGAAACATTTCACACAGTATATGCCACAGTCTTGCTGTGTGAGAAGTGAATAGAAAAGATACATACACAGTACTTCTAGAATAATAAGCATTTTCTGACTCTGTTTGATCTTGAAAGCACAGAGGGTTTTACTAATTAGTGTCTTTTGGATTCTGAGAGTGCTGAAACTGAGGTCTCTGACATGGCCCTTGACGAATGGCTTAGCTTGCGTTTTCATTATTGCCCCTATGTCTATTGGTCCTGTGGCAGTCACTGTGGGAAATCAAAATGACATTTCATTTGCAGTTACATGACTAATATAAAAATTATCCTCACACATCTGTCACAGCTTTCCATTATCTTAATGTCCTAAAGATAAAACAATAATGCACCACCATGTGAGGAATGATTGTTATGAAACAAACATGCATAACACGCACATGCACGCACGCACACACACACACACATTATTATTGCATGTATTTTCTCTCTATGACAAGACTAAGAAAATGTAATGATTGAAACCATAATTAGACAGAGACAGCTATTGTTTTTGTTTTTTTGAAGGTCTTTATCAAAATGTGCCCATGGTACGTACTGTACATAAAGGTTTCTCCCACTCAATCTGATAAACTCTCTGTAAATGTAATCTAAAAAGTGAGGGTACAAGTCAGTCATATAGAATCTTGGAGTGCTGCTTTGGTAAGACTATGAAGCCTCTTAAAAGCTTTCGATTATAAAGATTCATATCAGAACTAAAGCGGGGTGATGGAATATTCATGTACACAGCTCCCTTTGGAAGTTTCTTAAGATATTTTTTTGCATAGTCTCCAAATGTTTTGCATACAGGTTTCTGTAAATTATTTCAGAGAGCCCTGTGAAGGAGAATTTCTTTCTTGTGGTGATGGACGCGCCACAGTGTTGAAAGGCCGTGGTAGCAGACCCAGAGTCGCAGCACTCCCGACTGAGATCATTAGGACTCATCACCCCAGTCAAAAAGGATAATTGGGCTTCAATTATTTATTTATGTCACACCCTGATCTGTTTCACCTGTCTGTGTGCTTGTCTCCACCCCCTCCAGGTGTAGCCCATCTTCCTCGTTATCCCCTGGGTACTTTAACCTGTGTTCTATGTTTGGCTGTTGCCAGTTCGTTTTGCTTGTTGAAGTCTACCAGCGGTTTTCCCCTTTGCTCCTGTCTTGCTATTTGTTACTATCTCCTATATTTTCCTGGTTTTGACCCTTCCTGCCTGCCGTCTTGTACCTTTGCCCCACTACTCTGGATTACCGAACTCTGCCTGCCTTGACCTGTCTTTTGCCTGCCCCTGTTGTGATAATAAACATTTGTTATTCCGACGTTGTCTGCGCCTGGGTCTTACCTTCGAATGTAATAATTTACTTATTGGGCTCTGGTAGGTATTTGATAGGTATCCATTACAGCAGCAGGTATCCATTACAGCAGGTATACATTACAGCAGCAGGTATCCATTACAGCAGCAGGTATACATTACAGCAGGTATCCATTACAGCAGGTATACATTGCCTTTTAATACAGATTACTCTGGAAGATCTCTCTCGATCTCTCTCTTCCTCCATCCCTCTTTATAGCGTTCTCTTGCAGTTGCAAAGTTCCAAGGTGGGTGGGTTATCGATTGTTGGAGGAGGTGTTGCCTGAAGTGACAGTATCTGAATAACAGACACACAGGGTCTATACATCAATACCGCTTCTACTTAGCACTTCCACTTAAGCACATACATTTTCTTATGCATACAGTAGATATCGGTAATTGTGCACACCAAATTACTGTAAGGGAAGCATAGTATGATCATGCATGCACAACAACTTGGATGGTTAGTCAGCTATTTTCGATGTAGTCTTAGTCTTTACGACTAAAATACCTTTTAGTCTTAGTTCCATTTCAGTCATTTCATCCTTCTTAGTTTTAGTTATCAGTCGACTAACTGTATGTTTCAACTTTAACTTCCATCATGTGCATAAGATAGTAGGCCTAGTTTTGCAAGACTATCTCCTCATATAGCTGGCACATTGCTGTTGTGACAGAATGTTACCAAAGCCAGCCATGGTTTACTATAGCCTATGCTACAAAGCCTTGCATATATATTACACAATTTAGGCATACAACCTTTTTCTTCCCATCATAACCTTACGATGGAGGTAAATAACAGTGATTCCCGAAAAAAGGGGAGAATCTGAGCTTTCCAACAATGGCAGAAATATGACTGTAGTCCTTAATCAAAAAGCATTCATATTTCCAATCAACACTAGCATTTGCGGACTGGGAGAGCGGAAACACAGATGAATGAAAATAGAGCTTCTGATGTGATCAAAGCAAAAATAGCCTACATGAAAGTAAGAAGGTAACATTATTGTTTCTAGTTTAGGTTAGTTACAATTGAAGTGTCTTGGTTGTGCAGCAGTTCAAAAGACTGACAAGTGATTGAAGTAACCGCCTGGGAGCTGTGCGGTAGAGCCGGGCAGATCAGCGCAGTCAGAGCTATGCATGCTCATGATTGGACAAAACAGATGAAAAGGAGCTTCATGTCAAATTGAATGTCCATTAGTCTCACATGGAATTTATGTAAACCAAAATGAAAACAAATTTGTTACGCAGTTATCGTGTTTTTCATTAGTTGTCATCAGGAAAAGTAGGTTGTTGACAAATTTTTTTTGTTATAGTTGATTTTGTTTGCATGAACTGAGATCCAATTGCGTTCACAAAATAAGTGTTACACTATATCGTCCTTAGCACTTAAATTGTCATTTGAATCACTTGTTTGAAGTGTAAATCAGGTCATAAGAAAAAAAAAAAAAACCTAGCGTAAAGTTAGTAGATTGTATGTATTGCTATTTTCCTTGCTAATAAGAATATTTATTTTAATGGACGTTACACTTGAAAGTATGTCAACACACCTATGAAAGAGTGCATAATGCTTGTGAAGAGGGATGCTAAATGGACTTTCACACAGAGGTCCAGAAAAGAGGCTGTCTCTGTTAGAATATGCTAATGTGCTTTAATAACTGTATTTACTGACACAAGGGATATACAGTCGTGGCCAAAAGTTTTGAGAATGACACAAGTATTGGTCTCCACAAAGTTTGCTGCCTCAATGTTGATTATGGCAATCTGCATATACTCCAGAATGTCATGAAGAGTGATCAGATGATCAGTCCCTCTTTGCCATGAAAATGATCTTAATCCACCCAAAACATTTCCACTGCATTTCAGCCCTGCCACAAAAGGACCAGCTGCCATGGTGGTGCTTGAAATAATTGTTTTTCCTCTGTCAACCATGGTTACCTGCAAGGAAACACATGCTGTCATCATTGCTTTGCACAAAAAGGGCTTCACAGGCAAGGATATTGCTGCTGGTAAGATTGCACCTAAATCAACCATTTATCAAGAATTTCAAGGAGAGAGGTTAAATTGTTGTGAAGAAGGCGTCAGGGCGCCCAAGAAAGTCCAGCAAGCGCCAGGACCGTCTCCTAAAGTTGATTCAGCTGCAGGATCGGGTCACCACTAGTGCAGAGCTTGCTTAGGAATGGCAGCAGGCAGGTGTGAGTGCATCTGCACGCACAGTGAGGCGAAGACTTTTGGAGGATGGCCTGATGTCAAGAAGGGCAGCAAAGAAGCCACTTCTCTCCAGGAAAAACATCAGGGAGAGACTGATATTCTGCAAAAGGTACAGGGATTGGACTGCTGAGGACTGGGGTAGAGTCATTTTCTCTGGTGAATCCCCTTTCCGATTGTTTGGGCCTTCCGGAAAACACCTTGTCCGGAGAAGACAAGGTGAGCGCTAACATCAGTCCTGTGTCATGCTAATAGTAAAGCATCCTGAGACCATTCATGTGTGGGGTTGCTTCTCAGCCAAGGGAGTGGGCTCACTCACAATTTTGCCTAAGACACAGCCATGAATAAAGAATGATACCAACTCATCCTCAGAGAGCAACTTCTCCCAACCATCCAAGAACAGTTTGGTGACGACCAATGCCTTTTCCAGCATGATGGAGCACCTTGCCATAAGGCAAAAATGATAACTAAGTGGCTCGGGGAACAAAACATCAACATTTTGGGTCCATGGCCAGGAAACTCCCCAGACCTTAATCCCATTGAGAACTTCTAGTCGATCCTCAAGAGGCGGGTGGACAAACAAAAACCCACAACTTCTGACAAACTCCAAGCATTGATTATACAAGAATGGCCTGCCATCAGTCAGGATGTGGCCCAGAAGTTAATTGACAGCATGCCAGGGCGGATTGTAGAGGTCTTGAAAAAGAAGGGTCAACACTGCCAATATTGACTCTTTGCATAAACTGAATGTCATTGTCAATGAAAGCCTTTGACACTTATGGAATACTTGTAATTATACTTCAGTGTACCATAGTAACTACTGACATAAAGATCTAAGAACACTGAAGCAGCAAACTTTGTGGAGACCAATACTTGTGTCATTCTCAAAACTTTATAATAATGATATATAACTGTATAATCAAATGATTATTGTTAAAACAGACTCACACAGCTGGCATGTACAGGGCAGACAGTGTGTGTCTGTGCCTGTGTCTGCGTGCATGCGGTGGTAGCCGGAAAGGCCTCTCAGGTACAACAGAAAGGCCTCTCATGTAACAGGTGGGTCACTTTGTGTCCGGTGCCTCGGACCGCCTGTGTTAATGAGTGGCGTAGTGGTCTAAGGCACTGCATCTCAGTGCTAGAGGTGTCACTACAGACAACCTGGTTCGAATCCAGACTGTATCACAACTGGCCGTGATTGGGAGTCCCATAGGGCGGTGCACAATTGGCCCAGCTTTGTCTGAGTTTGGCCGGTGTAAGCCGCCATTGTAAATAATATTTTTTTCTTAACTGACTTGCCTTGTTAAAGAAAGATTGAATAAAAAATGAACCAAAAAGAGAGAGCGATGAGTCCGGGGTTTCAATCCTTGCTCTCAACTTGTGTCAGGTGGCGTGCTGCCCGTGAATGGGTCCTCTAACTTTGGGGGCAAAGAAAAGGAAGAGAGAGAGACAGGTGAGTCAAACAAAGAACAGGAGGGAGAGAGACAGGTGAGTCAAACAAACAACAGGAAGAGAGAGAGACAGGTGAGTCAAACAAAGAACAGGAGGGAGAGAGAGACAGGTGAGTCAAACAAAGAACAGGAGGGAGAGAGACAGGTGAGTCAAACAAAGAACAGGAGGGAGAGAGATAGGTGAGTCAAACAAAGAACAGGAGGGAGAGAGAGACAGGTGAGTCAAACAAAGAACAGGAGGGAGACAGGTGTGTCAAACAAACAAACAGGAAGAGAGAGAGACGTACCCTGTGCCTGTCTGCCCCAAGCGTCCGAGTTACTGCACCTCTACTTATACCCATTTGGGGTAACAAGGTACAGGTGGGACCAATTCCAGTTGGCAGCTGGTTGCAGCACTTGGACTGGGCAATACTGGTGTTGAATAACCAGCCCCAGTTGGTGCCTGTAGAGCTGTCCATGGTGCTGACTCACCTTGGCGTCTCTAGCCCTCTGGAGCTGACCAAGGACCTGCTCCCTCCTTTGTAGCTCCCTGCTGACCCCCGGGTTGCCACAGTGCGTGTGTGTGAAAAAAGAAACTGCATACAGGTGCAATGATCACATGTGTAATTAGTTATTGAAATAGAGCAGTGAGGAACAAATCTACTCAGCCATGCATGTGCACTTGTTTTCCCTAACAAACAGTAGAAGATCCTCTCTCTTCCTGATAAAACAACACATGCATGTTATGTGGTTGTTGTTCAACTGTGTCTCCAGCTAAACTCTTTGTTTCCTCATTGTATTCAATCATGTGACAAAAAAAGGAATGTAAATGCATTTCAGTTGTCTACAAACATTGATCATAACAATGTGTTAAACCAATGAGGGGGGAATTCACAAGTTGGATTTGGTAAAGACCCTCTATTTATTATCCAGATGTTTTATCAGTTTTTAATGATTACTGCAGAAACGAGAATGCATAATTAAAAGAGAGTGAGTTCTCTGAATGCTTGGGGCAGTGCAGAAATGGTCCGGGGAAAAGTTGTGAGTTAATTTAGATTACCAATTAAATCTGTGCAGCCAAAGTGATGAGAGGGAGGAGAAACCAGAGGAGACATAGCAGGCCTCAGAATGGAAGGAAATAGCCTGGGCTTGTAAATAGATATACTGTTGTGCTTGTACAAGATATATACCCCCCTCTGAGAAAAATGCTAAGCAAAGCAGGTTCGGTATTCAGCATAGACATCTGATATACAGTACATGTCTTATCTGTTTCCTATGGTCATGACTTCAGGCTTCTGTTAGAGGGAGTTTTTCATAAGAAAGCAAGTGGAAAATGCGAAAATGCCCAACAGTGGGACATGTTTCTATGTTTCTGTGGGAAGGGGCGTGGAACCTATTTCTCATCAACCTCTCTCAGAGGAACGCAGCCTAACTCAAACTGTTCTGCACCCTCTGCAGTTTGTTAGAGGCTAAGAGAAACCCCAACATGCTGAAAAAGAGACATGTGGAGTCCAACTCCACAGCTTCTGTATATAATTAATGAATCAAGTTGATTCGGGTCCTTTTCTTGGAACTACATGTGTCTACAAAATACTAAACACAAAAACAAGTGTCTCTAAAATGACTATGTACGTAACATGCAAAATAAAATACATTTGGAATGGCATGTTCCTTTATTTAGTCACACACAAAACACATAATAAAATACATTTAGAAACATATGATGCATTTTTAGCTACTAAGGATGCAGTGTGTACCATCTGGGAATCTTGAAGACACATTTATATAATGCATAATATACCATATGTTCTAGTTGTCAGTCAGTAATAAAACATATAATGATGTTCCTGTCCCCAAAAACATTTCCTCCAAGCCTACTTTACTCAAATTCTACAATGTGTTAATTCTGACAAAACATCATACATCATAAATGACTGATATAAAATTGAAGCAAAAAAAAAATGTGTCTATTCAGTTATGATATTCTCATGCCAGAAGGACCATGCAGCAGCTTGCCTTCTATGATATGCTGCTCTAGTCTGTACCTGAGCTCTGTAAACACACCACCTGACCAGCACTGCTAGGCAGCCACTGAACAGAAGAGGCTGCCCATGATGAATCTGTAAATCATAAAAAACAGATTGCCTCTGCCAGCATCCGTACAGAGAAATATATTTGACCACACCACCGCTGCCGTAGCAGATGTGCTAACCACTAGCTCGTGCGTCTGTCTGGCTCTTCCCCACGTCATCCTCCATATGACAGTCCTCCCTCCTGGATGGGAGTGCAGCTGCTGTGTCTCCCAGACAGCGGGCAGAGGTACATGTGTGTCTCATCCACCCACCTGTCACCTCCCTGGGGGGATTGATCACCTTCTCAAAGGGGAGACCAGTAACACGAAGGTTTTTGCATGTCACTGGCATCAAAGCAGAACAGTTTTGGCCCGCGCCTAGCGACCCGCCTCTACAAGGCCACATGGAGAAGGAAACACTATCTCTGAACCCCGAATATCTCTGCCCTCAAGCTTGTCTGCATTTACAACCATGCAATTGTCTGTCAAGAAAATGCTAATAGTCTCACAAAAGGCTGCCAATTCAAAACTTCCTCAGAAGAGAGATCTATGGCTGGATTCGTTTGCAGAGTTTGTTTGGGGTCATATTAGTTTGGGCAAATTTTCCCACCTACAGCGATTCAGAAAGTATTCACACCCCTTGACTTTTTCCACATATTGTTGTGTTACAAAGTGGGATTGAAATGGATTGAATTGTAATTTTTTGTCAACGATCTACACAAAAAAAATCATGAAAAATAAAACAGTAATATACAGTATCTTGATTATAAAGTCAATACATGTTGGAATCACCTTTGCTCTGTCAAATTGGTTGTTGATCATTGTTAGACAACCATTGTCATACCTTGCCATAGATTTTCAAGCAGATTTAAGTCAAAACTCATCTCCCAGTGTCTGGTGGAAAGCAGAACCAGGTTATCCACTAGGATTTTGACTGTGGTTAGCTCCATTCCATTTATTTTTTATCTTGAAAAACTTCCCAGTCCTTAACGATTACAAGCATAGAGAGTGGTACTCGGTAATGTGTTGTATTGGATTTGCCTCAAACATAACACTTTGGATCATTCAGGACAAAAAGTGAATTGCTTTGACGATTAGTTTTTGCAGTATTACTTCAGCGCCTTGTTGCAAACAGGATAAATGTATAGTTTTATTCTGTACAGGCTTCCTTCTTTTCACTCTGTCAATTAGGTTGGTATTGTGGAGTAACTACAATGTTGTTGGTCCATCCTCAGTTTCCATCCTATCACAGCAATTAAAAGTTTTAAAAGTCACAATTGGCCTCATGGTGAAATCTTGGAGCAGGACACCTGTATCTTTGTAGTGACTGGGTGTATTGATACACCATCAAAAGGGTAATTAATAACTTCACCATGCTTAAAGTGATATTCAATGTCTGCTTTGTGGTTGAACCTGTTTGAATTTCACTGCTCTACTGAGGGACCTTACAGATAATTAATTGTATGTGTGGTGTACATACAGTGGGGAGAACAAGTATTTGATACACTGCCAATTTTGCAGGTTTTCCCACTTACAAAGCATGTAGAGGTCTGTAATTTGTATCATAGGTACACTTCAACTGTGAGAGACGGAATCTAAAACAAAAATCCAGAAAATCACATTGTATGATTTTTAAATAATTAATTTGCATTTTATTGCATGACATAAGTATTTGATCACCTACCAACCCGTAAGAATTCCGGCTCTCACAGACCTGTTAGTTTTTCTTTAAGAAGCCCTCCTGTTCTCCACTCATTACCTGTATTAACTGCACCTGTTTGAACTCGTTTCCTGTATAAAAGACACCTGTCCACACACTCAATCAAACAGACTCCAACCTCTCCACAATGGCCAAGACCAGAGAGCTGTGTAAGGACATCAGGGATAAAATTGTAGACCTGCACAAGGCTGGGATGGGCTACAGGACAATAGGCAAGCAGCTTGGTGAGAAGGCAACAACTGTTGCCGCAATTATTAGAAAATGGAAGAAGTTCAAGATGACGGCCAATCTCCCTCGGCCTGGGGCACCATACAAGATCTCACCTCGTGGGACATCAATGATCATGAGGAAGGTGAGGGATCAGCCCAGAACTACACGGCAGGACCTGGTCAATGACCTGAAGAGAGCTGGGACCACAGTCTCAAAGAAAACCATTAGTAACACACTACGCCGTCATGGATTAAAGACCTGCAGCGCACGCAAGGTCCCCCTGCTCAAGCCAGCGCATGTCCAGGCCGTCTGAAGTTTGCCAATGACCATCTGGATGATCCATAGGAGGAATGGGAGAAGGTCATGTGGTCTGATGAGACAAAAATAGAGCTTTTTGGTCTAAACTCCACTCGCCGTGTTTGGAGGAAGAAGAAGGATGAGTACAACCCCAAGAACACCATCCCAACCGTGAAGCGTGGAGGTGGAAACATCATTCTTTGGGGATGCTTTTCTGCAAAGGGGACAGGACGACTGCACCGTATTGAGGGGAGGATGTTGTTGATGAGAGGATGAGGAAGAGAGGATGATGTTCTGAAAGAGCTGCTAAGTCTGGACCCCTACAAATCTGCTGGGCTAGATAATCTGGACCCTCTCTTTCTGAAATTATCAGCCAAAATTGTTGCAACACCTATCACTAGCCTGTTCAACCTCTCTTTCGTGATCCCTAGAGATTGGAAAGCTGCCGCGGTCATCCCCCTCTTCAAAGGAGGAGACACTCTAGACCCAAACTATTATAGACCAATATCCATCCTGCCCTGCCTTTCTAAAGTTTTCGAAAGCCAAGTTAACAAACAGATAACTGACCACTTCGAATCCCACCGTACCTTCTCTGCTATGCAATCTGGTTTCCGAGCTGGTCATGGGTGCACCTCAGCTACGCTCAAGGTACTGAACGATATCATAACCGCCATCGATAAAAGACAGTACTGTGCAGCCGTCTTCATCGACCTGGCCAAGGCTTTCGACTCTGTCAATCACCGCATTCTTATTGGCAGACTCAACAGCCTTGGTTTCTCAAGTGACTGCCTTGCCTGGTTCTCTAACTACTTTGCAGACAGAGTTCAGTGTGTCAAATCGGAGGGCCTATTGTCCGATCCTCTGGCAGTCTCTATGGGGGTGCCACAGGGTTCAATTCTTGGGCCAACCCTTTTCTCTATATACATCAACGATGTCGCTCTCGCTGCTGGTGACTCTCTGATCCATCTCTACGCAGATGACACCATTCTGTATACATCTGGCCCCTCTTTGGACACTGTGTTTACTAACCTCCAAACAAGCTTCAATGCCATACAACACTCCTTCCGTGGCCTCCAACTGCTCTTAAACGCTAGTAAAACTAAGTGCATGCTTTTCTATCGAACGCTGCCAGCACCCGCCCACCGGACTATCATCACTACTCTCGACGGGTCCGAATTAGAATACGTGGACACCTACAAATACCTAGGCATCTGGTTAGACTGTAAACTCAACTTCCAGACTCACATCAAGCATCTCCAATCCAAAATTAAATCCAGAATTGGCTTCCTATTTCGCAACAAAGCCTCCTTCACTCATGCTGCCAAACATGCCCTTGTAAAACTGACTATCCTACCGATCCTTGATTTCGGCGATGTCATTTACAAACTAGCCTCCAACACTCTACTTAGCAAATTGGATGTAGTCTATCACAGTGCCATCCGTTTTGTCACCAAAGCCCCATACACTACCCACCACTGCGACCTGTATGCTCTCGTTGGCTGGCCTTCATTATATATTCGTCGCCAAACCCACTGGCTCCAAGTCATCTATAAGTCTTTATTAGGTAAATCCCCGCCCTATCTCAGCTCACTGGTCACGATAGCAACACCCACCCGTAGCATGCGCTCCAGCAGGTATATCTCACTGGTCACCCCCAAAGCCAACACCTCCTTTGGCCGCCATTCCTTCCAGTTCTCTGCTGCCAATGACTGGAACGAATTGCAAAAATCATTGAAGCTAGAGGTTCCTATCTCCCTCAATAACTTTAAGCATCAGTTGTCAAAGCTGCTTATCGATCACTGCACCTGTATATAGCCCTTCTGTAAATAGCCCACACTACTACCTCATCCCCATATTATATTTATTTTTGTTATTTTCACAAATCTTGCACTCCAGTATATCTATTTGCACATCATAATTTGCACATCCTTCATTCCTGTGTTAATGATGATAATCTGTAATTTATTTCACCACTATGGTCTATTTATTGTCCTACCTCCTAACCTTACTGCATTTTGCACTACATTTTGCACTCTGTATATAGATTTTCTATTGTGTTTTTGACTGTTTGTTTACTGTGTAACTCTGTGTTGTTTTTGTCGCACTGCTTTGCTTTGTCTTGGCCAGGTCGCAGTTGCAAATGAGAACTTGTTCTCAACTGACCTACCTGGTTAAATAAAGGTGAAATAAAAAATAAATAAAAATTAAAAGGATGGATGGGGCCATGTATCGCGAGATCTTGGCCAACAACCTCCTTCCCTCAGTAAGAGCATTGAAGATGGGTTGTGGCTGGGTCTTCCAGCATGACAACGACCCGAAACACACAGCCAGGGCAACTAAGGAGTGGCTCCGTAAGAAGCATCTCAAGGTCCTGGAGTGGCCTAGCCAGTCTCCAGACCTGAACCCAATAGAAAATCTTTGGAGGGAGCTGAAAGTACGTATTGCCCAGCAACAGCCCCGAAACCTGAAGGATCTGTATGGAGGAGTGGGCCAAAATCCCTGCTGCAGTGTGTGCAAACCTGGTCAAGAACTACAGGAAACGTATGATCTCTGTAATTGCAAACAAAGGTTTCTGTACCAAATATTAAGTTATGCTTTTCTGATGTATCAAATACTTATGTCATGCAATAAAATGCAAATGAATTAATTAAAAATCATACAATGTGATTTTCTGGATTTTTGTTTTAGATTCCGTCACTCACAGTTGAAGAGTACCTATGATAAAAATTACAGACTTCTACATGCTTTGTAAGTGGGAAAACCTGCAAAATCGGCAGTGTATCAAATACTTGTTCTCCCCACTGTATATATATATATATATATATATATATATATATATATATATATATATATATATATATATATATATATATATATATATATATATATATATATATATATATATATATATACACACACAGCGGGTGAAATAAGTATTGAACACGTCACCATTTTTCTCAGTAAATATATTTCCAAAGGTGCTATTGACATGAAATGTTCACCAGATGTTGGTAACAACCCAAGGAATCCATACATACTAAGAAACTAAAACAAATAAGTTCAGAAATTAAGTTATGTGTAATAATGTGAAATGATACAGGGAAAAAGTATTGAACACATGAAGAAAGGGAGGTGCAAAAAGACATGGAAAGCTAAGACAACAGCTGAAAACCATCAGTAATTAAAAAGCAATCCAGGTGCCCCTCGCAAGATTTCTGACAGAGGAGTGAAAAGAATAATCAGAAGAGTTGTCCAAGAGCCAAGGACCACTTGTGGAGAGCTTCAAAAAGACCTGCAATTAGCAGGTACTGTTGCTTTAAAGAAAACAGTAAGTAATGCACTCCACCGCCATGGCCTGTATGCACGCTCACCACTCCATTGCTGAAAAAAAAGCATGTTGAAGCTCGTTTAAAGTTTGCTGCACAACATTTGAAAAAGCCAGTGAAATACTGGGAGAATATAGTGTGGTTAGATGAGTGCAAAATTGAACTGTTTGGATGTCATAATACACACCATGTTTGGAGGAGAAATGGCACTGCACATCACCCTAAAAACACCATACCAACAGTGAAGTTTGGAGGTGGGAACATCATGGTGTGGGGCTGCTTTTCAGCAAATGGTACTGGCAAACTTCACATAATTGAAGGAAGGATGAATGGGCAAATTTACAGAGACATTCTTGACAAAAATCTGCTGCCATCTACCAGGATGAGGAAGACGAGGGTGGACATTTCAGCAAGACAATGATCCCAAACACACAGCCAAGGAAACTCTCAATTGGTTTCAAAGAAAGAAAATAAAGCTGCTAGAATGGCCCAGCCAATCACCTGACTTAAATCCCATTGAAAATCTATGGAAAGAACTGAAGATCAAGATTAATATAAGAGGCCCACAGAACCTTCAAGATTTGAAGACTGTTTGTGTGGAAGAATGGGCCAAAATCACACCAGAGCAATGCATGAGACTAGTTTCTCCATACAGGAGGCGTTTTGAAGCTGTCATTACCAACAAAGGCTTTTGTACAAAGTATTAAATAAATATCAGTAAGTGTGTTCAATACTTTTTCCCTGTGTCATTTCACATTATTACACATAACTTAATTTCTGAACTTATTTGTTTTGGTTTCTTTGTATGTATGGATTACTTGGGTTGTTACCAACATCTGGTGAAAATGTCATGTCAATAGCACCTTTGGAAATATATTTACTGAGAAAAATGGTGACGTGTTCAATACTTATTTCACCCGCTGTAGATTAGAAATCACCGGCCACTTTAATAAATGGAACATTAGCCACTTTAGTAATGTTTCCATACCTTGCATTACTCATCTCATATGTATAAACTGCACTCTAACCTATTCTACAGTATCTTAGTCACTTTAATTGTGATTAACTATTGCATCACCCATCTCAAATGTATATACTGTATTCTATACTACACCACTTACTGTTAAACAGCCATCACTAGCACATCAGCAGCTGCTGCCTATAGACATAGATTAAAAATCACTGGCCACTTTAAGAAATGGAACACTAGCCACTTTAATAATGTTTCCGTATCTTGCATTACTCATCTCATATGTATAAACTGCACTCTATACTATTCTACAATATCTTAGCTGCTTACATATTGCTGTTTACATATTGCATCTCTAATTATTCATGTATACATTAATTGATCAGTAATCATATATTTGTTTTGTTTAAATGTATTTGTTAGATATATGGAGGAGATGACTTCTTAGTTTGGTTCATCAGGCTGACCCCCAGTCTTCGCAAAGTTATTGAGGGATGATGATGTTTTGGCAATGTGAAGATAAGAATTCCAGAGTAAGGTACCTCGGTACCTGATTGAGAATTGACTATGTGAGGTGCGGCAGTGGGGAGGCTGAAGGTTATCGCAGTGTCTTGTGTTATATAGAAGGATTTCAGAATTAACCTAGAAGAATCCATTGAAGGGTTTAGGTAAACCGTCTGGGAGGTATGAGTATTTGTAGATTCATGTGCATAATTGGCATACATTAATGTTGTCAATAGACAAGATATTGAGTTTCTTAAACAAAGGTACAGATGGAACCAGGTAATTAAAAGAGGTGGCTTGCAAATTTATTTTGTAGGATGTGTAATTTGTGAGATTGAGCTAATCTTATCTGCGTGAAATGGATTTATGGTGGGACTGGAATTATTTTCTGCCTTTTTGGAAGAAATTAGCTTGCATAACAACACAACTTCAAAAAATGTAACAGCAACATGCCACTGGCGGCAATACTAGCCTTTATTAAAACAAACTATAACATCCACAACAAGGGATCATTCAGAAGAGCACATGGTGAGTCCTGTGGCAAGTACCATGAACAGCTCAGCAGCAAGTACCATGGACAGCTCCACACCAACAGCCATAGACAGCACCATGAACAGCTCAGCAGCAAGTACCATGGACAGCTCCACACCAACAGCCACAGACAGCACCATGAACAGCTCAGCGGAAAGTAACATGGACAGCTCCACACCAAAAGCCACAGACAGCACCATGAACAGCTCAGCGGCAGATACCATGGACAGCTCCACACCAACAGCCACAGACAGCACCATGAACAGCTCAGTGGCAAGTACCATGGACAGCTCCACACCAACAGCCACAGACAGCACCATGAACAGCTCCACACCAACAGCCACAGACAGCACCATGAACAGCTCAGCGGCAAGAACCATGGACAGTGGTCCTTCTGAACTCTTTTGGCAAACCTTCAATGTGTCACCATCCCGTTCCAATGTTTACAATCGTAAGATTAGTACAAACTTCTTAAACTACATCATCCATTGCTTATGGGCTGGAGAGAAAAGTATATTATATTCTCCATGGCAGAATGGCAGAAGCAGTTAATTGGAAATGCGAACTGCGATGAGTTCAAAGAGGTGTTAGTTACACTGATATAAACTACATTAAGAGTCCTGCTGAGAGTCACGTCCCCTTCACTCAGAGAGCAGTACAAAGATAGAGAGCATGAGCGAATGAAAGCGGCAACCCTGGAGGGAAGAGGGGAATATACTGAAGGGAGAAGGGTGGGCAGAAAAAGGCTGAGTGAGATAGCAAGATTAAAGTGTAATACATAGATGAGATATAGATAGATGAGGCACCCGAGAAGAGTACATGAGAAAGAAGAGAAGTAAACTACAGTATATAGAATGAGGGAGAGACCCCGTCTAAGATGCTGTTATTCAGTGACGAAGAGGGCAAAAAAGGGAATCAACTCCGCCGTGCCCCTGTGTGACCCGGAGCAGTTCCCCTCTTCTGCACACTGAGAGGTACGATTCAGTTGTTGCTATTGTTGTTGACTGACGGGATTAATGAGGCCATTTACAAATGCAGATCAGCAGCCGCTTGTGAGCGCATAAAAGGGTTTAGAGCATGAGGAGGAAAAAATAAACGTATATTAGGCTTTATTACCCCATCCCGACACGTCAGCTCCCCATGCACTCCGTTCTCACCAGACAATCATTTCCATCTCAATTTGTGGCACCGTGTACCGCCGGGCGCCGCCGGGGCGCCGCCGGGCGCCGGCACAGTGGCTTTATGAAACTCCAGCTGCAACCAACATGGCAGAGTTAGCTGAAAAGAGGAGCTCAATTTCCTCTAATGATCTGACAGTTTCTATGTGATGTCTCAATTTACACTCATTCATTCAGATTGGCGAGGCTTTATTTTCTAGAGTGAGTGAACAATTGCACATTTTGCTTTACTCCCCCCCATCCCCCCAGATATATAACACGCAAGCGCCCACACGCACGCACACACTTATAATCATCATTGCATTTACAGGCATTTGCCTTGTATTTTTGGCACTCTGGTAGTGGTGCATCACGTTCAAAATGCGTATGAATGCATGATCACAATTCGAGAGATGGGTCAGAAGTAACAGACATTGAATGTAGCTTACTGTCTGAAAAGATGGGTATTCACTCTGCGATGGGAGGATGGACATCAACTCAGCTGTCATTACTGTGTAGAGGAAAGGTAACTCCACCACGGTTGGGTCATGAAAAGAGCTGTGACTGGGATGAGCGCAAGGATGGAAGTGCCAAGTTTCCAGCGGTGGCAGAGCAAAGTGGTCGAGCCAGGGTGGAAGATCTGATCACTGCCTGGCTGCAGGTAAAGGGTAGTACCCCTCACTGCCCTAGGCCTGTAGCAACAGGAACCGGTGGCAACATCTGAGCATATTCCTCTGGTAAGAGGAACAAAAAGTAGAACACAGACAAAGTAGCAGGCTGCCCCAAGGTGTGAAATATGTTGCAAACTTCCACCAGGACAAATAGTTGAGGAATGAGGTGGCATGGGAGAATCTGAGAAGTTAATCACTCAAAATGCAATTAAGACATTTTGGTTCACTGAGAGACAAAGCCCGAGATGACACATTAAAACAAAGATTTAATGAAGTTTGAAAAAATAAATGACCAGCTATGTTCTACGGTGAAGCTCTCACTATGCAAAAGTTCAAATGAATCACTAGATACTAATAAATCTTTCATCGTAATCTGATCACCCTAGAGACAAGTAGAGGATTAATATGTTAATTTGACACATCAGATTGAGGGAGAGTAAATCAGAGTTTGCAGCTAATTGTTTTATTTTTCTGGTTCCATTGTCATTGAAGAAAAGCAAGATACCCTCTTCACTCTTTAAAGATTACTGTTCCAGCATCTTACGAGTTTTCAGACAAATACTACATTAGATGCTTACACCATGCAGCTTTGAAGAGATTAATTCAATGTAGTCTGTGAAAAAGTGACTGGCAAAGTAATATAATGAAGGGGAAAAGTTGTACTGTACAAACAGTATATTAACTCCTTTGTTTTAAATGGATCTGAGCCAGGCAGAATATAATTATTCTAGCTAGCATCTTTTTGTGTTCCTTAGAATAGCTTTGAGGATTCAAGTTGTCAGCTGAAGGAGGTAGCATGAGAGCCCTTCGGATCAGCAGTCCATTTACAAGTAGGAATTCCATTACATAAAAAGGTGCATGAGAGAGCTTTACATATGCACAATCATTAAGTACCGACCTCAGAGGACAATGTTCAAAATTACTCTGACATGACCTTGAAGAACTAATGATCAGATGGGTTGATACCGAAATAAAGAGAAGGCTTTTGGATGTAACGAGTGCCACAGCAGGACCAGGGAATCCAGCTTTCAAATGTCAGAGTGATGTGGTGTCCTGACATCCCCGGTGATATAATTATATATCAATCACACCTGAAGGGCAAAGAGGAATCTGGCAGGCAGAGATGACATGGCACCAGTGAGAAAGCCTGTGTCTGGCCGGACAGGTGGCGTGTCAGACTATCAGGAACAGAGGTCACTCCAGGCAACAAGACAAGAGTGAAGGGGTTGTACTGTGGTGAAAGCCATTAGACATTTAAACCACCCATACAACAGTGTGAAGTTTTCAAGTTTAAGAATAAATAAAAGTAATCTGAAACCTTACTATATTTTTTCAGTTAACAGGGAACGCTATCTGAAAAGCTACAGTAGTTGCTTCTCTTTAAAATAGGCCTTAAAATTATGTTCCATTATACTAATTAATATACATTTTATGATATGTAAATAAAGTGCATTCTACATTAATTTATACAACAACTTGGCTTGGTTAGGAGCACTTATTTATGCTCCTCTGGTCCTGTCAGCCTTGTAGCTACACCCAGGAGAATGTGCAATTTTGACCTAAAGACATGTCAGGTGTCTGTCAAAATACAGGGAATAAGGCATTGGTTAGCGGCCTCTACATACAGTATATTATGTGAAAAGGTTGTCAAGAAGCTGTACCAACAATGTGGCTGCTTTAGAGAGCGCAACATTACTCATTCAGCATTCTGACAATTTGCTATAGCCTTCTCCCTAGCATAAGTTTTACCAACCAATCAGCAGCATGAATGCCAGTGGGGAATTGTGTCAATAATGGCACACACAAAACCTTTGTTTCATTGGACAATACAAAAACATAGTACAGTACATGGCAATTTACAACCAACATTAAGTGTAGTTATTGAAGTCTTTGTGGAATTCCAAGGGGGACATTTCTTCAAGGCTGACCCGAAACAGCTTGTATCTGTGGCCCCGGAGAGAAAAAGACATCAAGCATTTTATTAGTTGGTTATTAGTCAATGAAGCATGGGAATGCCAGGCGGGTTGGGCAGCTATTTCCCCTCCTAATCACCAGAGCTCTCAGTCAAGACCACCTCAGACAGCAGGCTTCTCTTCATACCAGACTATGACACACCTTGAGCAGTTATCCTTATCCTGCAGGCTGTAAATAGCACACAAAAGGAATATGATTTTCTGTGAAACATTTACTAGCTTAACACAAGTATACATTTGTACATAACTCTGTATGCAGATGGATAGCTCATTAATAGAAACATGTAAATTGGACTGTTCTGTTGCATTAGCATCGATTTAAAAACACTCAATGCCTTTGTCGTCAGCCCCCACTGACCACTTTTATTTATTGTATAGAATGTATAATGTTAAATCTATGTGACCACCACCAAAGCAAAACAGTGATATTGATAGAAAGAAAAACAGCCTTCTGCAATATTGCCATTAAACAACTGAACCTAGCACTAAATTATCCCAACAAAATCAGAGACAAAACCTTTTCTGTATCTCTGAAACTGAACAAACATTTTTTCAAATGAAAAGTGTTACCTTTATTTAACTAGGCAAGTCAGTTGAGAACAAATTCTTATTTACAATGACTGCCTACACCGGCCAAACTCGGACGACGCTGGGCCAATTTTGCACCGCCCTATGGTATCAGCCGGTTGTGATACAGTCTAGAGCTTAACCAGGATGTCTGTAGTGATGCCTCTAGCACTGAGATGCAGTGTCTTAGACCACTGCACCACTTGGGAGCCCCAGTCATCAGTCAACCCTTGAGAATCACCTTCAGACACAATTGTAGATAACTGTCTGTAAGCAGGTGTACGTTTCTGATTGAGCAGTAAAATCTTGGTCAATTCCCTTGTACCTGCACTATTAAAACATCAGTACTATTAGTAGGCTATTCCATGTTAAGAAAAGGTGAAAGAAACCCCATTACTCATTTACAACACTGGTCGTATTTTGGTACAGTATTAGATTGAGCTGAGATTGGGTAAATAAATAACATGAGAGGTTTTCAGATAAAATGTACATTTATTACTTACAATAATTTATACCACCCTGAAACAGAGGTTGTGCCTGCTAATGGATGTAATAATGAGCCATACAGAAACATAATGAAAACACTGATCTGTCATCTCAGTCTAACAATTTAGCCTACAATTACTGTGTCCTCATCTGGGAACTCATAGTAGGGCACCTCCAGGTTCAGTGGGGCTGGGCCTTTCCTGATGCGGCCAGAGGCATCGTAGTGAGAGCCATGGCAGGGGCAGTAGTATCCGCCATAGTCACCAGCATTGGCGATGGGTACACAGCCCAGGTGGGTGCACACGCCGATGACAATGATCCATTTTGGGTTGGCGACGCGGTCCTTGTCATGCTGGGGGTCACGAAGCTCAGCCATATCCACAGCTTCCTCGGCAGCGATCTCTTTCTCAGACCGGTGGCGGATGAACAGAGGCTTGCCCCTCCACTTGAAGGTCATATTCTTGCCCTCTGGGATCTCTCCCAGCTTGACCTCGATCTTGGACATGGCCAGGACATCAGCTGAGGCACTCATGGAAGAGATAAACTGTGTGGCCACGGTCTTGGCTGTATAGACACCCACCACGGCTGTGGCCCCGGTGACAAGGTAGGAGAAGGTTTTCCTGGACTCGCTGCTCTCCTGAGAAGATTTCTTTGAGTCAAGCAACTCAGGCCGACGGTAATCAGAGAAATCTGGAACCTTGATGTCAGTGTGAGCGAAGCGGACTGCAGCTTTTGCTGAAAAATAAAACAAGTTGTCCATTAGATAAACAATCAAAAGAGTATTAAGAGATAGACAATGGCATGTGATCAGAAAAGTACTAGAGGGCACATTATAGCAGCAGATGCATCCAAGTCAATAGCTAGTTAGATAGAAAATATATGAACAGATTGTTTGAAAGTATTTTAAATATTCAACGAAGTAGCTAGCTAGAAAGATTTCTAATAGTTAGCTAGCCCATTAGCTCGGGCATATTCATTACATTTTGCAACAGAAACCGTTTACCGTTTAAGAAACAAACAGAGCAAACGTAACGAAACGGGACCTTCCTGAATTTGTCCAATAGAAACTCTTGTTTTGTTGCAAAACATTTTGCAACAAAATGTTTTGAGAATGACAAGTATTGGTCTCCACAAAGTTTGTTGCCTCAGTGTTGATGATGGCAGTTTGCATATACTCCAGAATGTCATGAAGAGTGATCAAATGAATTGCAATTAATTGCAAAGTCCCTCTTTGCCATGAAAATGAACTTATTCCCCCCAAAACATTTCCACTGCATTTCAGCCCTGCCACAAAAGGACCAGCTGCCATCACCTCAGTGATTGTCTTGTTAACACAGGTAAGAGTGTTGACGAGGACAAGGCTAGAGATCACTCTGTCATGCTGATTGAGTCAGAATAACAGACTGGAAGCTTTAAAAGGAGGGTGGTGCTTGAAATCATTGTTCTTCCTCTGTCAACCATGGTTACCTGTAAGGAAACACGTGCCGTCATCATTGCTTTGCACAAAAAGGGCTTCACAGGCAAGGATATTGCTGCTGGTAAGATTGCACCTAAATCAACCATTTATCGGATCATCAAGAACTTCAAGGAGAGAGATTCAATTGTTGTGAAGAAGGCGTCAGGGCGCCCGAGAAAGTCCAGCAAGCGCCAGGACCATCTCCTAAAGTTGATTCAGCTGCGGGATCGGGTCACCACCAGTGCAGAGCTTGCTCAGGAATGGCAGCAGGCTGGTGTGAGTGCATCTGCACGCACAGTGAGGCGAAGACTTTTGGAGGATGGCCTGGTGTCAAGAAGGGCAGCAAAGAAGCCACTTCTCTCCAGGAAAAACATCAGGGACAGACTGATATTCTGCAAAAGGTACAAGGATTGGACTGCTGAGGACTGGGGTAGTCATTTTCTCTGATGAATCCTCTTTTAGATTGTTTGGGCCATCCGGAAAACACTTTGTCCAGAGAAGACAAGGTGAGCGCTACCATCAGTCCTGTGTCATGCCAACAATAAAGCATCCTCAGACCATTCATGTGTGGGGTTGCTTCTCAGCCAAGTGAGCGGGCTCACTCACAATTTTGCCTAAGAACACAGCCATGAATAAAGAATGGTACCAACACATCCTCCGAGCGCAACTTCTCCCAACCATCCAAGAACAGTTTGGTGACGACCAATGCATTTTCCAGCATGATGGAGCACCTTGCCATAAGGCAAAAGTGATAACTAAGTGGCTCGGGGAACAAAACATCGACATTTTGGGTCCATGGTCAGGAAACTTCCCAGACCTTAATCCCATTGAGAACTTAGTAGTCGATCCTCAAGAGGCGGGTGGACAAACAAAAACCCACAACTTCTGACAAACTCCAAGCATTGATTATACAAGAATGGCCTGCCATCAGTCAGGATGTGGCCCAGAAGTTAATTGACAGCATGCCAGGGCGGATTGCAGAGGTCTTGAAAAAGAAGGGTCAACACTGCAAATATTGACTCTTTGCATAAACTGAATGTCATTGTCAATGAAAGCCTTTGACACTTGTAATTATACTTTAGTGTACCATAGTAACTACTGACAAAGATCTAAGAACACTGAAGCAGCAAATTTTGTGGAGACCAATACTCTCAAAACTTTTGGCCATGACTGTACATATAGTTAGCTACCAACTTCCTAGCTAAAATGTAAGGTTAAACTAGTGACCAACAAAACACTCCTCACTCTTGCCAGAAGATTCAGACCCTACCATTACACTTGTTTACACTGAGCTGCATTGGGGTCAGAATTAAGACACAGGAGACGGCGCAAGATATGGGTCAGAAAACTTACCTTAATGCATGGATGGGATATGCCACAATACTCAATTTTAACTTTATCCACACTGATACATCGAGAAGATTGAAATGCTGTTCGTTTTCCTGGAAAACTGCTGTTTCCTCATGCTAGATAGCAGTAGCCATTATGGAATGGCACATTGCTTTGAACAACAAAATAAGCTGATTGGTTGACACTGCCATTCCAAACTGGCTGCAGTGGCTACTGCTAGCTAGCATGAGGAAGAAAATAGCAGTTTTCTGGGAAAACAAGCAGTATTTCAATTTTCTCAATCTATCACTTTATAATTTATTTTAATTTTATTTAACTAGGCAAGTCAGTTAAGAACAAATTCTTATTTACAATGATGGCCTACCTACAGGGTCAGCCCCTGGAGCATATTAGGATTAAGTGCCTTGCTCAAGGACACATTGACAGGTTTTTCACCTTGTTGGCTTTGGTATTCAAACCACCTGGAGTGCAGTCACATAACCCATCCCTGGATAGAGGTAAGCTTTCTGATCCATATCTCACGCCGATTAATATACACATGATTGCGTTCCGACCCCCAGTGCAGCTCAGCGTAAACAAGCATAATGGTAGGGTCGGAATCTGCTGGCTATCATCACTAAGACCCACTTGTATGGGTTATGTAATGTTATATTAACTAGAATTATAAAAATACAACATTACTACACAACAATATTATTTTTAAATGTAACCTTTATTAAACTAGACAAGTCAGTTAAGAACAAATTATTTTTACAATGACGGCCTACAGGTAGCAGCTAACTATTTAGTTATTTTTTAGCAAAGGTTGTGACACCAGACTGCAGTCAGAGTTTCTAAATGTAGAGGCGCAACATCGCGAGACTTCCGGAAACGCTTACGAAGCAGTCCAGGCCTGGGTTTGCGAAGTCAATGAGATAAGTGTTAAACCCGATTACATGTTTTTGCGCATGCGTTTAGGTAGTTCAGGTCAATATAACATCACCTACATGCATGATATGGGATTTATATTGGAGAAGAAGTTTCTGCCCATCTTAATACTGTAAGGTCTTTGCTGCAGTGCTAACGTTTTGCCCCCATACTGCAGTGCTGTTTCTGCTAGTTACATTCTAACCGTTTGGTCCTGACCTCTCAGTCAGCTACCTTAGTTAGCTAGTTAACTAGCTGGCTAACTACTAGGCCGAGTCTAGCCAATGCTAACTACACAGCTAATATTAGCGAGTTAATGAACGCTAGGCTTAATTTATTTATAAACAATCCTCAGATTCTACAGCATATCAACTGGACTTAGGTAAAATACAACAACAGCACGTCCTAACATCTTATGTAAATGAATCTTCCACAAGTAAAACAAATAACCCGATTACTAACGTTAGCCCTTAGATACTGTTAGCTAGCTTGCTTAGCTACTTACCATTTATGCTAACTGATACTGCAGGCCCAGTCTTGGGACTCTGACCGTTTAGGGACTCGCGGGTTAGGAAAGGTTTCTTCGTGTCTACCAACACTTTTTCTCCTTTTACAACCACCCCTGGAATAAGGGCTTTGAGGGGTCCAGCAACTGCATTGTTCGTAGCCTGCAAGTATGGGGAAAATGCCCCCGAACGAGCGGCAAGGGACATCATCTTTTTTAGCGAGAGAGGCTCCTTGCAATGCAAGCTAGCTAGCTAGCAACGACCTTGCTTGGATTGCGCAAGCGCTAGCTGTTTACGCTTCAACGTCAAGTGACGAAATGACGTCAGTCAGAAGGATTACCCTTTTTACTGTGATGAGAAATAATTAATCAAATTGACTCTTAGGAAATTCTTATCTGATTAAAATACTTAGGACTTTTCTAAATTGTGTTATGTTTTTTGTTTTACACTAGTGCATAGCTCAAGTTGTGAGATACAACATTTAAAAAAGCGTGTGCGAGCAAGGAGGCCTACAAACCTGACTCAGTTACACCAGTTCTGTCAGGAGGAATGGGCCAAAAATCACCCAATTTATTGTGGTATGCTTGTGGAAGGCTACCCGAAACGTTTGACCCGTTAAACAATGCTACCAAATACTAATTGAGTGTACAGTGGGGAGAAAAAGTATTTGATACACTGCCGATTTTGCAGGTTTTCCCACTTACAAAGCATGTAGAAGTCTATACTTTTTATCATAGGTACTCTTCAACTGTGAGTGACGGAATCTAAAACAAAAATCCAGAAAATCACATTGTATGATTTTTTAATAATTAATTTGCATTTTATTGCATGACATAAGTATTTGATACATCAGAAAAGCAGAACTTAATATTTGGTACAGAAACCTTTGTTTGCAATTACAGAGATCATACGTTTCCTGTAGTTCTTGACCAGGTTTGCACACACTGCAGCAGGGATTTTGGCCCGCTCCTCCATTCAGATCCTTCAGGTTTCAGGGCTGTCGCTGGGCAATACGGACTTTCAGCTCCCTGCAAAGATTTTCTATTGGGTTCAGGTCTGGAGACTGGCTAGGCCACTCCAGGACCTTGAGATGCTTCTTACGGAGCCACTCCTTAGTTGCCCTGGCTGTGTGTTTCGGGTCGTTGTCATGCTGGAAGACCCAGCCACGACCCATCTTCAGTGCTCTTACTGAGGGAAGGAGGTTGTTGGCCAAGATCTCGCAATACATGGCCCCATCCATTCTCCCCTCAATACGGTGCAGTCGTCCTGTCCCCTTTGCAGAAAAGCATCCCCAAAGAATGATGTTTCCACCTCCATGCTTCACGGTTGGGATGGTGTTCTTGGGGTTGTACTCATCCTTCTTTTTCCTCCAAACACGGCGAGTGGAGTTTAGACCAAAAAGCTCTATTTTTGTCTCATCAGACTACATGACCTTCTCCCATTCCTCCTCTGGATCATCCAGATGGTCATTGGCAAACTTCAGACGGGCCTGGACATGCGCTGGCTTGAGCAGGGGGACCTTGCGTGCGCTGCAGGATTTGAATCCATGACGGCGTAGTGTGTTACTAATGGTTTTCTTTGAGACTGTGGTCCCAGCTCTCTTCAGGTCATTGACGAGGTCCTGCCGTGTAGTTCTGGGCTGATCCCTCACCTTCCTCATGCTCATTGTTGCCCCACGAGGTGAGATCTTGCATGGTGCCCCAGACCGAGGGAGATTGACCATCATCTTGAACTTCTTCCATTTCCATTTGTAAAAAAAACACACACATTTTTTTGGGGGGGAAATGTTGCCTATTGTCCTGTAGTCCATCCCAGCCTTGTGCAGGTCTACAATTTTATCCCTGATGTCCTTACACAGCTCTCTGGCCTTGGCCATTGTGTAGAGGTTGGAGTCTGTTTGATTGAGTGTGTGGAGAGGTGTCTTTTATACAGGAAACGAGTTCAAACAGGTGCAGTTAATACAGGTAATGAGTGGAGAACAGGAGGGCTTCTTAAAGAAAAACTAACAGGTCTGTAAGAGCCGGAATTCTTACTGGATGGTAGGTGATCAAATACTTATGTCATGCAATAAAATGCAAATTAATTATTTAAAAATCATACAATGTGATTTTCTGTATTTTTGTTTTAGATTCCGTCTCTCACAGTTGAAGAGTACCTATGATAAAAATTACAGACCTCTACATGCTTTGTAAGTAGGAAAACCTGCAAAATCGGCAGTGTATCAAATACTTGTTCTCTCCACTGTATGTAAACTTCTGACCCACCGGGAATGTGATGGAAGAAATAAAAGATGAAATAAATAATTTTCCCTACTATTATTCTGGCATTTCACATTCTTAAAATAAAGTGGTGATCCTAATTGACCTAAAACAGGGCATTTTTACTGTATTAAATGTATTTGGCTAAGTTGTATGTAAACTTCCGACTTCAACTGTAAGTAATCATGACCAATCATAATTTGCATAAGCTAATTACCTCCTTTGATATACATTTACATTTACGTTATTTAGCAGACGCTCTAATCCAGAGTGACTTGCAGTAGTGAGTGCGTACATTTTCATACTTTTTTCATACTGATATCACATTAGGACCTACATTTTATAATTATCCTCACCATGCAGAAAAATACAAACATAATGCCTAGCTGCTATTTGTGCAACGGTTATACATTGACTTCATAGGTGGTGACATATACATTTGGGTCCTTTTATTTAAAAATGTTTATTCCAAATACGTCTTTTTCCAAATGTAGGCCCTGTCATGCATTGAAGACATACAATTAATTAATGAGTAAACTAGGTAGTTAGCTAGCGTTCTTGCAATGATTGAGTCTAAAATGTAAACATAGCTGGCAACATGACTTTGTATGCCTAGGCTGTTAGGTTGCTTGGTCAAAGCTCTCTTGTGTGTGTCTGTCCCATTTTGTTTCTGTAGGCTGATGCAGAGTCAGAGAAGAAGAGGGGAAACTTTATATATACCAACATCTTTGGCTGAAGTTAGTGGGGAGATGTGCTGTGCAGCCCTGAAAACATGATAGCGTAATTAAACATTTTAGCAGAGATGAATAAGGCCTGGAATGCTATGCATTTTTTTCCAAGGGAATGGACAAAATGTGAAAGAAAGATGTTTGGCAATCTGCAATCCTTTAGCGAACCATGCAGTATCACTTTTAATTCTAAATTGCTTATGCATAACTAGCCCAAGATGTACTGTTAAGATGCGTCAGGACTATTGTACACATTGGTCGCACCGTCGTCAATGCTTCAATTAAGAACCCAAGAGGCCCCCCTTTTGGGTGAAGGACAGCTAATGCATAACTGAAGGGCACCCGGAGTCCAATGGAGGGGTGATTTAACCATCAACAATGAACTGAAGGCCTTTGAGATTTCCAAACTGTCATTGGTCAAAGATAATGAGAATACTCAATTAGTCTGATGTCCCATCAAGTCTAATGTTAGCTCAGCATCTGCTTTGATCCCAGGGCCGGATTACTGACTGGGCACGCAGGGCACGTGTCCTGGGGCCCCAGACCTCCAGGGGTCCCCTAACCAAAGATAGCATATCATAGCAAAATATGTAGAATAGCAGGAAATTAGCTTTAAAACGGCAAAATATAATTTCAGCCTCACAGAAAAATGTGCACAATAGCATGAGATGAGCTATAAACTGCCTGAGGGGAGGAGGGACCCAATAGCATCTGCCTAAGGAGAGGAGGGACCCTATAGTGTCTGCCTGAGGGGATGAGGGACCCTATGGCGTCTGCCTGAGGGGAGGAGCTGATACTGCTAGTGCATTCATTTGTGTACAGTGTGAATAAGATGGGCAAACTCACACAACCATGCTAATGTCTCTAGTCTCAGATAAGGCATCATTAACTCTGTTAACCTGTTGAGTACGGCTAGTCAGGAATGAGTGGTACCACCTGATGGTATAGGGGTTAACACTGCTTTAACTGACTGAATAGGACATGTGGCTGTATCGTGTTAAATGCTGAACTGAAATCAATAAATAACAGTTTAGCATTGGCCTTGGGGTTTTCCAGATGCTTAACAATGAGATGCACTATGGTGTTTATTATCAGTCCCACAACTTTGCTCATAGGCAAATTGATAAGGATCTAACACGGAGCAACATCATTAAGATGGGGGTCAGAGCAACAGGTCTGTAGTCATCATTTTATTTTGTGTAGAACAGCATTATACAACTGCAGATTTTTTCAACACAAAAAGGTTAGTACCCCGGGGCCCCAAATGCAGTAGTCCGGCCCTGTTTGATCCATATGATGCAGGCTACCTAGCATTAAATCCTTTCTATTTCAGGCAGCACTTTCCTCACTGCCCACTAAAACTAAAGGCTATTGACATTTCTAATCTATGGGCATGCAGTGAAGCTCTAGTCCTCTCAACACTCTATCTGTCATATCACACTTGACATTTGGCGTCGCATTCCTATTACTTTCACTGGCAAAAAGCAACTTGGACGTCATAAAGACACTGTCTCTCTGTCTGGATTTTCAGAAATCCCCCTTTTAAAATAGCCACTTTTGTACACCCTTACAATAGAATGTTTATTTTTTACGTAGGACGGTAATGTTGAACTCTCTGTTCCTATTTACAAGGAAAACCCCTTTACTCACATCCATTCACACAAACTTCTGTTTGTCTGGTCAGTAGTTGGGCACACATTGTCACCGTGCAGATCTACAAATGTGTAGGTCTGGGCATTCGTCGCTTCAGGGAGCTTGTGGACTTCCTGTCCTCAAGCCGTGGTAGCCAGTGAATTTAATCTCTTAAAGAGGTAATCCCACCGGGCCTTTAACAGACATACTAAGTCCTTGTACCCCACTGCTGCTCCTACGCAGCTCACGGCACATTAAAAGCTGACAGCTAACCTTTAACCCTCAACTCCAGTCCCATGCCGGCCTCCCACTGATGTATTCTTCTGGCACAGCTGGACAAAGCAGAGAAGAGAGGATTATGCCATTGTTACTTTATAACAAGTGACATAACTGGACAGTCCCAAAAGTACCACTTGAGCAAACACTCACACACACTTTTTCATGCCCAGATCTGGCCAGTAACATAGTGTTTGCAATTAAACACCTTGTCTCTTCAGATTCGGTGTGACGGCATGATAATATGTGTTGAATTCATACTTCAAAAACACTGTACAATGCCAATATACTGTAGGGATCTGGAGAAAGGGACATGCTTTTGTCAAACAGACCATTAGAAATGTAAATATGCAAATCAATGACCCACGTTACCGAGCATAAAAAATTAAAATGAAAGTGAACACTGGGTAAATTACTTTTTAAATGTACATTGCCCATAAAGGTGCTACCTGGAGTCTTTTTGGAGCTATTCATAGATTTTTTGTTTAATGTCACTTCACGATAATGATTACCCATGACATTTTGGTCACGTAACCTTTATATCCTAATTTGACGAATCATGTATCTTAGGGGACCAAATGCATTTTAATCAATCAAGTCCCTTCAGTATTGATCAACAGTTGAGGAGATATTGTGATTGTGGAGGTCTGTAGTTGATGTGGCACTGAGGGATAATCATTACCTAAACAAATATAACATCAGTTTTAATTGGACTGTAGGCCTTCAAGTCAAAGTTAGGCCAGTTTTTTTTATTCATTTAATCGTCATTTGACCGTGAGGATTCAGTTTTCTCCGAAGAAATCACAAGGATCCTGAATATTTCCCCAAATGTTTGGTGTAATTTGACATAATAGATTAATAAAACAGTATTGTTATTCATACAGTATGCATGCACATGGATGTTTGATATCCTATTAATCCAATTACTTTATGATCTCTTTAAACAGAGATAATATTTTTGTAAGCAGATAATGCTCAAAGACAGTGCTATGTTGGCACACTTCAATAGAGTTATACAGAGTCCAATTAACTGAGTGTTATACTTATTTTTTATTTAACCTTTGTTTAACTAGGCAAGTCAGTTAAGAACAAATTCTTATTTACAATGACGGCTACACCGGCCAAACTCGGACGACGCTGGGCCAATTGTGCGCGGCTCTATGGGACTCCCAATCACGGCCGGTTGTTATACAGGATTTGAACTAAATTGGGCAAGGTGAGAGCAGAGGGCATGACATTCTAGGTCACCCAAGTTATTTGATAAATGCCTCGTATCTTTGCAGTGTTGAATGGTTCTGCGCAGCCGTGGCCTCAGAGTTTAGAGGGAGGAATATGTTCCGGCCTCAGATAATGTCATCCACTGTGTTAGAATACAAGGCTTGGTTTCTGATACTTCAGTCTGTTAAGCCGACACAGATGCCAGCTCTTATGACTTGCAGTCCCCCTGCCCATAATCCCCAAACATCTCTACTACTGAAGTGACAGGACAGAGTAGAAAACCCGATACAGCTGTCTCCAGTGAAGGGAATCTGATGGCCTTATCTTTGGGACAATGGCTTTAAGGCTGGGAGGTTTGTTCACCTCCGTACACTATCTAAGGAAACAGACAAGTGAACAAGGAAATAAAATGACAAAAGAGGGGGATAGAAAGAAAGAAAACACTGGTATCCCATTCATTTGTGAGCAGATCCTAAACAGTCACTGTGGGATGATGGAGGAAAGTCATAATACCTTTTGTTTTGCGTTGTGAAATAATAGCCTAGCTAGGTAGTTTCTTAATGTCTTGTAATTGTCTTGTATTTAAGATGAGTTATGTGTTTGCAGATCATCAGACACTCTAGCCAGTTGTTTCGTGTGTTTGTTTGTGTCAACAATAATTAGTTAATGGGTTTCATTAAAGGCTCAGAGGGATTTTAAGGTATGTTGTACTTCAATCTCATTAATGACACACTGCCTATTGCTCAGACATCCCTATGGAGTAGCTACCTCATAAACAAGCAAAAATCACCAAGAAGTTTTGGATGTTTTAACAATGTCAACAGCAATCTTCCCCAATAACTTACAATTATAAAAATAATACTTTACATTGTGGGCAGAAGCTTATTGTCAGTTTGAGTTTGGCCGTCATACAACTCAACCTCTGAGCATTCAACTGTTCCTCATCTTAATTCATCCTTTGTTGATGTCAGAGTCAGAATGAATGATAGCAGGTAAAAAGTATTTCTCATTATGTCGTGGGAAGTGGAACTACATTTCTTTTGCTTTCATTTTTAGTTTTCCTTTGGAGGGCCAGACCTAATCACAGCTTATAAAATGACAACGTCGCCGTTATCAGAGTTTAACAAAAAGTCTCACTGGGTTGCTGGGTCTTAGAGGTGAATCACTTGTGTCAAAACGTATTCCATGCTGTAGGACCCTTTACATAGAGTTGTGGTTTGGCCAAACTCAGGGGGACTGCACGTTATTTATTACATGTGTTCAACTTTCCTTTTCGATTTCAGTCTTATTACAGTTATAGTTTTTCCCCCAGTATTTTGTTAGCTCTGTACAAATATTTCGATTAAACCCAAGGCACTCTGAACCACAGCAGTGTCAGGTTTACAGGCCCACAGTGTGTTTCTGTGCTTAATGGCTTTATAGCAGGTAGTACCGTTGCATGTCTTGCACAAGTATATGACTAATCACATTAGAAGAACAGAGGATTTTTGATAAAACAATAATGCTATCAATTGCTAATTTATATTATGGATAAAAAGGAAATTCAATCATTCATGTACTGTATGTGAGTAGTTGATCCACAGGATTTGTAGTCAAGATAAATCTTAATTTTCTCCCAGTGTAAATCAATGACAGAGCAGTGAATTGAGACTGCTTTTCCCATTGGTTTAGATGGAATTGGCATCATAGGATGGTCACTGAAATCAGTTCCGGTAATTCAAAGTTGAAATAAAGACCTCAAATTATTAGCAACACAGTCCTCCACCCCTCCATTTACCCCCTCTCAGATCTGATCTGAAGCCAGATCAAGGGAATGCCGATGAAAAGAAAACACTCTATATTTGATCTAAACGCCAAGTATGGAAATATTGGAATAATTACACCTGACAAAATGTTTTAAATAAACTGTTAATCGCATAACATTTTCACGTAAAACACTTATTAGGACACAGAAGGGAAAATGCCCATCATCAACATTAAAGAAGCATGCAGTGAGATGAATACTGATCCATAGAGCCCTGCCTAATTAATCTCTTCCTCTCTGAGAATGCCCGCCCCAGCCTCAGCCCCAGCCTCAGCCCCAACCTCAGCCCCAACCTCAGCCCCAGCCTCAGCCTCAGCCCCAGCCCCAGCCTCAGCCTGTCTCTAATATTCCAGTCTAGGAGATTAGTGGACTTAACTGCTGCTGAGAGACACAGCTTTGTTATCGGCCATTATTAACCTGAAGTATTAAGCGCCTGAATACCCCCCCCCCAAAAAACATTCTTGATTCGCTGCTAAGTAAAATAAGTGTCTTAGATTAAAGAATGTATAATAAAAATAATAATTAATGGAGTCAATGAAATGTGGGCCGTGGGGAAACTAGACAACAACTCACATCTGTTTTGAGCTCCAACACAATTCAAAGGCTTGACTGAGGAACATCGGAACAACATCCAACCAGGCACAAGTCAGCCTCTTAATTCAACTCATCTCTTTTCAATATCTGATTGGTATCAATGCTGCTAGTTTGGAAACTCCTGCCTGGAGGTAAAGCCCATTTACTGCAATAATAGAATGTTGCTCTAATTCTTATTGGACTGACAACCAGAACTGAGAACTTTACTGTCAGTTTACCTCAGAATAGTCCCATAGATCAGTGTCTTGGGGCGACTTCATACTGCTTGGACTCAGTAGCTAGTAAACATTGCACATGGAAAATAGCTACCAATTTGCCATTGCATGGTTTGCTGTAGAGACACCTACATAATGTAGGCATTGAGATTACTTTTGTAAATGCTGTAGAAGGATGAAGATGATTTGGACAATCCAAAACATGTTTACAGTTTTAAGTCTTGTAGTAGTGAAAAATAATGTCTTCAGTGCATCTCAGGGAGTATGCTGCACCGTGGATAGCTCCTACCGGTCTCCTTTTCCTTACACTGAAGGACATTGAGGAGTGAGAGCGTGTGTGTGCTTAGGTGCACGTGTGTTAAAGAGTGGATAGAATCTTGAACACCGTTTACCATTTTTCCCTGTTTTGAATCCAGCAGGTATCCAGCCATGCTGTAATGATTTAAATGGAAAAGCTTTCCCCGCTAAATCGATACTTGTAGACAGCATACTAAGGAATGAGACACCCTGTGTCACCCTGAAGAGGACAGCCCATCATGATAAAGTCAAAAGATCGATTGGAAAGCCCTCTAAAAGCCCCGTAGGCTGTTTCTTGGAATGCAATTATGTTGTTACACAGGGTACAATATTATGCTACGTACAATATATCAGTGGAGGCGGGTGGGAGGAGCTATAGGAGGAAGGGCTCATGGAATGGAATTCATGGAACTGAGTCAAACGTGGTTTTCATATGTTTGATGTGTTTGATACCATTCCATTAATTTCATTCCAGCTATTCCAATGAGCCCATCCTCCTATAGCTCATCCCACCAGCCTCCACTGCAGTATATGTATGTTTTGGGGATTTTCCAGCTGAATGTTTACGCATAATTGTTGAATCAATTGCTGTTTACACAAGGAAATCTGCCTCTTCAATCCTGACTTGCATTTAAAATATACCACATCTTTTGGAGATTGGTCCCATATCTCCTTCCTCCTCCCTCTCTGCCTCTCTTTCTGTCTTAATGCAGTCAAGTCAGCTTCAACATCTAGAGTCCAACCATTCATCACGCCTGTTCAGCACAGTGCCCACTGTCATCAAATACCTTATTAAGCTTCCAAGAAATACACCAGCCATAAACACAGAAAAATAAATAAATATTTATGTGTGCATGTCTCTGTCTGAATTACCCTAATGAGCTGTCAGTCATATACACACGTTTCCTCAGATGTTTATACCATCATATCCTTCATCAAGCCCCCCCCCCCCCCCCCCCTCTCTCTCTCTCTCTCTCTCTCTCTCTCTCTCTCTCTCTCTCTCTCTCTCTCTCTCTCTCTGAGATAGGACCTCAAGTTGCCTTTCCCTCCCACTCATTCCTCATAGATCCCAGGACCCTGTTTACTCACATCTCATCTGATCTAAGGCAGTCATCTATGCAGCTATTAAAGGGCTCGTTAAACCTAAGGTCATTTTGTACATATCATGACAAAAGAAAAGTCAGATTCATTTGCACACAAGTGGCACACAAACACATACAGTACATACTCACACTCACGCTCAGGCACACTCTTACAAAAATGGGTTCCAAAACAGTTCTTTGTGGAGGAATAGTGTTCAACCAAGAACCGTTTTTTGAAGACAATGGCTCTTTGATTGTTTGGAAGTGTCAGGCTCTGGCCATAGAGAAGCCTATTTGCTTCTCTATGTAGCCATGGTCAGAGTCTGACAGTGTCTTTCTTTTCCGTTTCTGTGTGGGTTTTGGGTTGGATCCCTAATTAGAGGCAGCTGCACCGCATTGTCTCTAATTAGGGATCCTATATGTGTTAGTCTGTCCTTCACTCTGGTGTGGGTCGTTGTCGATGTATTTCGCAGTCACGGTTTAAGTAAGTGTGCTTTCTTTTTACGTCCGTTCATTCGTGTGTTTTGTGAACGTGACGTTGGTCTATAGTGTTTGTTTGTGTTCTTTAGTTCGTCATTCGTTTTTTGTTTATACATAGTATTTATTCATTATTACATAGTATAAATAAAAGATCGAACTATAATCCCTGCGCTGCGTCTTGGTCTGTCTCTGCACCCGTTCGTGACAGGAAGGCAAGAAGGATTATACTAGCTAATATTTCCCAGCATGCTCTATTCCATGGAGACTTTCAGAATTGTTTGTTTAACTGTAATATCTGTGTTTTTGCATGTACATTGATTGATTGATGAATTTTATGCTACACAAAGATAAATAACAATCGGTTTTCTAGACTAATCCAATCTGTTGGATTTATTACACCCGTTAATGAGATGGTTGTTCCAGTTTAGATGATTGAGGTACAGTATTCAGTCTTCCCTACCCTAGCAGTCATTCTGAATGCAGGCTGCGGGTGATTAACAATTCCACTTGTTGGATATCCTAACACTGGCTGGATTTCGTTAGGAATTACACATCACTTTGCAAGCCATCATAATGTGACTTAAAGGTCCTCAAAGATAGCCCTTAAGATATTTGTAATGTATTGTCATAAATTTTAAATTGTCAAAGGGTAATAAGGCTGGTGGAACCGTAAATAGAGGGTTGTAGGAAGAACCGTCCAAAGATAAAATTGCTCTGGGTAGAACCCTTCATAAACGGTTCAGGAAGAACCTTTAGATGATAAAGTGGTTCTTGGTAGGACTGTTCATAGAGGGTTCTAGGTATAACCATATACAGGGGGGTTATTTGAAGAACCCTACATAGAGGGTTCTAGATAGAACCCGTTGCAAAGGGTTCTACCCAGCACCAGGAAGGATTTCCCTATGGGGACAAACCAAAGCACCCTGTATGGTTCAACTTAGCACCTTTTATTCTAAGAGAACACACCAGGCATGCACACCCCTTACTACATATACCACCTCACCAGATGCATGACTTTGTGGTGCACAGACAAGGGATTCTTTTGTCCGTCTCAATGTAATTCCAAGAATTTCTGTCTTCCACAAGACATCAGAACCATAACCCTATTCCTAGAAATACGTAGACGTCAGTAATGCCTGTGGAAATAATTCCTGTCTGAAGAAAACATTGCTTTGAAAAACATACATTACTTTAGCCAACCTTTTGCTTTTCACACGTTTTAGGGTTGGGTGATATCCTGTTATATCCTCTGCCTGTGGACCAGAGGAGGCTGGTGGGAGGAGATATAGGAGGACATGCTCATTGTAATGGCTGGAATGGCTTAAATGGAACAGATGTTTGATATCGTTCCATTAATTCAATTCCAGCCATTGCAATGAGCCAGTCCTCATATAGCTCCTCCCACCAGCATCCTCTGCTGTGGATCATTTTGTCTGAAACATGAGAATGGAGACAATTCTAAAATGCGGTCTCTTTCCATTGCTCCTCAGGAAAAGCATTGCAGCTACAATGTCATTCTCTAACCTACACATGGTCAGGTCTGAGGCATTTACCTCAGAGCCGTTGGTGCATGGGGCGTGATTCATTGGCTGGCCTGGAGGTTGTTATTGGACGTTAATGTAACATTGCACTAGTTCACCTGGTGCCCAACCACGCTGAGGTCGAGTTAAGGCCAGATATCTATTAGACACCGCTCCACTCTGCCGAAAGTCACCATGCGCAGCCCGTCTTAAATTGAAATAAAAATAGAAATGTTACAAAGCTGACATATACTTCAAAGGAAGGCCTTAAGGTAAATCATATCAGACACCTCACTCATACCAATTCATCAAAGTAACTGATGGATGAGGGGAGGAAGAGGCCAACGAACAGGGTGTTACGCCCCCCACAGATCCACTGAAATCCACATTTTTTCCCCCCTTTCTTTGCTGGTAATTTTAAACCAAAAAAAAGGAGAGACAGGAGCGCAGGTGGCCTCTGTATATTTGTAAACAGTGTCCTCTTTGAAGACTATTATATATGTAATTTGATTACTAGAACTAGACCAATCAGGGCATCTGTCAAATGTTTCTCACATTTACCTTTCTAGAAGGTAGTCAGGTGTATTTAAAGAAAATGGGTTGGACAAAGATATGTGATTTTGATCGATGACACATTTCATTCATTGGATGAACAGACAACTTTCTCATCCACTGCCCATGCTTCCTCCTTAAAAGATTCATTCATCTTGTGCCACATTACATTCAGGAAATTGCCAATTTAAATCTCATCCACACCTGTATCACTATTACAACTGAGAAGATTTTCTTCTTGATTTGTTTCTCTTTTTATTGCCATTTCTCTCTCTCTCTCTCTCTCTCTCTCTCTCTCTCTCTCTCTCTCTCTCTCTCTCTCTCTCTCTGAAAAATATGCCTAGAACACACAATGCCTTTACTTTGATAAGAGATTAATCAGGATTAAGCCATGGATCAAGAAACATGTTAATTCTGTCACTTTAATGATGATATTGTTGTTGACCTCACCTCCAAACATTGTTTCATAGGTATCAAACAACATCCCAGGTATTATGGCAGCAGTGTTCCTATATACTCCTACGTCCCACCGCAACGCCGGTGCGTTTTGGACATCTA
Source organism: Thymallus thymallus (assembly GCA_023634145.1). Lineage (NCBI taxonomy): Eukaryota > Metazoa > Chordata > Actinopteri > Salmoniformes > Salmonidae > Thymallus > Thymallus thymallus. The sequence goes on from CM042381.1 coordinate 6,294,562, forward strand.
ACCCGTTTTAAACATTGTGTGTTTGCGCTAAGACTGCTGGATTGTTGCATTGGATTTGTCTATTTCTTTAGCATTTACATAAGTATTCAGATCCTTTACTCAGTACTTTGTTGAAGCACTTTTGGCAGTGATTACAGCCTCGAGTCTACTTGTGTTTGACGCTACAAGTTTCTCCCGTTCTTCTCTGCAGATCCTTTTGGAAGGTGACCCTTCGCCCCAGTCTTAGGTACTGAGCGCTCTGGAGCAGGTTTCATCAAGGATCTTTCTGTATTTTGCTCTGTTTTTCTTTCCCTCGATCCTGACTAATCTCCCAGTCCCTGCCACTACTAAACATCCCCACAGCATGATGCTGCCACCACCATGCTTCACCGTAGGGATGGTGCCAGGTTTCTTCCAGGCGTGACGCTTGGCATTCAGGCCAAAGAGTTCAATCTTAGTTTCATCAGACCAGAGAATCTTGTTTCTCATGGTCTGAGAGTCCTTTAGGTGCCTTTTGATAAAACTCCAAGTGGGCTGTCATGTGTCATTTACTGCGGAGTGGCTTCCGTCTGGCCACTCTACCATAAAGGTCTGATTGGTGCAGTGCTGCAGAGATGGTTGTCCTTTTGAAAGGTTCTCCCATCTCCACAGAGGAACTCTGTAGCTCTGTCAGAGTGACAATCGGGTTGTTGGTCACTTCCCTGACCAAGGCCCTTCTCCTCCGATTGATCATTTTGGACGGGTGGCCAGCTATAGGAAGAGCCTTGGTGGTTACGAACTTCTTCCATTTAATAATGATGGAGGCCATTGGGTTCTTGGGGACCTTCAATGCTGCTGAAATGTTTTTGGTACCCTTCCCCAGATCTGTGCTTGGACACAATCCTGTCTCGGAGCTCTACGGACAATTCCTTCGACCTCATGGCTTGGTTTTTGCTCTGACATGCACTGTCAACTATGGGGCCTTGTATAGACAGGTGTGTGCCTTTCCAAATCATGTCCAATCAATTTAATTTACCACAGGTGGAATCCAATCAAGTTGTAGAAACAACTCAAGGATAATCAATGGAAACAGGATGCACCTGAGCTCAATTTCAGTCTCATAGCGAAGAGTCTGAATAATTATGTAAATAAAGTATTTCTGTTGTTTATTTTTTATAAATGGGCAAACATTTCTAAAAAAAACTGTTTTTGTTTTGCCATTATGGGGTATTGTGTGTAGATTGATGAGGGTAAAAATGTTTTAATCAATTTTAGAATAAGGCTGTAATGTTACAAAATGTGGAAAAAGTCAAGGGGTCTGAATACTTTCCAAATGCACTGTATATGATGCCCACAAGCCACACAGAGTCGTTAGAAGGTAAGGGGTCCTTCTACATAGAAGATCGTAGGACATATATGCCTATAGTACTGTAATAATCTCACATAGTTGCTGTCACAATCTCCAAACTCTGCACAGTTGTCACTGACTAGGATATTAATTTCCCACTGAGGAAACAATTTCTGTACTTATAGCATTCTCAGAAATTCTTTTTTTATCAGGTTTTTGCTTGGCGGAACAATTTTTTAAATAATGAAAATAAAACTCATGAATGCAGCTGTTTTGTATTATACTTGTAGCCCGGGTTGTCCTGAATAGCAAATAGTAAAACACTTCAATATGAGGCAAAATATGAGGGCAGAGCAAGCAGATTAATGAAAGTAGTGAATTTCATATTTTTCCCTGGGGGATTTCCTGGGACTGATAAGGTAAGTGCTTTTATTGTCCGTGGCATACAGGATGTGCTATTTCATAAACAGGAAGACAACAATCAATCAACAAACTGAACAAAAACAAGAACATTGGTAGAAAACACAGCAACACATACAGAAAGTATCGACACAGATGGAAAACATTTATGAATGTGGCTAAAAACCTCCAGCAGATCTTCAAATCAGCTTCATGCTGTGCATATATTTGTAAGGTCTCCCTTGAAACACCCCCCCCCCCCCCGCCCCCCCCAAAAAAGACATGGCATCCTTTTGATCTATGAGAGTCTTGCTCTGTCTATTCCACAGGTGCAATGTCTCAATTTGTCTGTATGAGATCCAGACCAAGCTAGGACTAAAGGATAATCCAAGCTCAGAAGTCTTCTGTACCAGTCCAGTGAGTCTGAGCTTCCAAAAATTGAACATACACACCTAGAGATTCCACGCTTTATATTATTCATAAGGAAATATAAACTCTGCCATCCCCCTGACACTCACTCACTCTGGCTCTGTGGACTTTCCCTACACCAGGTGACATGTTCAGAAAAGTCCTGTGACTCACCAAACACACCTCTGGAAGTGGGAAAATCTAAGTGAAGGACACTCAATATAAGTCAACAGGTCTTCTGTGGCTAGCTCCGCTGTTGAGTCATGTCCATTTGATATCCAGCTGGAGAGACAGTCAAACACACAGTTGTCTAGATCTGTTGTCCTCTCACATAATATATAGTATAGCAACTTGGTCCGCACGGGTGTAGATTCTGTGTCTGGAGAGTCAGCTTGGTTTGCATGACATACACAATGCCAGGCAGGGGGGGAATTGCGGAATGGAGACAAAATGCTAATTTACTTTTACATTCACATTTCTGAAAGAGCAGTGACATCCTTCTGTCCAATCAGTTCTGACCCTTCCTTCCCCCACCACCTGCACACACACCATCATGCATGTTCATGTGCACATTTTTAGTCTGATCAAAAATCGTATAATTTTTGTTATGTCTGTGACACATATGCCAATGTATGCCCTTTATCTCTGAGTATGCTCCATGGCTATTTGCAGTTCTGAGAATGTCCCCTGTGACAGTGAGACTGAGGTGTGAGTGAATATTTTAATAAGCAGGTATGTATATATATATATATATTTTTTTTTTCTTTCTTTCTTTCTTTTCTGTATGATAACTGCCTGTTCCCATGGCAACGGATCCCTGCCTTTGAGTCCTGGAGGGTGCGTCATTTTCTCGTCCTTCGATGAGCTCTTTCTGTACAGAAACAGACAGGTGCTTGGATATTGCATTGTGATTATGTTAACTCTTGTTTTTTCACTTTTGAAAGATAAGAGATAAAATCATTTTTTTTTTCTGGAAGAAGATGAGTCTAGGGGATTCAATAAATTATGCATGTGAATCCTAATTTGAGATGTATTAATTTAATAGCCCTAGACAGAACATGCAGGTCCCTAAAACAGGCTCACCTGAAGAATGATCATAATTGCTCTGCTTTTCCTTCAGTGTTTCTCTTAGTAGTGCCCAAGGCAGTTTTTTCCTCTAAAGGGCAAATAAATTCACAATTTGACTCCATGTTAAAGGTCACACAAGGTAAAACAAGAGTAAAGCAACATTAAAAAAAAACTCCTAAAATCTTCTGGCAGCTTGTTGTGCCAGTCTCGGATATCCCAGACCTTGGAGCAACGTAAGCTAGGCAACGGAACAAAGTGGTGAAGATGCTCTCTCTCTCTCTCTCTCTCTCTCTCTCTCTCTCTCTGTCTCTCTCTCTCTCTCTCTCTCTCTCTCTCTCTCTCTCTCTCTCTCTCTCTCTCTCTCTCTCTCTCTCTCTCTCTCTCTCTCTCTCTCTCTCTCTCTCTCTCTCTCTCACCAGCAGGAAGGGCCTGTCTGGATTGTCAATCCTGTTCCAATTTTCATTGGCAACATTGACAGGAAAGTCACACCAAGATCACATTCACTTAATTGCAAGACCAAGAACCAACCCACAATGTTTCAGTCTTCACAATGTTTATGTTAGGATCATTTTGCATAATTATACAGATGAATGCTTAGTATTAATGTTCGGTAACACTTTCATTTTAACGGTTGGTAATAAACCATTTAATAATCACTGATCCCACATTTATTAACCATTTACTAATCATAAGTAAAGTTGAACTAATCTGTTAAATTACCAGCAAAAATATTGTAATCAGATTACAGAACTTTTGAAAAACTAGATGATTACTTCGAGGATTACTTTTAAATTCAGAAAGGATGTTTGTGGAAAATAATATTGGACACTTCTCTGTTTTCTCAATGACATTCAATTCAGCATTGAAAAAAGGCACAAGTTTAAGTTTGTTCCACCTGAGCGAGTCTGATGGATCGCGGAAAAAGAGCAGGAATAGACTTTTGTAGGCTACAGTCCAAGCTATGTCTTCCAATGGTGCTACTGCTGTTGGCATCCAAAGATTATCCATCTTTAATAAACACTTCGAGGTAAGGAGAATGGCGATACGGATATCACCTATTATTGATCTACATAGCGCATTGATGTGAATCACACTGCTGTTCTCTCATTTAGTTATTTGCGCCTTACGGATTGTGGTTGTTGTGGATGGCTGTTCACAAATCTAAATGTGTATTTGAACCCAATAATGGTTGAAATCAAAAAGTTTAAGCTGCCTATCAATCATTGTTTTTGAATCCTGTGGACAGCCAGTGAAAAATGCGCTCTTGCAACAGCTGCATAGTGCAGATCTAAGCCTATGGAATAAAAGTGGGGCTTTTATTGCTCAAACTTTTGATATACTTATAGGGGCAATCTGTAGTTGCTACATCCATTTTTGGACTTATATACAGTACACACCTACCCACTTAAGGTTTTTCTTTATTTTTACTATTTTCTACATTGTCGAATAATAATACATAAATAATCATGTAGTAACCAAAAAAGTGTTACAAATCTAAATATATTTTATACTTTAGATTCTTCAAAGTAGCCACCCGTTGCCTTGATGACAATTTTGCACACTCTTGGAAAAGCATGCCATTCCATGAGTGCATCATTTATTTTTCAACTTGAATCAATGAGCCCAATCAGTCCTCCATGACAACAAAATCATAAACAACAGAGTAGGGCTGACTAATAAGTCCTTAGTTTTGGGGTCATGCTCAGGTAAAACAATTTGGCTAATCTATACTTCCATATTTCCAAATCCAATTCTTGAAGATCAAGGGGTATAACATTTATTGGAATGACTGGAATTCTGATAGACTTTGGTTTTTAATGTAAAGATATAATTGAATCGTATTATTATATGTAGTAGAAAGCGATGGGTTAGAAGAAGCCTACATAACCAGCCCATAAAGTAAAATTTAACATCCATATATGGCCAGCTATGAAAACTTTAACATTGATTTATCCTGCAATAGATGTTGTTCAATTGGTTACATACATTTGTGTCTTCTTTTAAAGCCTCTTAAGGGGAAAGTAATCTAAAAGTAACGGAGGGTAATCAGATTACTGAGTTTGGGTAATTCAAATGTTACGTTACTGATTACAATTCTGGACAGGTAACTTGTAACTGTAACGGATTACATTTAGAAAGTAACCTACCCAACCCTGACCATGACATATGCGACCACAACATACTGTATGTGGGTCTGTGAGAGCCGGAATTCTTACTGGTTGGTAGGTGATCAAATACTTATGTCATGCAATAAAAGGCAAATTAATTACTTATAAATCATACAATGTGATTTTCTGGATTTTTGTTTTAGATTCCGTCACTCACAGTTGAAGAGTACCTATGATAAAAATGACAGACTTCTACATGCTTTGTAAGTAGGAAAACCTGCAAAATCGGCAGTGTATCAAATACTTGTTCTCCCCACTATATATCTGGGTTAGTAACTGTTTCCATTTAATCTGATTACATTTTTTTTTAAACTGTCTTCAGTTACGTTACCATAAAAAATATTGTTGATACAGATACTTTTGAAAAACTAAAAATATATATGATTACTTATTGGATACATTTTTATTCAGAAAGGATGTTTGTGAAAAAATACATTGACACCTTTCTCTCAATGACATTCAATTCAGCTTTTCATTTTTTTTGCAAGTTTACAGTAAATGTATTCCACCTGAGACCACTATGACGACACACCAAATGCGTTTCATGGATCCGTTTTGTCTTCTTCTATTGCATTTTAATAGGAAAGTAATCCAAAAGTAGCTGAAAAGTAATCAGATTGTGTTTGCATAATCCAAAAGTTGTGTTACTGATTGCAAATTTCGTACCGGTAACTTGTAACTGTATATATGTCATGTGACATTGGCAATGCTTTTAGTTATTCGCAATAAATAAAATACGCTTCTTTCTCTCTGCTGTGAGAGAGAGAGAGAGAGAGGAAGTGAGAGAGGGCGTACAGAGTACAGAAAAGAGATGGAGACTATGTAATTTTATGTTTCATATCAAAGGCAGGCATTGGCAATACTAATTGTTTGCTCTCTCTCATTAAACCACTGATGACGACAAATATGTTGATTGCCCCATGTCTCTGTAATGTCATCCTCAGACCTTTATCGATAGAAATCCCCAGTAGATCTTTCCAGCACTTATTAAACCTGCTGGGAATACGTTTCCTTCGTGCTGGAAGTCATGTGGTTCTCAGGCAGCAATATCATAAAGGCAAGCCAAATGATATCCACTGCTCTGTTTTACCTAAGGTCCACCTGGAGTCTGATTGGATTATGAGAGCAGAATGCCGTTCCAAACAGCCAGCACTCATACAAAATAGTCAATGACTCCTCTCCCTTCAAATGTAGTAGTACAGTGCCCCTGGAGGAAATTAGGGTTAAGTGCCTTGCTCAAGGGCACATAAACCAATTTTTCACCTTGTCGGCTTGGGTATTCAATTACTGGCCCAATGCTTAAACCGCTAGGCTACCCAATAATGCTTGAATAGCAGTCATGTCCTCAAAATACCATACGGCAGGTTTGGAAACTACGCATTATAAAAGGCCATTCAATTAATGTTTTATATCGCTAGTGTTTCCATTCCTACAGAGTGGAATGTTAAATGACCAAAAAAGGCTGAAGGCATTGGATGACATGGTTTCTAGAAACCATACCGTGGAATTTAAAGTTGACATTTTTAGACCTTCTCTCGGCGACATGTATAGCCACTCTCTCATCAGCAACAAGTGCACTCTACCCTCCCTCTCCCACTGTTTGATGACTCACAGGATGGTATCAGGAAAAGTTAAAACAGAGACATCCGTCGTTGACAGAGCTTGCATATCAGTCAAACACCACTTACACAGAGGGTGCTAATTTTGTACGTGTCATGGGGCTGCGACCAAATGTCCTCGTCTTGGCTCAAGGGCAGTAGATCCTGAGTGCCGACGACATGCTAAAAGCTCCTACTGGTTGACACATTAACCCCATGTAATCTTCCCCTGCTGAGTGTTCCTTCAGCCTGTCAATGTGCAGATCCTGTTGCCCAGTCACTTTACCACTACCTACAGTATATGTACATATCTTCCTCAATAACCTCATACCCCTGCACATCGACTCGGTATTGGTACACCCATGTATACGTTATAATATTTATACTGTTTCTGCTTTTTCTCTCTCTGCGGGGAGTAAAAATAGGCATTTCACTGTTAGTCTATACCTGTTGTTTACGAAGCACGTGACAAATCACTTGTCTTTATTTGATTTGAGATAGACACCAATACAGCTCTGTCACTTTGAGCCCCCTTCATATCTAACGCAACCCATGTCAATCCATTTATGTGTATTTGGGTAAATGTTTGTGAAACTGTTAGATATTACTTGTTAGATATTACTGCACTGTCGGAGCTAGACGCACAAGCATTTCGCTACACCCACAGTAACATCTGCTAACCACGTGTATGTGACCAATACAATTTGATTTGAGTTGAGTTGAACCTGACAAAGCAGCCATGGAGTGTGACAGTCAGCTAATCAAGGGCTTCATACTGTTTTTCTGTAAGAGGCTGGAAATAAGGGCAGGGGCAGTGGCAGGCTCATAGATATAGAATGTTGTGATGTTTCTATGGCTAACAGCTAACAGATGGCCACAGTACTAGATGTCCTGTATATTAACACTTTCCACTACTTTTGTCTGGTAGGGTTTCATCACATCTCATCACATATGGATTCAGTCATGATTAGCTGGAGTGTGTGTAACTAGTGGGGACTAGTGTGAGGTCTTGCCTTGTGGTAATGGGTCTCATGTGGCACTGACCACCAGATATTTCCATAAAAATGACTCCTCTCTTTGTACATCAGATGGAGAAAATGAATTGTAATGACTGTGAAATGTTGCAAATGTGGGAGAATCTTCAGCAGGCATAAGCTGAGCCTGGGCTTGAAATAGAGCCAATGTCGTAGTTATGTCTCCTCGGATATATTACTCTTCACTGTCTGTAACAGCCCTGCAACATGGCAGTTTCCTGATTAAATTGCTGTTTGATTTCCTGGAAAGTAGTCACTTTTAAAGAACACCACAGCTGACAAGAGGGAGAGTGATCTGGGGACAAGTCAGTCGATACAAGGATATCTGGAGGAGGTTGGAAGTTGTGTGTCAGGGATTCAATTCCCAATACAGAAATCAATACCTTATAATTTGCAAAGAAAAACAGACATCCCCAGTCTTATCTTACATCTAAAATAATGAGTGTGGTATATATGTGCATGTTCAATATATCTATTTCACGGTACATTGCATTCCCATATATTTCTATTCATGATTGCCTAGTGAATGTAATGCTGAATATGGTAAGAACACAAACATTGAAATGAGGTGTAGCAACAAATTCATAACTTCCCTTTGAATTTCATCATCATCTTCCATGGAATATTTCAATGCATACTACATCTCGCAGCAGTACTGAGCTGACTGAGCAGACATGATAGACCTCCATTATGGTCACCCATGAATCTCTAACAGAGTAAAATCGGAGAAACCAAACAGGACCAATATCAACAAAGTTGTAACTGAGCACTGCTGTAAAAGTCTGAGATTACTGTCTATTCCATTACAAGCCCGTCTGTCATAAGAAGATCGGGTGGGGCCAATGTGAAGCTTTGTAAAGCCATGAATGCACTCCTCCTGGGACACACAGACTTCAAACCTGTAGCCATTAGATCCAAAGAAAAGGAGCATAGCCCGAGTGTATACTCCTGAGCTCAGAGGTTATCAATGGCCAGGACCTTCTCAGTGTTTCAGCTCAGTGAGCATCTGTGGTTTTGCCATAGGCGGTTGAATCACAACGATCGTGTGGCGTCTCTCATCTTAAACAGTGGCTGTATGAGAAAGTGGGGATCAGTCAAGGTCATTGATTGAGCATCAGCGTAATATTCTTGAGTCTGACCTTTGGTCTACGAGTAATAAGGTCTGTTTCCTGTTAAGACAATTCAATATCATCATCAACATTTTTATTTATAAAGCCGTTTTTACATCAGCCGATGTCACAAAGTGCTATGCAGAAACCCAGCCAAAAACCGCAAACAGCAAGCAATGCAGATGTAGAAGCACAGTGGCTCCCTAGAAAGGCAAACCTAGGAAGAAACTTAGAGAGGAACCAGGCTCTGAGGGGTGGCCAGTCCTCTTCTGGTTGTGCCGGGTGGAGATTATAACAATTCATTGCCATTAAGGCCAGTTCTTTCTCAAAGATGTTCAAATGTTCATAGATGACCAGCAGGGTCAAATAATAATAATAGTAGTTGTGGAGGTTGAAACAGGTAAATACATCAGGAGTGAATGTCACTTGGCTTTTCAGTGCAATAGAACGCAGGTGCGGTAGAGCGAGAGCGAGATGAAAACAGCAGGTCTGGGACAGGGTGGCACGTCCAATGAACAGGTCAGGGTTCCATAACCGCAGGCAGAAGAGTTGAAACCGGTGCAGCAGCACGACCAGGTGGACTGGGGACAGCTAGGAGTCATCAGGGCAGGTGGTCCTGAAGCATGGTCCTCCGGGTAGGCCCCAGTCCTCTGGGAGAGGAGGTAGAGAGGGAGAGAGAGAGAGAATTAGAGATTGCCCATCATCATCATCATCTGTATGACGTCTCGGAGGTTATACAGCTAAAAATAGCAGGGCTCAAGAGCAACCATCTGTTTTTCAGCAAGTACAAAGGTTCCGAGGTTGTGCATTCACTTCGTTGTTATAAGATGTCTTCCTATGACCTCCAACATGAGTATAGAAAAACTGTTCACATGTTCACAAGGTCAGAGAAACGATAGTTCATTTAGGGGCGACTGGTGGGAGGAGCTATAGGAGGATGGGCTCAGTGTAATGGCTGGAATGGAATTCATGGAACGGAGTCAAACATGTGGTTTCCATATGTTTGATGTGTTTGATACCATTTCATCTATTCCATTCCAGCTATTACAATGAGCCTGTCCTCCTATTGCTCCTCTCACCAGCCTCCTCTGGACTCCACTCAAGTGGTCATATATTGAAAAGAAGCGAACAAACAAAATTCACTATTATCTGTATCATCAATTAATGTTAGTAATTTAGCTAACAACCGTTTCCGTGCTCATGCCATGCTATTATTGTGATTATACTCACACACACAATCACAGTTGTGGGTCTATTCCTTAGCAACTGCATAGCAACAGTCTAGGCCCATACATCATAAAATGGGACAACAGGTACAGTATCTCACAAAGTTGTAGGAAGAAGTCATGACTAGCACGGCAGAGATTAAGTGATCTCACAGCGAGAGGAATGAAAAGTCCTTTAACAGAAGCAACATTCTCTTCCTCCGTATGCATTAGACACAACCGCCATTTCCTTTCCCCTTGTGGATTTCTCCAAGCCGTATAGCATACAGTGCTCTCAAAACAGCCGAGGGCACCTTCAAGGGCACTTATCCAGAGTCTCCAGAGACAGGAAAAAGCCCAGGGATGTAGAATTTAGTGTGTGTGTGAAGAGGAGGACCACAGGGGATGCAAATTGTGGGTTGGATCCCTCAAGTGAATGAGAAGGGAGTGATCAGAAAATGGCTGCTATGGCGAGGGAACTTTATTGCTTCTGTGATATATGGATCATGAGGTTGAATGGTATACTGTATGCCTGTAGGACTGTCTGTGAATAGGGAATTTGCAGTGGGTCTATAGAGTGGGAGTGGGAGCCGCAGGGCTTCTAAGAAAAAATGCTACAAACTTTTCTGATGAGGAGGCTTTAAAAGTCCTTCAGATGCATTTCCTCCAGTTCATAGTGAACATGTCTCAACACCCAGGGACAATCTATTTGGATTTTAAATCACAAGCAAGTTTGTGTTACCGTCATTCTACACTACCTTCCCTCATTATATAATTGTTATTCTACAGTAGTTTGAGTTTGTTCAATGATGAGGAAAGCAAAATGGATCATATCTGATGTATTACTGGAGATCTGCCAATTGATCTCCCCAACCAAAATGTCAGGGGAAATAGACGTGTATTGATAAGGTACAGGGCAGGTTATTGGTCTGCTTGGGGTCACCCCCAAGGTCCCTGTTACAATAAGATTTAAAAATATATATCAGCCTTTATTGCTGTGAGGTCTTGGGACTCCTATACACCTGGAGGTAGGCACAGTCTTCTGCAATGTAAATATCTTCTGATAGAAAACCTTCTTCAGAAAAGGTAATATGCCTAACCTTTACAAAACCGTAATATTTGGAGAAATTTAGTTCATGTTGAGTAGTGGACATGGTTTTGCTCTTATTAGTTTTTTTGTTTTTTTTATCTCTAAGGGCTGGTTGTACAATACTAGTTTTAAGCTCAACTGGTTCATACACTAGGTGACCAAAGTATTTGGACACCTGCTCATCGAACATCTCATTCAAAAATCATGGGGATTAATATGGAGTTGGTCCCCCCTTCCCTGCTACAACAGCCTCCACTCTTCTGGGAAGCTTTCCACTAGATGTTGGAACATTGCTGCTGGGACTTACTTCCGTTCAGCCACAAAAGCATTAGTGAGGTCGGCACTGATGTTGGGCGTTTCAATTAATCCCAAATGTGTTTTGATGGGGTTGAGGTAAGGGCTCTGTGCTGGCCAATCAAGTTCTTCCACACCGATCTCAACAAACCATTTCTGTATGGACCTCGCTTTGTGCACAGGCATCGTCATGCTGAAACAGGAAAGGGCCTTCCCCAAACTGTTGCCACAAAGCTGGAAGCACAGAATTGTCTAGAATGTTATTGTATGCTGTAGTGTTAAGTTTTCCCTTCACTGGAAATAAGGGGTTTAGCCCGAACCATGAAAAACAGCCCCAGACCATTATTCCTCCACCAAACTTTACAGTTGGCACTATGTATTAGGGCAGGTAGCATTCTCCTGGCATCCGCCAAACCCAGATTAGTCCGTCGACCTGACAGATGGTGAAGCGTGATTCATCACTCCAGAGATCGCGAGTCCAATGGCGGCAAGCTTTACACCACTCCAGCCAATGCTTGTCATTGCGCATGACAATCTCAGTCTTGTGTGCTGCAGCTCGGCAATGGAAACCCATTTCACGAAGCTCCTGACGAACAGTTCTTGTGCTGATGTTTTTTCCAGAGGCAGTTTGGAACTCGGTAGTGAGTGTTGTGAGCTTGTGTGGCCTACCACTTTGCCGCTGAGCTTTTGTTGCTCCTAGATGTTTCCACAATAGCTCTAGCAGGGCAGAAGTTTGATGAACTGACTTGTTGGAAAGGTGGCATCCTATGACGGTGCCACATTGAAAGTCACTGAGCTCTTCAGGAAAGCCATTCTACTGTCAATGTTTGTCTATGGAGATTGTATGGCTGTGTGCAAAAATGTCAACCTGTTAGGAACGGGTGTGGCTGAAATAGCCAAATCCAGTCATTTGAAGGGGTGTCCACATACTATTTATTCGATATATACTGTAGTGTATGTCAAACGCCAAATTTTTTCTCCAGTAAAAAAAAATCATTGATGGAATCGGTCTATAGACATTGTAAAATGGTGCATGCATGAAATTAGGATTGCATATTGTAATTTTTTATATTGACTGGATATGAGTGGATCAAAGCTCATTAACTGTCAGATTCAGTCCAACGTCTCCCCAGGGAGCCTCGGCAGCCATGCTTTAGCATCAGAATAGAGATCATCAGTTAAACTCCTTATGAACCGTCATCCACAAAAAGATTAACTAGGGTTAATTTGCCTTTTACTGTAACAAACCCATAGAATGTACCAGTGTCTCAGTGACAGATTACTGGAACAGTGAGGGTTCAATGATCTTTGCAGTGATTGGCCATTAAAAGTAAAGATGGCATTAATCATCGCCATCTTACTTTCCTCCCTGATGCTGCTTTACAGTGAATGGCAATTCAAAAGACCTGCAGTTCTATTACCATCCCTCTTCTGGTCAAATGACATTTCACAATAAATGATGGACATGTGGCTGTCTTAGAACTGTAACTCTTGAGAAATACTTTCAATATAAATAGATTATTGCTATATTTGTTTTTGGGTGTTTCTTGACTGTTTCTTTCCATTTAGTATGACTATAACAGACACATAAACCTCAATATCAATCGGATATTTCTTAGAATGCACTGACCTTTCCAGTCATGTTTTATCCATGGCTGATAGTGGACAGAGAGATGTACCCCCTTCTCTACGTCTGTTGAATGTCACAGACTTATTTGGACAGGACGACCACCACAGACCATATTGACACAACTTTGATAAAATGACACAGGCATTCCTTGGTGTAGATAGATAGATAGATAGATAGATAGATAGATAGATAGATAGATAGATAGATAGATAGATAGATAGATAGATAGATAGATAGATAGATAGATAGATAGATAGATAGATAGATAGATAGATAGATAGATAGATAGATAGATAGATAGATAGATAGATAGATAGATAGATACCCATGGGGATTCTTTTTTAGAGTGGATATAAGATTTAATTGATTGGGTTTAAAAATTATCGAATACAAGCATTATAAATGTATCCCGTAACTCATTTGCGAAATATATAGAACATCTCCCCTGTATTTCATTTAAATAAGAAGTCAAGGGTAAATCGTTCCTGCTCATACCCTCTTGAAATAAATGGAGATCATAAAGGAAATTAAACATTCGAAATGAGATGATGTTCAGGGCCATACATTAATCGCTATCAATAGTTATTTGTACGTAAGTCCCTCAAATCTCTTGTGCAATTCTCTCATTGTCACATTATACCTTTTATTTTCTAGCCACATTGTCAAGTAATCAATGTGATGAAGGGATCAGTATAGGGATATCTATATCCATGTTCTAATATTAGATGGGAAGTCTGGTAAGGATTCATTGCTATATTTACTCGTTAGGTGACCTTCCGTCAATGTTAAATTAGTCTTTCATCATAACCTCATGGGCTTTCCTTCAAAGTGAATTGTGGTCTTTAAATGGGTCATGGAAGAGAAAAGCACTCAACATCCATGAAGTGCATTGGATATTCAAGGACAAGATACTCAACCAATCACAAACAAACAAACCCACATTCATCGAATCACAACTGATTTATGACAAACATGCTATGTTGAGAACCAGATTTCTGAGCCTTGTGAATCAAAGAAGATTAACACATTTCTTTATATACAGTATACACCCTAGTTGGCGGTTTCTTTACTTGCACAGAGGAGGGGAAAATCAGTGGGGAAAGTGTGCAAAATGCAAAATCAGAGAAACGCAAAATCAGCATTAGATTGAATAATGGTGCTCTATTTATAACTGTCTGGATGGCTGAGTTACACTTCATCAGGGCCAGGTTGGGAGGGCTGAGTTACACTTCATCAGAGCCAGGTTGGGAGGGCTGAGTTACACTTCATCAGGGCCAGGTTGGGATGGCTGAGTTACACTTCATCAGGGCCAGGTTGGGATGGCTGAGTTACACTTCATCAGGGCCAGGTTGGGAGGGGTGAGTTACACTTCATCAGGGCCAGGTTGGGAGGGGTGAGTGTGATCCCAGTAATTGGCAGACAGCCATCTCTACAATAAAATGAAATGCCCTCTTAGAGGCAGATTCAGTGGAAATAAAAATGTAGTTAGTTTATTGTCCATTGTACATTTTTTTCACCATCTAATGAAATATGGTAGCCTCCTACAGCCTTAAAACAACAAACAGACTTGCATAATATGTGGTCTGAAGCAATTAAACTGAGACCAGAGATTTGTCCAACCAACATCTGTTCAACAGAACCGTTTCATAAGTCTAACTTGCAGGGGTGTCATGCACCCACAACATCTGAGGGGGCACAAATTACTTGAGGATGACTTGAGGGTGGTCAGACACCCAAAATAGCTTTTTCCTGCAATCTAGAGCCATAATCATTATGCTTAATTCTACGTCAAAAATACTGTATGTATTCTGCCCTCACTGACTGTCCCGAGCACAGCTATGCAGACAGATAACTCCTCCATCAATCACATGAGAATTGTCTCAGCTGAACAGTGTTTATTGACGCTTCATGTGAATGTAGACAGAGTAAAACTGAAAGAAATACACAAAAAGAAGATGAGCTTAGTCAAACTAAACCAGTTAAAATTCAGTTTTGTATATGTAACAAATGAATGACAATAAGTACATATAATCAATACCAGATTATGGAATATTTAAAGGTAAATATGTATCCATTCCAAGGATGTGTAAATACATAAAAACAATAATCATATTCATCATCCTTAAATTAAGAATGGCAATATCACAGCTACCATATAAATCATGCATGCTTCACTTAACTAGCATTGCTGACTACTGATAACCAAAATGGGTACAAAATATTCCCAATACCAAAAATATTTAATAACTACTGTTTGAAATGCACTACTGATCAACATACTCACAGGCTGTACACCTTATAGCAAAACAACGATGTATGTGGGAAGATTGTTCTGGAACTTGATGAACTCACTCATATACACATGTAAAAATAAAATAGCAACTAACTTCCTATTCCTGAATCACAGCCAAAGAATCCTATTGGCTGAAATGTAAATGAACTAACAGGCAATTTGAGTAATGCCACCTGGTGGACAGAAAAAGAATAACATCCAGCACAGGTATGTATATTTGTCTGCATGTCTAATCATACTTCTTGAGCTATCTGTATCTTCCTGATTGGTTCTTTTTTTTTAAAGAAACTAAATATGCTTCTGGGTAAAAGATTGAAAGGAATATTCAGTACATTTAGTTATTGCTTGCTTTTCTAAACTTTGCCAACAGGCATGCCAGCTAGGACAGACAAGCTAGCTGCTCTAACTTGATTGATAGCCTGAAATGGCTTCTTGGTAGCTAGTTATAAGGTTGGGTGCTAAAGCCCTCTTCATAAAATGTACAAGTGGCTAGTAGTATTACAGAGAAAAAACAAACTAACAATTGTTATATGTTTTAATAGGACAAATCTGAGGGAGCACGTTCCGCTGTTCCTCCTATGAGCATGGTGACCTTGCTAACTTGTGACCTCCATATATGTAAGTAAGGACAGAAAGAGGAAGGAGATTTTTTCATTTGTGTACATACAGTTTGTCACCCATCAGAGGTGTCATGACTCTCCTGACAGTGGATCAAAGGACCCATCACCTAGGCAAATGTTTGAAGATAGCCAGACCTTCTCTCTCCTACAGAAGAGGGAAAGGGGAGGCTGTGCCAGTTTTGAAACCTTAACACCTGGTCATAAATTGTGTGCCGCAAACAGGTCTTTCTTGCCCTTTCTATCTCTGTGGGACACGAAAGCCAACGACCCCCCTTTTCCTTAGAAGGATCGATCGAGTCCAACAGAGATAGACAATGATCAAGGACAGCTATGTGTAAATATATTTATTGCATTTCTAATACAAATAAGCGGTGGTTAGGGTGCTAAGTATTCATATTTCTGTGAGCGTAGCTTCCAAATGTAACAATAGTTGAATCTCTTTGTCTCTCCGTTTCCCCTCTCTCTCTATTGCTCCATCTTTTTATAACCAAACAGTCATGCTTTTGTTAGTCCACTAGGGACCTGTTTTCATTGTATTACGTTAGTAATCAATACCCTATACCGTGTGTGTGTGTTTATGTATTCTGTTTTATTATCTAGTTAGGTAGTAAATAAATAATTAAGCCAATTTGTGTATTGCTTGTTCATCAATAAGGTTAGGGTTCTTGCAGATATCAAGGAGTATGTGACGTTCAGAATGAGACTGATATGAGGTAATAATCAATAAGTGACTGTTATCGAGATATATATCTATATATCTTCCAAGAGTTTAATTTGGGAGACTGGTTAAACAACTTTTCCTGTGGTGCCCCAAATTCCTAATGAGTTAATTGTTACATGATTAATTGAATTGAGTAACAATTAAACATAGTTAATTTATTTGATAAATAACAGTTCATGCAAGTCACATGACAACAGAGGGCTGCACTGGTGATATTGGGAGAGCAGTATAGGACAATTATTTTAATAAACAACCCTAACATTTAAGGGTGAATGTAAAATCATTGCATGACTTTGACCACTCAATTTACAAAAACTCTGCATTGCCTACTATTTTCAGTTATATACAATTTGTCCGGATACATCTTGCTCCATGTTGTCAATTAAGTGCCGTCCCATTTTGGTTAGTTTGCACACTGCAAGGGCTGTTTTGCGGAAACAAGGTGTGTGAAATATGTCTGAAATAAATCATTGGGTATGTATATGAACATTATTAAACAGACAAACCCATCAAAGTATGTTCCTATCCCATTAGAGATTTATACCTTCAAAATCATACTTATACTATGTGTGTGTCCCTATTCAATATTTTATAGAGTATTTTAACTTGGTCTAATCTGAACTAAGTGTATCAGGCTTGGGTCTGCCAAGTCCTAGATACATAATTGTTATCTAAGTACATGAGTGGAGTAATGTCATTCCTCAGCTACGGTTCCTATATCCATTCTTACGGATGTAGTCTATAGAAGTGTGTGCAGTGTAAATGATCCATGTTTTCGTTATTATTAGGATTCCCAGAAATCTTATTAATAAAATGTGCAAAACATAAGAACATTGAGTACCCAAATCCACTCAACCAAAACACATTTCTGCCGAAAGGACCCATTCAACTGCTATCCGATTAGTGCTCTTTGGCTGAGAAAATGAAAGACATGTACTACAACTAGAAAGTATTGGCTACATTGCGTCATCAGTAAGTCCATAGCTATTGCATAATGTATTCAACATTCAAGTAATTCCGTTCCCCTCTAGTACTTGACTGTCAAACCCTAAGCCTTCACGGCCATTCAACTGGAAAACTCCATTCTAATGAACTGAAAAAAGCTATTAGGGCTTGTTTGGGGCCTTTCTCTGCACAATATTAGTTGATGTATACAACTGTAGTTGTTTTATGCAGGACCCACATGCCCTTTTGTATTTTATGAGTTTATATTGTTTGACAGACATAATATGCACAATTTTAGTTGAATTGCAAATTCAATAAAATAAAAGTCAACACCATCAATGAGGAAGATAGTTTGTATTCTGTTAACATGTTAAACATACTGGAGCTTGTTCTAACATACATATACCTGTATATCTGACGTTAAACAGCAATATTTCAATATACCTGGCTTTGGACATCCATGCATTTTGTTTTTGTTAGAAGAATACTTCATAACTGAAGCATCATATGAAAAATTAACCTGATCTTTTCATCGGTTTGAGAGTTTGGGAGGGTCTATATTGAGTTTCCTACCTGACTGTGACAAACACTGGGCTGAAGCATACAGTACACCTCTGGGGATTCCCACAGGTTTCTCATTACATCTGTGTAAGAGGCTGTAGCTCAGGAGAGAGTGCTCACTCTCCCCAGCCTCTCTCCCTTCCTCTTTGTTATGGTCAGACTGTGCGTGACCTGAATGGCCATGGCCATAATAGAGGGCAAACAGCTGTGCCTACGGAATCATTGGTTGGCTTTCCTGTCAAGCCTGATTATGGCCAGGCTCCACCGGTAGTCCAGAATAATCTCCCAGATTAAAATGGCCAGTTAGTCTGACGATGGATATATAATGATTCTGAGACCCACATACGGTAATGTATCTCAACCCCACATAGATTGATGCAGAAAATGAACAAAAAAAATGTGTATGAGTACCAGAAATTCAAGGAGTCATGAGTACCTGGAAATTCAGCTCCCACTACACCCACCTGTTATTAACAGTTCCCGGAGCTCCTCGCTCTTCCTTGGAGTCACTCATCACTGGATTGGTGAAGGAAAATGACCTTTTCAAGCCCCCTGTGAAGGTTTTCACATTGTATTTCCAGTCTACTAGGAACTCAGTGGGTTGCATCCATTCTATCCACGTTCCAATGTTTTTCAGCATTCTAAAAACATTTCCCTCTGGACCCAAGGGTGTTCAGTGAAATGATGCACAAGATGTGAAGATAAAGTATTTAAGGGAAAGCATCAAAAATCCAACATTCATATGTTGTTCATTTGTCTGTGCTCTTTAAAAAACTGCTGAAAACCTTTCAGTTATTACATTTGCAGATCCTTGATGACTAAATGAAAATTGTGTCATTGACATTACTTTGATCAGTGTCACTGGCCTACACACAATACCCCATAATGTCAAAGTGGAATTATTATTTATTTTTTTATTAATTAATTAAACATGAAAAACTGAAATGTCTTGTGTCAATAAGTATTCAACCCCTTTGTTATGGCAAGCCTAAATAAGTTCAGGAGTAAACATTTACTTAACAAGTCATAAGTTGCATGGACTCTGTATGCATTGATAGTTTTTAATATGATTTCCGAATGACTACCTCATCTCTGTATCCCACACATAGAATTATCAGTAAGGTACCTCAGTCAAGCAGGGAATTACAAACACAGATTCAACCACAAAAGACATTGAATATCTATTTGAGCATGATGAAGTTATTAATTGCACTTTGGATAGTGTATCAATACAACCAGTCACTACAAAGATACAGGCGTCCTTCCTAACTCAGTTGCAAGAGAGGAAGGAAACCGGTCAGGGATTTCATTATGAGGCCAATGGTGACATTAAAACATGTACAGTGTTTAATGGCTGTATTAGAGAAAACTGAGGATGGATCAACAACATTGTAGTTACTCCACAATACTAACCTAATTGACAGAGTGAAAATAAGGAAGCCTGTACTGAATAAAAATATTCTAAAACATGCATCCTGTTTGCAACAAGGCACTAAAGTAGTACTGAAAAATATTTGGCAAAGCAATTAACTTTTTGTCCTGAATACAAAGTGTTATGTTTGGAGCAAATCCAATACAACACATTACTGAGTACCACTCTCCATATTTTCATGCATAGTGGTGTCTGCTTCATGTTATGGGTATGCTTGTAATCTTTAAGGACTGGAGAGATTTTCAGGATAAAAAATAAACAGAATGGAGCTTAGCACAGGCAAAATACTACAGGAATATCTGGTTCAGTCTGCTTTCCACCAGACACTGGGAGATTAATTCAGCTTTCAGTAGGACAATAACCTAAAACAAAAGGCCAAATCTACACTGGAGTTGCTTACCAAAAAAAATGTGAATGTTCGAGTGTCTGAGTTACAGTTTTGACTTAAATCTACTTGAAATCTTTGGCAAGACCTGAAAATGGTTGTCTAGCAATGATCAACAACCAATTTGACAGAGCTTTAAGACGTTTGAAAGAATAATGGGCAGATGTTGCACAATCCAGGTGTGGAAAGCTCTTAGAGAATAATCAGAAAGACTCAAAGATGTAATCACTGCCAAAGGTACTTCTACAAAGTATTGACTCAGTGGTGTGAATACTTATGTAAATGAGTTATTTCTGTATTTTATTTTCATTTTCAATAGATTTGCTAACATTTCTAAAAACATGTTTTCACTTAGTCATTATGGGGTATTGTGTGTAGATGGGTGAGGGAAAAAATTGATTTAATCCATTTTAAATTCAGGCTGTACTGTAACACAACAACATGTGGAATAAGTCAAGGGGTATGGATACTTTCTGAAGGCACTGTATAATGGGGGTTGAGAGGAGAGGGGCGTCGAGACATTGTGTTCATGAAGACTTCATCCACGCCCCAAACAGCTGCCTGACAAGTGATTACCCAACCAACCTCAAATTAGCATTCCAATCAGCTCATATGGTCGTCTTAGTGTTCACTGAACAATGGAAGATGAGAAAAAAAGTGCTGGCCCATACATACAGGTAGATGCTGCTACAAGTTACTGCTCAGAGAACATTATTTTCGCACCTTGATCTGTTTCACCTGTCTGTGTGATTGTCTCCACCCCCCTCCAGGTGTACCCCATCTTCCTCATTATCCCCTGGGTACTTTAACCTGTGTTCTATGTTTGGCTGTTGCCAGTTTGTTTTGCTTGTTGAAGCCTACCATTGGTTATTCCAACGTTGTCTGCGCCTGGGTCTCACCTGTACGCTGATAATTATGGCACTTGTGGTACCTGCGGTATCAATCAGGGTAAATGAGGTTCAGAATGCAACAGTAGATCTCATGAATGGGGGGGCTAACACTCAAAAGAAAATGATACATTGTCTCTCCTTTCATTCTGTCAAAGGTAAAACTATATTTAGTGTTAATGTGCATTGCTGACCTGGGAATGTTGCCCTTCAAAGGTAATGTAAAGGTCTGCTGATCTTGAAGGTGATATGTGTGTTGAAATAATTGAGTTGAAAGACAGACAATGACTGAATCCCAACATTTTCAAATTGTAGTCAGGCACCTTTCTGTGAAACTTTAATGTCAATGTTAATGACCCAACCGAATTGTACACCTCAGCAGAAACAGATACCATCCACTGCACTATAAATGTTAATGTCCATGACTTACTATTGTGATAGAAGCAATGACACAATGAAACAGTACTTGTATTATTCAAATTATCAAAGGTTAATCCAGAACACTTGGTCAAAGGTCATCAGATAATGTACAGGCAGCAGTGAACTGATATCTTCTCTCTGTTCCAAAATAGGCAGCATGTTTCTGCATCTACTGTTTGTAGGTTAGTTACCCTTGTATCCTAGAAGCTAGTTTTCAGGGGCACAAAGGGGTCCATATAGTAATTGGTAGGTGATCGGAAGTGGACAAGAAGTAGTGGAGTGTTATCAAAGACATGGTAATGGAGACCATGTAGGTCACTTGTCCACTTGGGAGATGTCAGAAGTAAGAGTATTCATCAGGTCAAGAGAGAGGGGTAATCCAAGTTGACAGGACAACACAGCGTCAGGCTCCACCATGCCAGGCAGTTACACAACACAGGGTCACTCAGAGCCAAAAGCTACTTCAAAGTGACAAGATTACACAATGTCAGGCAACGTTTTCATTTGTCTGTATACTAATATGGTTAAACTATATTTATTTGTATGTTGCTCTTTCCCTTACACTCTCCATCAACTTGTTTATTTTGACATATATTTACTCAGGCAGGAAATCTAATTAGAATCTGTTTTGACAGTTGTCTTATGTACTTATAGTAAATGTGTTTGACTTTCATTTTGAAACACTGACTGGTGTAAGAATCAAAGTGTGATTATATGATTTTAATCTCGACTTCAAACGCAGTGCCATAATGCTTTCAAAAAGACGAGATATCAGACGCCGGGAGGGAGAGTGAGAAAGTCTTCTTCAAATGTTGCCAAAAGAGAAAGAAGTCTGCTTCTCCACGAAAAGTTCTCCAGACATTTCAAATTGTATTGTGCATTTTAGTGCTGTTCAATCAATAGTGTTGGGCTGAATTCCAATTTGATATCATCCAAAGGACAGCACCCTTCATAGAGCAGTATCCCCAATACTGGAGGACAGCACCCTTCATAGAGCAGTATCCCCAGTACTGGAGGACAGCACCCTTCATAGAGCAGTATCCCCAATACTGGAGGACAGCACCCTTCATAGAGCAGTATCCCCAATACTGGAGGATAGTACCCTTCATAGAGCAGTATCCCCAATACTGGAGGGATTTCCCCTACTGGCCCTCCAACACTACTTCCTACTACATACTACTCACCAATTCAAATATGAACCAGTCCCAACCCTACCAAGCATCAGATATTAGCTAGCAGAGGAATTCTCACACTGTGCTTTGGATTTGGGCTATTGTCTTGACCACTCACACTTTTATTTAATAGCATTACATGTATCTAACAGAACCATACATTCAGTCACCTAGCTTTTTTGAAATGATAGTGGCAGTATAAAAGGAATTAGCTAGGATTTTGGTGGTTTTGTTTATGAATCTTTCTTTATGAAACAAATTAAATCAAGGACAACAGGCAAGTGATGTCAAGCGAGCTGTGTAATGTTAGGTAGTGGATGACAAAAAGACAATGATTGATTGGCTACAGGCTTAAAGAAGATGATCCACAAACTAGCCATGGTAAGCCACTGATGTGATTAATTCTGGTAAATCAAGAGGAGTGATAGAGGGGGGAGGGTGAGCAGCAGCAGGGTTGGGTAGGTTACTTTCTAAATGTAATCTGTTACAGTCAGTTACCTGTCCAAAATTGTAATCAGTAACGTAATTTTTGGATTATCCAAACTCAGTAACGTTATCTGATTACCTTCCGTTACTTTTAGATTACTTTCCCCTCAAGAGGCTTTAAAAGAAGACAAAAATGTATGTAACCAATTGAAGTTTACATAGCTGGCCATATATGGATGTTAAAATTTACTTTATGGGTTGGTTATGTACAGTCGTGGCCAAAGGATTTGAGAATGACACAAGTATTGGTCTCCACAAAGTTTGCTGCTTCAGTGTTCTTAGATCTTTGTCAGTAGTTACTATGGTACACTGAAGTATAATTACAAATATTCCACAAGTGTCAAATGCTTTCATTGACAATGACATTCAGATTATGCAAAGAGTCAATATTTGCAGTGTTGACCCTTCTTTTTCAAGACCTCTGCAAGCCGCCCTGGCATGCTGTCAATTAACTTCTGGGCCACATCCTGACTGATGGCAGGCTATTCTTGCATAATCAACCTCTCCACAGATTTCATGTTAACAAACTATAGTTTTGACAAGTCGGTTAGGACATCTACTTTGTGCATGACACAAGTAATTCTCCCAACAATTGTTTACAGACAGATTATTTCACTTATAATTCACTATATCACAATTCCAGTGGGTCAGAAGTTTACATACACTAAGTTGACTGTGCCTTTAAACAGCTTGGACATTTTCAGAAAATGATGTTATGGCTTTAGAAGCTTCTGTGTGGCTAATTGACATAATTTGAGTCAATTGGAGGTGTACCTCTGGATGTATTTCAAGGCCTACCTTCAACCTCACTGCCTCTTTGCTCGACATCATGGGAAAATCAAAAGTAATCAGCCAAGACCTCAGAAAAATAATTGTAGACCTCCACAAGTCTGGTTCATCCTTGGGAGCAATTTCCAAACGCCTGAAGGTACCACGTTCATCTGTATAAACAATAGTACGCAAGTATAAACACCATGGGACCACGTAGCCGTCATACCGCTCAGGAAGGAGACGTGTTCTGTCTCCTAGAGATGAACGTACTCTGGTACACCTTGTGTACCAGAGTGAAGAAGATGCTGGAAAAAACGGGTACAAAAGTATCTATATCCACAGTAAAACGAGTCCTATATCGACATAACCTTAAAGGCCGCTCAGCAAGGAAGAAGCCACTGCTACAAAACCGCCATAAAACAGCCAGTTTGCAACTGCACATGGGGACAAAGATCGTACTTTTTGGAGAAATGTCCTCTGGCCTGATGAAACAAAAATAGAACTGTTTGGCCATAATGACCATCGTTATGTTTGGAGGAAAAAGGGGGAGGCTTGCAAGCCGAAGAGCACCATCTCAACCGTGAAGCACAGGGGTGGCAGCATCATGTTGTGGGGGTGCTTTGCTGCAGGACGGACTGGTGCACTTCACAAAATAGATGGCGTCATGAGGAAGGAATAGTATGTGGTTATATTGAAGCAACATCTCAAGACATCAGTCAGGAAGTGTATGTAAACTTCCGACTTCAACTGTACATGTAATCCGTTACTCCCCAACCCTGAGCAGCAGTTATAGCTTTTGGTAGAGAACTGAGAGTGAGCTAGAGTGGGAGGGGTTAAGGGAGAGACACAGGGAAAGACAAGAGTTAGGAAAACAAGACAACCAATGATAGGCTTAGGTCACAATGCACACGCTCCCAGCACTTACTGGGGTAGGTAGAGGCTAGACTGGTGTTTATTATCATACCCTTTGCATCTTTTTACATTATATGTACAATATCACATCTCCAACTCCAAATTGGCCCATTTTGTATTGCAATTGCAGTGCTACAGGTTCAACCATTGGGTATTTCTGAAGATACATTGTTTATTTTATGTATTTGATTTACTGATTAAGAACATTGATTGGAAACTCTTTCAGAGAGCACGGTTACCCACATCTCTTAAATCTTCTCTTCACTAAACTAGCATTACCAGAACTGAATGTAGGACATATGTCCTGTTTTATTTAAAAGGCTTTAGTGGATTGGTTGATCCCAGTTAACGTTTCTCATATCATGTCTCTTCTCCTTCAGTGAAGAGGAGCATATTCATGGAGGATTTCATTCAGTCTAAGTATATTCTGATACTTCCATGCTTTGATAATTTGTTTCTCTTTCTGGAAAGCTGAGAGATGGTATTGTGTAAATTTCAATTCTTTATAGTTATTGTATAATTTCCAATTCTTTATAGCTCTCTGAATATATTCAGCTTTGTCAGAGACAAGATATCTTTGTCCTCAGCAGATAAGGGTAGGGTGTAGGCAATCTCCTACCACTCAGCAGGTTGACCTTTGACCAGAGGAATGTCACCAGAGTCAGGAGACTCCCCCAGGGGTAAAGGCTTCCTGTGTACCTCCCATTTTTCTGGCTTACAACTAGACATGTATTCTGTGCCAATGTTATCTCCAAATAAGGAGAAAACAAGAAATAGCATCAGGAGTTTTGAGACCAGGTTGGAGGAAAATAGAATGGGTGGAGCTGTGATAACTGTGTCTAATGAATAAACATTTAACAACTTGTACATTTCCACTACAATGGCAGCCTCTCAAAATCCATATTTTACTTTGCAGAGAAGTTTATTCACTTAGCTGTAAAGCATTACATTGGCACAATATCACTGTCTTCTCAACTTACCACAGGGAAGACCAGTGGCAAAATGAAAAATATATCATGCAAGCACAGAAGAGGCCCAATTGGGAGGTATTATGTGCTCTGCCCTTCCATGACTGAATGACCAGAATGTCTCTCTTTTTGCATATTCAGTAAAATAGCAAAAGTAAATAAATCATTCATTTTAATGTGCATATTAAATCTAATTTGGAGTTTCATGACACTGAGTGTGTGTGTGTATGTGTGTGCGTGTGCGCGCTTGTGTGAGTGTGTGTGCAACATAATGAGAAGCTCCATGCATTGCCTCCTAATGGAACTGCTTACACTTTGTCAAAAGCCTGAGAGCCAGAGGCAGAGGTGACTGACTGAAGCACAGTGTCCCTTGGTGAGGTCTAATTACACACAAATGCAGTAAGCAAAAGAGACTCCTGTTAAGAAAGTTGGAGCCAATATCTGGGAGTGACTCCGAGTGACTCCATCTTTTACACATCAGTGAAATTTATAAAGCTTCAAAGTACATTGGCACTACAGGGATTGTTTTATTGAATTTAAATCTACTTGCTGACAAACTGTCTATTATTTTTAGAGTGGGCCGGTGGGTGGGAATATTTAGGATTACAATTTTCAGGTACTCCTCACCCAAGAAATGTACAACCAATACATAATAGGCCTAAAACTCAAAACATTAGATGACACATTACAGATTCAGATTGAAACCATGATTTTTTCAGCTCCAGCTCCTGAGGCAGAGCATGGATGTGAGAGTAGTGTAGGGCCCGGTGGCTGAGCTGAGCCTGCTGCTGGTGAGCCAATCTGCTGCATCCTGACAGGGTGATGGATACTGTTGTGTTAAAAGCTGATAGATTTTCTGCTGATCCGACGCCACCGTGTGCTGCAGCTGGAGCTGCTCCTCTTTTGTGAGGTGACACATTGCTCAAAATATTGAAGCCGGTGGGAAATGCTCAGAGGTGAAGAAAAAAAATACTGGAATAACGACCTGAAGGATTTGCAGCACAGATTTGATGTATGTGAGGTTCGGCTTTTGTCTTTCTCTACTAGGTGGGGGAAGGGGTTTTATTATTTTTTCTTATTTTTTTACAGTAGGTATACAGTAAAATGTATTGAGGCATTCTGAACCACATTGATTGAGAAACAAACCATACATTTATTAATCTGTATACTCCGAATCGATATTCAAGTAACAATAAGAAATTCCCCTTGACCACGCCCACAAATTAGAGAAAACCAACATTCTTTCCCATTGACCCCCAGTGTAAGAGAGCCAACTTCGTTGATGATCTTTTGTTATACAGAAATAAGAAGACATGGTGAAAAGCTGATGAAAAAAACAAAAAAAACATCCTTACCTACGGTTTGCAATGCTCCCATGTAGGGAAATAGAGCCTGCGAGAAGAGCCTTGTAGCTAAAAGCTATTCGGTGTGGGAGAGTGGGAAATTAAGGGACCCGATGTCCAAGTAGGCAACATGTAGCTATGTGTGTGGAAAACTTTTAACCGCAGGTAAGACATTTCACTTTTTTAGTGCAGTCCGTTTGTAACTCCACTCACTGCTTGTAGCTGTATAGTTCGTTTCTTTGTGTTGTTGGTCTTGGCTAGCTAGCTAGCACTCACTCACGTGGCTGCTGGCACCATCATGAAAAGGGGTATGAGTGAAGCCCTACAATATTACGTGAGAACGCTCGGGAGCAGGCAATGTTGAAAAGTAATCTTTAGACATGCTTCCTAAATGTAGCTTTGTAATTGACTAAAACAAGCAGACAACAACAAAATTGCTTTTGAGAAATGTCAAGTTTTTGCTGTGAGAAAATGTGGTAACCTAGGTAACCACAGGTGGTTTTCCCCACAGGTGAGCAGGGTCGCTACGTTCTATCTAATACCGACTGGGAGTCTGGGACTATTGCAATAATAACATTAATGTTGACTCAATCTTCAGTATTACAAGGTGTAATTATTAGCTGTTTCTGTAATGGTACATTTGTAACACAGGAGGTGGGTGTAGCCACATGGTTACATTAATGTGCTTCCACCTTGGGTTTTGAGGAGGATAGTGTTTGTTTTAGAAAACAGAGATGTACCATGCGGAGAGGCTGCTCTGTGTCTGCACAGCACACTGTGCTACTTAGCAAACTGCAGCCTCAGCAGAAGAAGTTAGAGAAATGGTTTACAGTTAATCAGGGCCGACACAGGAAGTGACCTCGCAATTCATCTGCCTGAACACCTGCCGACTGACTCCTGGGTAGGCAGATTTCTGGGGAGTTTACCCAAATCTTTCTGACTTTGAATTTCCAATGGGACTGGTTTTTGAGGTCAGGCCAAATATCACCTCTTACCCATATCTCTACTAGCCTGGTAGAACCGACCTGATTGCTGCATTTACCATTTGCTCTCTCCACTTGTTTAGTTTTCCTGCTGAAAATCCCCATTGAGATATAGATGAATTAACACCCCTATCATTTCAAAATATGAAGTGGAGTAAACAAAATAATACTATGAGGGCCTTGCTTTTACGCCCTCATTTTGCATGTTCTGTGGAGTAAACTCTCTGAGTCCATACAATTCCAGATGATCTATCACTAAATTTGTTTAACTTCATCAAGCAGCTCAAATTACATTTCTGTCTGGAGGTACCAGCTCGGTACCTCCAGTGCCGGCTCCCAGCAACAGAGCTCCTATGCCGGTTCCCAGCCCGGAGCTCCTAGTGTCGGTCCACAGCTCGGTACCTCTAGTGCCGGTTCCCAGTCCGGTACCGCCAGTGCCTGCGCCCTGCACCAGGGCTCCCATGCCTGTTCCCAGCCCAGAACCCCCAGTGCCGGTTCCCAGCTCAGTACCTCCAGTGCCAGCTCCCCGCACCAGAGCTCCTATGCCGGTTCCCAGCCCGGAGCTCCTAGTGTCGGTCCACAGCTCGGTACCTCTAGTGCCGGTTCCCAGTCCGGTACCGCCAGTGCCTGCGCCCTGCACCAGGGCTCCCATGCCTGTTCCCAGCCCAGAACCCCCAGTGCCGGTTCCCAGCTCAGTACCTCCAGTGCCAGCTCCCCGCACCAGAGCTCCTATGCCGGTTCCAAGCCCGGAGCTCCTAGTGTCGGTCCACAGCTCGGTACCTCTAGTGCCGGTTCCCAGTCCGGTACCGCCAGTGCCTGCGCCCTGCACCAGGGCTCCCATGCCTGTTCCCAGCCCAGAACCCCCAGTGCCGGTTCCCAGCTCAGTACCTCCAGTGCCAGCTCCCCGCACCAGAGCTCCTATGCCGGTTCCCAGCCCGGAGCTCCTAGTGTCGGTCCACAGCTCGGTACCTCTAGTGCCGGTTCCCAGTCCGGTACCGCCAGTGCCTGCGCCCTGCACCAGGGCTCCCATGCCTGTTCCCAGCCCAGAACCCCCAGTGCCGGTTCCCAGCTCAGTACCTCCAGTGCCAGCTCCCCGCACCAGAGCTCCTATGCCGGTTCCCAGCCCGGAGCTCCTAGTGTCGGTCCACAGCTCGGTACCTCTAGTGCCGGTTCCCAGTCCGGTACCGCCAGTGCCTGCGCCCTGCACCAGGGCTCCCATGCCTGTTCCCAGCCCAGAACCCCCAGTGCCGGTTCCCAGCTCAGTACCTCCAGTGCCAGCTCCCCGCACCAGAGCTCCTATGCCGGTTCCCAGCCCGGAGCTCCTAGTGTCGGTCCACAGCTCGGTACCTCTAGTGCCGGTTCCCAGTCCGGTACCGCCAGTGCCTGCGCCCTGCACCAGGGCTCCCATGCCTGTTCCCAGCCCAGAACCCCCAGTGCCGGTTCCCAGCTCAGTACCTCCAGTGCCAGCTCCCCGCACCAGAGCTCCTATGCCGGTTCCCAGCCCGGAGCTCCTAGTGTCGGTCCACAGCTCGGTACCTCTAGTGCCGGTTCCCAGTCCGGTACCGCCAGTGCCTGCGCCCTGCACCAGGGCTCCCATGCCTGTTCCCAGCCCAGAACCCCCAGTGTCGGTCCTCAGCTCGGTACCTCCAGTGCTGGTTCCCAGCCTGGTACCTCTAGTGCCGGTCCGTACCAGTGACCCGGTGACCTGTCCTGCGGCGGGGCCGGAGCCTCCTGACCCGGTGACCAGCCTTGCTCCTGGGCCAGAGCCTCCGCCTGATCCGTAGTCTCCACTGACGCTGGCTTCCTGCCCTTCCCCCCCTTTGGGTATTCCAGATCTTGCGGTCGGGAGTCCGAGCCTTTGGGGGGGTACTGTCAGGCCCTGACCATATGGAGGTCTCTAGCCTTCTTTATGTTGTTCTGGAGGTGATTGTCAGGGCCTGACAGAGTTGAGATGTCTAGGAAAGTCTATGTTTGGTTTTGTTGGTCCCCAATTAGAGGCAGCTGCCCTGCATTGACTCTAATTGGGAATCCTACTTAAGTTGTTGAGTTTCCCACCTGTGTGTTGGTTATTGTTGGTGCATATTGCACTCCAGTTCATGGTTGCGTCATTTCCTTATGTTGTGTTTGTTATTCCGACAGTAAAGTATGTCGATGTACTACAGCTCTGCGCCTTGGGTCCTGCCTACCACCAACTGCGACACAGGGATTGAATCACCTGATTCAGAGTGCTAGATGTTACATACTCTGAACATTTTCTTGTAACACCAGTTCCCTTACCCATCTTAATAACAATATTATCTATGTGTTCTGACGATGATAATGCTGCGTCCAACTTGTTTCGTTTCTTTTCACTTGCTCTACTTGCGCTGTATTCATCGACAAATTCAATTGGGGATCATCAGCAAGAGAATATCTTGAACCAAATACAATACATTTTGTTTTAGAAAAGTTCAACACCAATTTCTTCATATCAACCCACTCAGACACCATTCTTAGTTCACTACTCTGTACATCTGTTAGCTCATTACATTCTGATGCTGCGCTATACATTGTAGAGTCATCAGCATACATTACCACTCTGGCTTTGTTCATTGCTAAAGGTAATTCATTAGTAAAGATAGAGTAGAGAAGTGGGCCTAGGCAGCTTCCTTGAGGAACACCACAGTGTATATCTTTACTGTTTGAAAAGTTACCATTTAAAGAACACTTTTTGCCTTAGATAGCTTTCCATCCAGGATAGAGCTGCAGACTTAAAACCATAACATTTGAGTTTACCTAGTAACAGTTCATGATCAATTACATCAAAAGCAGCACTAGGACGACTATTAGGACCAGTGAATGCAGATTTTTCATCCTTAGGTAGGGGAATAACCTTTGACTCTTTCCAGACTTCTGGGCACACCCCATACATCAAGCACTTATAAAAAATATGAGAGATTGGGGTAGGTATTTGGTTAGCTGTAACTCTAAGCAATTTGGCGTCAAGATGATCTGTACCAGGTGACTTGTCATCCGAAAGAGTCAACAGCATTCTTTCAACCTCTTCCCTTTCTACTTGGTTAAATTCGAACATGCATTGCCTCTCCTTCATGATACAATATTTTATAAGGGTATATGACATGGAGCCATCAGTTGGAATCATAGCATTCCTCAACTTTACTGCCTGTAAAATATTAATGAAAGACGTTTGCGATGTCGTGTGGTTTTGTTGTAAATATACCCTCTGTGTCACGTTCGGGTGTGTAGAGAGACCAAGGCGCAGCGTAGCGATAGTTCGACATCGTTTATTTAACGAATAAACTATACTGATACGAACTATACAAAATAACAAATATGCAAATGAAAGTATAACACACGTAGCACGAACACGGGACAAAATATAACAATGAACCACGCCAACGGAGTGGAACACAGACATATAAGTAAGATCCCTAATTAGAGGTAATGCCTAGCAGCTGCCTCTAATTAGGGATCCCATACACAACACCACACATACGTAGAAATAATAGATCTGCCAGACTCTGACCATAGAAATATAGAGAAGCAAAGCTTCTCTATGGCCAGAGCCTGACAGTACCCCCCCCCAAAGGCGCGGACTCCCGGCCGCAAGAAAAACAAACACAAAACATGAGGGAAGGGTCAGGGAGGGAAAAACATCAAACATTAACCATCGCCGGTGGCGGTTCCGGCCCCGGCGAAGTGGATGTCTTCCTCCTCATTTCTACTGGGCCCGGACTGGGCCCCGGTGTGGCTGGCGATTCAGGCCATTTAAAGGGGCAACCCACCGGTCCTGGAAATGACCATGGTGGGCAAAAAGTTCAGGCCATGGAGCGGGGCAAATAACCGGGCCAGGACTGGGCACCGGTGTGGCAGGCGACTCCGGCCATATAAAGGGGCAACCCACCGGTCCTGGAAACAACAATGGTGGGGAAAAAGGCTCAGGCCATGGAGCGGGGCAAATAACCGGGCCAGGACTGAGCACCGGTGTGGCAGGCGACTCCGGCCTTTCAATCATCACGGGAGGCTCCGGGCTGTCGACCATCACGGGAGTCTCCGGGCTGATGAGGCGCACCGACGGTCTGGTGCGTGGAGCCGGCACTGGAGGTACCTGGCTGGGCACACGCACTGGAGGTCGAGTGCGGGGAGTCGGCACGGGACGTACCGGACTGGAGAGGCGCACTGGAGGCCTGGTGCGTGGAGCCGGCACTGGAGGAACCTGGCTGGGCACACGCACTGGAGGTCGAGTGCGGGGAGTCGGCACGGGACGTACCGGACTGGAGAGGCGCACTGGAGGCCTGGTGCGTGGAGCCGGCACTGGAGGAACCTGGCTGGGCACACGCACTGGAGTTCGAGTGCGGGGAGTCGGCACGGGACGTACCGGACTAGAGACGCGCACTGGAAGCCTGGTGCGTGGAGTCGGCACTGGTGGCACTGGACTACTAACACGCACCTCAGGGCGAGTGCGGGGAGCAGGCACAGGACGTACCTGACTGGAGACGCGCACTGGAAGCCTGGTGCGTGGAGTCGGCACTGATGGCACCGGACTGATGACACGCACCTTGGGGCGAGTGCGGGGAGCAGGCACATGACGTACCTGACTGGAGACGCGCACTGGAAGCCTGGTGCGTGGAGTCGGCACTGATGGCACCGGACTGATGACACACACCTCAGGGCTAGTGCGGGGAGCAGGCACAGGACGTTTCGGACTGGAGAGGCGCACTGGAGTGTAGCAGACAGCCGAACCCAGACTGGGCACCGGTGGAGCGGTGTCACGGTGCATCGGATATATGGGACGGTAGACGGAGCGCTGATGGAGTGTCATTCCTCTTTTATTCAATGAGATGGTCTCACGAAGCATTAAATAAAACAAAAGGAGATGACTAAATAACTAAACATGAAAAACAAACGAAACACGGTGACTTACTTTGGCTGTTGCAGGCAGTGCAGACAGACAAACGAACAATGATCCACACACAGGTGGATCTGGGCAGATCTTAAATACCATCCCCAATCAGAGACAACGCTAGACAGCTGTCTCTGATTGGGGATGATAATCTCCCTGATAATGTGTGAGAGCCTGGTTGTGTGCCTCTCTCCTCCCCTAGGTGGGAGTAAGAGGCCTTACCACAACCAAGCCCTCACAGTACCCCCCCCTAAGGTGCGGACTCCCGACCGCACACATACAATCCCCCCTCTCCTGAAAAGAAAAAATGTCCAAAACTAGGGGGGACATGGCGGGGTACTGAGGTGGTTGCTGGTGGGGGCTCCGGTTCCGGTTCCGGGCGTGGCACAGGCTGTGAGAGTAGCTTTCCTCCTACCTCTCCGTTGCACGCCCGGTCCGGTCCGGACCCCGGCGCGGTGGTTCCCCCCTCAGTACTCCCGCCATTCACCAAGTCCTGTCTGGACCCTGGTGCGGGAGCCCTCGACCCTGGAGAGGGGCTGACAACCGGCCCCGGACTGGGCACCGGTGGAGCGGACTGCTCCGTCACTGGAGCGACGTAGACAACCGGCCCCGGACTGGGCACCGGTGGAGCGGACTGCTCCGGCACTGGAGCGGCGCAGACGACCGGCCCCGGACTGGGCACCGGTGGAGCGGACTGCTCCGGCACTGGAGCGAAGCAGACGACCGGCCCTGGACTGGGCACCGGTGGAGGAGGCTCCAGGCCTTGAGCTGTGGCTGGAGGCTCCGGGACGCTGACCTTCGCTGGAGGTGGCGGAACGCTGACCTTCGCTGGAGGTGGCGTGGCGCTGACCTTCGCTGGAGGTGGCGTGGCGCTGACCTTCGCTGGAGGTGGCGTGGCGCTGACCTTCGCTGGAGGTGGCGTGGCGCTGAACTTCGCTGGAGGTGGCGTGGCGCTGACCTTCGCTGGAGGTGGCGTGGCGCTGACCTTCGCTGGAGGTGGCGTGGCGCTGACCTTCGCTGGAGGTGGCGTGGCGCTGACCTTCGCTGGAGGCCTCGGGCTGCTGACCTTCGCTGGAGGCCTCGGGCTGCTGACCTTCGCTGGAGGCCTCGGGCTGCTGACCTTCACTGGAGGCCTCGGGCTGCTGACCTTCACTGGAGGCCTCGGGCTGCTGACCTTCACTGGAGGCCTCGGGCTGCTGACCTTCACTGGAGGCCTCGGGCTGCTGACCTTCACTGGAGGCCTCGGGCTGCTGACCTTCACTGGAGGCCTCGGGCTGCTGACCTTCTCTGGAGGCCTCGGGCTGTTGACCTTCTCCGGAGGTCTCGGGCTGCTAACCTTCACAGGAGGCCTCGGGCTGCTGACCTTCACAGGAGGCCTCAGGCTGCTGACCGTCACAGGAGGCCTCGGGCTGCTGACCTTCTCCGGAGACCTCAGGCTGGATGCCGTGCCCACCCTGGGCACCGACGCAGAGGTGGTCTTCAGCCCTGCAGCTGGTCTGGCTGTCGGCCCCAGACTGGGCACCGACACGCTATGGATCTCCTGCTCCACAGCGGGACTGAACGTCGTGCCCACCCTGGGCACCGACGCAGAGATGGTTCCCAGCCCTCTGGTGGGGCTGGCTGTCGGCCCCAGACTGGGCACCGACACGCTATGGAGCTCCTGCTCCACAGCGGGGCTGAACGTCGTGCCCACCCTGGGCACCGACGCAGAGATGGTTTCCAGCCCTCTGGTGGGGCTGGCTGTCGGCCCCAGACTGGGCACCGACGCGCTATGGAACTCCTGCTCCACAGCGGGACTGAACATCGTGCCCACCCTGGGCACCGACGCAGAGATGGTTTCCAGCCCTCTGGTTGGGCTGGCTGTCGGCCCCAGACTGGGCACCGACGCGCTATGGAACTCCTGCTCCACAGCGGGACTGAACATCGTGCCCACCCTGGGCACCGACGCAGAGATGGTTTCCAGCCCTCCGGTTGGGCTGGCTATCGGCCCCAGACTGGGCACCGACGCGCTATGGAGCTCCTGCTCCACAGCGGGGCTGAACGTCGTGCCCACCCTGGGCACCGACGCAGAGAGGGTTTCCAGCCCTGTAGTTGGGCTGGCTGTCGGCCCCAGACTGGGCACCGACGCGCTATGGAGCTCCTGCTCCACAGCGGGGCTGAACGTCGTACCCACTCTGGGCACCGACACAGAGATGGTCTCCAAACACAGAGCTGCGCTGTCGACCCTCGCAGTAGGCTCCGTGTGAGGAATTGGTGAGCGCGCCACTGCTCTGCTGCGAGGCGCAGGCACGGGCCGTACCGGGCTGGGGAAACGCACCGTTGGGCTGGTGCGTCTAGCTGGCACGGGTCGCTCCGGGCTGGAGACACGCACCATGGGGCTGGTGCGTGGAGCAGGCGCGGGCCGTACCGGGCTGGGGAAACGCACCGTTGGGCTGGTGCGTCTAGCTGGCACGGGTCGCTCCGGGCTGGAGACACGCACCATGGGGCTGGTGCGTGGAGCAGGCGCGGGCCGTACCGGGCTGGGGAAACGCACCGTTGGGTTGGTGCGTTTAGCTGGTACGGGACTCACCGGGCTAGCGTTGCGCACCGATGGTTTGGTGCGCTGAGTCGGTCTCCTCCTCCTCCGACTCTGGACCGGCGCTGGAGGCACCGGACTGGGAACTGGCGCTGGAGCACGACTGTCCCTGTCGTGCCTACTCCACCGCCAATCCCCATCCTGTGAGGGTTCCTCCGGGAACCCCCACGAGTGAGGGAACAGAAGCACATCGTCGTCGTCTTCCTCCGACTCCTCTCTGTACTCCCGTTCCCACGGCTGTAGGGGCTCCTCCTGGAACCCCCACGAGTGCAGTGGTCGGGGCTCTTCTCCCTCGATCCCCGACCACCCCCATAGCCCCCCCCCAAAATCCGTTTGAGGGGTTTTCTGGGCTCCAGGCTGGTCCTCAACCCTAGCCCGGTGACGTGTCCTCCGTCTCCGGCGCCTCGGCTGCTCCGGACCCCAGCCTTCCTCCACCGAGCGATAATAGGAGTGTTCCTCCTCGGTAATTTTCCCCATACCGAGGAGGATATCTCCTAATGTAATCCCCCGTTGCGTCCCAGGGTGGTGGATCATTCTGTCACGGTGCATCGGATATATGGGACGGTAGACGGAGCGCTGATGGAGTGTCATTCCTCTTTTATTCAATGAGATGGTCTCACGAAGCATTAAATAAAACAAAAGGAGATGACTAAATAACTAAACATGAAAAACAAACGAAACACGGTGACTTACTTTGGCTGTTGCAGGCAGTGCAGACAGACAAACGAACAATGATCCACACACAGGTGGATCTGGGCAGATCTTAAATACCATCCCCAATCAGAGACAACGCTAGACAGCTGTCTCTGATTGGGGATGATAATCTCCCTGATAATGTGTGAGAGCCTGGTTGTGTGCCTCTCTCCTCCCCTAGGTGGGAGTAAGAGGCCTTACCACAACCAAGCCCTCACAAGCGGACTGCTCTGGCACTGGAGTGTAGCAGACGGCCGGACCCAGACTGAGCACCGGTGGAGCGAACTGCTCTGGCACTGGAGTGTAGCAGACGGCCGGACCTGGACTGGGCACCGTTGGTGCGAACTGTTCTGGCACTGGAGTAGAGCAGACGGCCGGACCCCGACTGGGCACCGGTAAAGCGGACTGCTCTTTCACGGGAGTGGAGTAGGCGACTGGACACGGATTATTCCATTCCGACATTTCCCTTTCTACCTCTTCCGCGATCTCCCACATCTCCTCCAGAACGTCTCCAAAATGTCTCTCCAAATATTCCTCCTCTTCAACACTTTGCGCCCCCCATTTATATTTAGGGCACAGTGTATCCCACATGGAGAGTGGTACTGGCTTGTCCTCCTCAAACCCAGACCACCCCCATAGCCCCCCCCCGAAATTTTCCTGGGGTTGACTACGGGCTCCGTTTCCACGATTACGCCACTGTCTTCCATTCTTCTCCTTTTCTCCAGATTTTCGCTGCTTGGTCGGGTGGTGGTTCATTCTGTCACGTTCGGGTGTGTAGAGAGACCAAGGCGCAGCGTAGCGATAGTTCGACATCGTTTATTTAACGAATAAACTATACTGATACGAACTATACAAAATAACAAATATGCAAATGAAAGTATAACACACGTAGCACGAACACGGGACAACATATAACAATGAACCACGCCAACGGAGTGGAACACAGACATATAAGTAAGATCCCTAATTAGAGGTAATGCCTAGCAGCTGCCTCTAATTAGGGATCCCACACACAACACCACACAGACGTAGAAATAATAGATCTGCCAGACTCTGACCATAGAAATATAGAGAAGCAAAGCTTCTCTATGGCCAGAGCCTGACACTCTGATTCAACATAAGAGGTGGACATTCCTACCCATAATAGCATTTAACGTTCTCCACAGTTTCTTCCCATCACCCTTTACTTCATCAATTTTGTGCTGATAGAATCCCTTTTTCTTTCCTTTGTTTAGCTTGGTCACAAGATTTCTTAATTTACAATAACTTTGCTTATCAAACAGAGTGACAGATTTATCTGCTGCTTTTTTGGCATCATAACGCATATGGCATCATTTCCCAGCTCATCATCAATCCAAGTTGGCACTGTTTGACCTCACAGTGCATTTTCTTAAAGGGGCAGCTATACTTGTATATAATTTCATAAACAAATTTAGTGACATTTCAGGATCATCCTTACTACACACTTCTAACCATTGCACATTCTTAATCTCGTCCACAAATGAGTCCTGATTGAACCCTCTGTTGGACCTTCGGTACATTACCTTAGGGCCAGCCTTTTAGTATTTAAGTTTTCCTAGTGAGTGCAGCCAAGTTATGATCACTACAACCTAGTTCCACTGATACAGCTTTAGAACATGTTCAACCATGTTAGTAAAAATTTGTTGATGATGTGATACCGGACCAATTAGTGAACATTGTAGTTGGTAACATCATAACTTGGGTCAGGTTACATACAATTGGACATTCGGTGTTAAAAAAATCTATATTCATATCTCCCCAAAAATATATTTCCCTATTTTTATCAGATACCTTATCCAACATTTCGCAAATGACATCAAGATATTTCACATCAGCACTAGGTGGCCTATAGCAGCAACCAACTAGTATAGGTTACAAATGTGGTGAATGCACCTGTACGCATAGCACCTCTAATCTATTCAACATTATGTCCTTATGTTGTTTTGCCGGAATATGACTCTGGATGTAAACTGCAACTCCACCCCATATCTATTTCTGTACCTCCTGAACAAATTGTATCCATATTGTCAGGCTCTGGCCATAGAAAGCCTATTTGCTTCTCTATGTAGCCATGGTCAGAGTCTGACAGTTTCTATTCCTTTCTGTTTCTGTGTGGGTTTTGGGTTGGATCCCTAACTAGAGGCAGCTGCACCGCATTGTCTCTAATTAGGGATCCTATATGTGTCTGTTTGTCCTTCACCTTTGTGTGGGTCGTTATTCCTCCAGTCACAAGTAGTGTGTTTCGTTTTTGTTTGGTGTTCAATTCCATTACGTTTGTCATATCGTCTTTGTGTTTGGTAGTTCGTACTTTAAGCTTTCATTAAAACCATGTCGAACTACCCTTGGTCTCTCTCTGCACCATCTCGTGACACATATATAGAGATCTCAGAATCCTCAAAAGAAGAGTCCAAGTGAGTCTCTGATATTACCAATACATTAATATTGTTTGACTGCACTAGACAGCATTTTTCATAAATCTTGTTCCTTACACTGCATATATTCAAGTGAGCAATTAACAGACCTTTCTTTGGTAGATTTACAGTATTTATAGGTCATACACGTAATATTAGCTAGCGAGCCAGCCAGCTAACTGTTAACTAGCTAGGTAACAGTACACTTTAACTTGAAATGAAACCACTTTCTGTCAAAATTAGAAACGTGTAGTATCTGAAAATGTAGTTAGTTAGACTATCTTACCCGTATACAATCATGGATGGATGCTTCTCCCTCACGGATGCCATAGTTGCCCTTAGTTTGAAGATGTAACCCGGAGACAGGTGTTTTCTCCATCTCCTTAGCTATCATACTCTAATTCCACTGATTTCAAAACTCCTTATGCAGGACTACTACGTGATACATTTTTTAAAAAGCCGCCTTAGACAGGATTACCTACACATACTGACCAGCTCAAATAAACAGAAGCATGCTATATGGCAGAACAATCCGAACTCATCTCTCGACATGTCCAGCCCACTCATTATCTCAGCCAATCATGGCTAGCGGGAAGGTTGCTGTCTTTTTCTGTGTCTAAACCAACTAGGTGCGTAATTAAAAATGTTGTTTTGTATTTACAGATGGTTTGTTATTAAGGCACATGGAAATGTGCATGTTCCAGAAGATATTTCTGCCCAAAAAAAAAAGTTAAATTTCAAATGGCTTGCCTGTGAAGTAGTGACCCGGGACATACGCCTAGTTCCTGAAACGAGTAACATATACTATAAATGGGGCTCATGAGCTTTAATAAGTAAGGTACATTTGTTTGTGTGTGGCTACAAAATATGATGAGTACAGAAGGCTTATAAGGTGGAGGAGGACCCATTTCAAGTTTCTATGGAGACATGTCCTGATTGTGTGTGTTCAGCATTTCTTCCTGTGTAGATAAGATGAGGACCTTATTACAATATTAAGAATCCCCAGCCAATGACAATGTCTTCGCTGCACAGGAAGTCTAGACAGATTAGATTTTTTAACATTAATTCCACAGTGAGCAGAGTGAATTAATTGACAATAGTGTACTTAACTATGCAACTGTCAGATGTCTACTCTAAACTGTTTTGATACAATGAGTAAGCTATCAGATGTCATTACAAACACACACACACACATACAGAGAATATTCAGTACTTGAATTGGCTAAGCTGTCCAAAAATTTAGTTCCCCAAGCAATTCAATTTGAATAGCAAAATGTTTTTTTTTATGTTCCCACATTTGATTGGCTCCAGTTAGGCGATGGATGTTTACTCATGGTAATCTGAAACAGGGGTACAGTACCAACAAAATTATTTTCCAAATAGATTTCATGACATTTGTAATCCAGCAATGTGTTTAACGGTTTTAATCCATTTAAATACAAATTGAGCCAACTCACACTGAGCTTCTCAGTGGCCAGACCTAAGAGCTTTCAATAGCTAATGTGGGACGAACAGGGGTACAGACACAAAGAGTATGGCCTCCACATGCTCTGCGCAAAACGCAGGACATTCTGCATGGGAGGTGAAGGGATATCTGTTTGAGATTGTAACATAATGTTACAGATCTTATCAGTGATTATGAATCCATGTCTTGTGTATAACTAATGCTAAGAAAGATAATCTGTTTTGATCCAGTGGTGGTGTTGACACCAACTAGACACAAATCTTTTCAGAATTTGAAGAAAGCAATCAAAGCATCTCCTTAGGCATTTGGTAAATCTGTTGAGAGGTAGTTGGCCATGTAAAGCGTCAGTGCCCAGCACCCAGCACAGCACAGACATGCCTCAAGTCCCTGTGGCTTCTACTGCCATAAATCCCATCTGGGAAACAACATGGAGGGAACAGCTCAGTTCCTCTACTCTTAACTTTATTCAATGTTAGCTGAGATTTATGTCACCATTAACCCCTTGTTATTATTATATTTTTGTGGGAAAAATAAAGAACAAAAAATTGGACTGTGAAAGATTGGCAGTCCATGACCACTTTGTCAATCTGGAAGAGTCTTTACGGATCTTGGGGGGAGTGTATTTTACAACATGTGGCATCATCATAATTGATTAGCTCAGACAGTACAGTAGCCTTCTGGACCCAATTCATAGACAATATGTACTTACAAACATGGACGCTTTGTACCTGACTGGCCTGTTCTTCATAATCTGAGATCCTTTTACCATTGCGAATAATGCCACCCTTCTTTCACCAGTGGTGATCATTCACTTGAGAGAATGTTAAAAAATACATTCTGTCTGAATAATACATCCATGATGGCTCCAGTGTAGACCATTAGGATAATTAGAAGTCAGCTAGCATTAAATTAATATGGATGTATTGCCTGGAGATGGGAGGGGGGCTCTGAAGTTTCAACTTTCATTTAACGATCAGACATCTCATTAATCAGAACAAAACAAGTGTCTTCATGCACTTTTCTTCCAGACTAGTGACAGACATTACATGCCCCAACATGGCACTGCGCACTAGGTCGACCAATTTAAAGATTAAGAAATCCCAAATCTGGGACCAGCGGCGTTCCTAACTACCAGCGCCGTTGCTAACTAGCATAGTTGGTCCCATTATTGCAAAGAGTTATCAGATATTAGCAGTGTTGGAGAACGTTACTTTTAAAAGTAACTCGTTACGTTACAACGTTACTTGCATTAAAAGTAACTAGTTAGGTTACAATGTTACTTTCTATGGAAAGTAACTTGTTACATTACTTTTGCATTACCAAAAACAGAAAACCCTCTAGAGATGCCTTCCGTGTGTTGGTCATTCATTCTTATGCCCAGTAGAGGGCAGACACTGCCTTTGAATAGCTTGCATAGCCTACCGTCCGTAGCCTAATCTATAACTCTGTGCTATCAAGTAATAATGACAGACGCAACTGTACAAAAAGGGCCAGAGACGACTCTACTTTCTGAGGAGGCTCAGATCCTTCAACGTGTGCAGTAAACTACTGCATACTTTCTACCAGTCTGTCTTTTTTGCAGTGGTGTGCTGGGGCGCCAACATAAAGTCTGGTGATGCATCTCGGGTAAATAAGATGATCAGGAAGGCTAGCTCTGTTCTGGTGATTAGCCTTGGCACTCTAGAGGAGGTGGCGGAGAGAAGGATCCTGGCCAAACTGCTGACCATCATGGATAACATCATCCACCCTCTGCATGCCAACATTATGATGCAGAGGAACACCTTCAGTTACAGACTGATCCCACCACGGTGTGCCAGAGAGCGCTACAGGAAGTCGTTCCTGCCGGCGGCTATTATACTATTTAAGGCCTAACCTGGGTGCCGTGCCGTCGGCAACATAGACCTGGAGCTGTTGGGGTGTTAGGACCTAGTTTAACAATTAGGCATCCATCCATCCGTGAGTAACTTTCTGGTCTGTAATCACTCATTCACTCAGGACCACTTGTGGAGAGCTTCAAAAATACCTGCAATTAGCAGGTACTGTTGTCTCAAAGAAAACAGTAAGTAATGCACTTCACCGCCATGGCCTGTATGCACGCTCACCACGCAAGACTCCATTGCTGAAAAAAAAGCAAGTTGAAGCTCGTTTAAAGTTTGCTGCAAAACATTTGGAAAAGCCAGTGAAATACTGGGAGAATATAGTGTGGTCACATGAGAGCAAAATTGAACTGTTTGGATGTCATAATACACACCATGTTTGGAGGATAAATGGCACTGCACATCACCCTAAAAACACCATACCAACAGTGAAGGTTGGAGGTGGGAACATCATGGTGTGGGGCTGCTTTTCAGTAAATGGTACTGGCAAACTTCACATAATTGAAGGAAGGATGAATGGGCAAATTTACCGAGACATTCTTGACAAAAATCTGCTGCCATCTACCAAGATGATGAAGATGAAACGAGGGTGGACATTTCAGCAAGACAATGATCCCAAACACACAGCCAAGGAAACTCTCAATTGGTTTCAAAGAAAGAAAATAAAGCTGCTAGAATGGCCCAGCCAATTACCTGACTTAAATCCCATTGAAAATCTATGGAAAGAACTGAAGATCAAGATTCATAGAAGAGGCCCACGGAACCTTCAAGATTTGAAGACTGTTTGTGTGGAAGAATGGGCCAAAATCACACCAGAGCAATGCATGCGACTAGTTTCTCCATACAGGAGGCGTCTTGAAGCTGTCATTACCAACAAAGGCTTTTGTACAAAGTATTAAATAAATATCAGTAAGTGTGTTCAATACTTTTTCCCTGTGTCATTTCACATTATTACACATAACTTAATTTCTGAACTGATTTGTTTTGTATGTATGGATTACTTGGGTTGTTACCAACATCTGGTGAAAATTTAATGTTAATAGCACCTTGTGACGTGACGTGTTCAATACTTATTTCACCCGCTGTACATATTCATATACAGTTTTTACATATATCATATCACGTGCAATATTGTAAGTAATTCTTGGACTGAACTTACGTAGTCATTCACTCAGGACTGTACTGTACATTAGTATCCTGTCAGTAGTATCTTTTTTCATTGCATATACTATATCAAATGTACAATACGTGCATTTATCTGTAATTAAACCCTGTACTAAGGACTGTATTTTAAGGGAATTAT
Organism: Thymallus thymallus; assembly: GCA_023634145.1. Lineage (NCBI taxonomy): Eukaryota > Metazoa > Chordata > Actinopteri > Salmoniformes > Salmonidae > Thymallus > Thymallus thymallus. The sequence goes on from CM042381.1 coordinate 6,338,018, forward strand.
TAAGGGAACACTCTATAACAATGTATAGTGTACATATTCAGTCATTCACTCATACTATGCAATGCCTTTTTATAGCTTTTTGCACTCCAGACTTCTTGTATTTTCATACTTTTTCATACTGCCGCACTATGTATCATGTATCTGTCTTTTGTGTAATTTTTTGGGGTATTTTGCACCTGTCCTGTGTTTTTCGTAGATGCTTGACAAATAAATTTCCCCCTCGGGGATCAATAAAGTATCTATCTATCTATCTATCTATCTATCTATCTATCTATCTATCTATCTATCTATCTATCTATCTATCTATCTATCTATCTATCTATCTATCTATCTATCTATCTATCTATCTATCTATCTATCTATCTATCTATCTATCTATCTATCTATCTATCTATCTATCTATCTATCTATCTATCTATCTATCTATCTATCTATCTATCTATCTATCTATCTATCTATCTATCTATCTATCTATCTATCTATCTATCTATCTATCTATCTATCTATCAATCTATCTATCTATCGGCAGATTACCCAACTCGCCTTTGGATCCTTACAAGGCACCCCGACCTGCATCCCCAATATCTCCGTCTCTTTCTCCTGCGAAAAAGTTCGGCCTTGTCGGGTGTCTGAAGTATAGTACATCATTTCCTTCCGTCTCATTGAAGAAAAACTTGTCGTCCAGTCCGAGGTGAGTAATCGCTGTCCTGATATCCAGAAGCTCGTAAGAGACGGTGGCAGAAACGTTATGTACAAAATAAGTGACAAATAACGCGAAAAAACACACATATTACCCACCCCCATTATTACCACCAACGCTGGATATTAGAATCCCGTTTGTCATCTTCAACCTAGACTGTGTATACGTCAAATCACTTAATACATAGACGCATATCAGCCGGTTTTGTATTTTAATGATTAACTTTATGTTGTCATTTTTTATTGGGCCAGAGACAAGAGAGGCTAAGCCCATGCATGTGGTGCTTCTGTTTGAAAGAACAGCAGGGTTGTAAAGATTTGATATGGAGTCTATACTGGAGAAGGCTGCAGTTAAGCAGGGTTCCATTCTGTTATACAGTTCCTATACAGACAACATCGTCTTGTATTCTATTTTGGGATAGAGCATTATAAAGGGTACAGACCTAGTAGCAAGGAGAATAGACTAATTACTACGCCATCTTTTTGCCATCAGGGGAGGTTCTCCAGTAATTAGAAGAAGTAATGCTCAAAGTTGTGTCAGTTCGTTATTAGTGCAATAATTCCCATCTGTAACAATCCACATTTTGCAATCCACCAAGGAAACACCGGGTCCCAGTATGTCTGTGGGGTGTTTGCATGAGTTGTGGGACTGGTTTTTGCATAATTGTGTTTGTAGAAATGTCTCTGTATTTATTATCTCTGTACATATTTTGTTGTGTATGTCTATGCTTGTGTCATGTACGCTGGGGCACATCTGCAATGCCACAACTCTCGCTCTCCCTGTAGGGAGCTGATGAAACACCAGGTTGTGTAGTTGTACCTGAGCCCACCCTGGAGGAAAATTGTTACCTTGATTTTTGCGAGTTACTTCTCTCTGGTTTTGATGTGTGGTTGGTCAAAGAAAGCAAGGGTGGCTAATTAGCATGTCAGTGATAAAAGAGGGTTCAGTCATTACAAAGCCCCTGTTGGGATCATAACTGAGTATTTGGGCGACGGGATCTTGTTGATTATAGCCGAGTTCTAACAAAATAGTAAACCCTCCGCACAGCAGCAATATACAGCACTGACAGCAACCTAAAGCAAGTGATCCACAATCAACATCCTCTTTCGAAGGCCCACAGTTTTTTCCCCCTGTGTGACACCAGTATCCTCCGTTGCTCTTTTCTTCCTCCAGCTCCTCATCTCTCCCTCCCACTTCAATCCACCCCCTCCCAGTTATTTCCCAGACACCAAATTGACATTGACGTGATTGAGGGGAAGCTTCCCTCTGTCCTCTACTTCAACAGACTCTCCAGGTTGCTGGCCTATGCTAAGGATCCTGCAGCAGATACCCAGCATTTATATCCTCCCTATTCTCATTTTTATATCAACAAGATGAGATATTCAGTCTCCAGGAATGCGGAGGCCAGTTCATCCAGAGCATCGGGCTTGTCTGTGTGCATCTTAGTTTCACTACGTTGCTGGATTCCTCTCTTTAAAAAACGTCTTGTGTTATCTCACCCTCATGCCACATTATCAAGTCTCGTTTTGATCCTTCGTCCATGGCACAGATGTACTGTGTTTTGTTTTGTCAATGGTTTTCCTCGGGCAGTGCTGTCAGTATTGTTGGAGGGCAGCTTTGGACAGGAGCATGGCAACATTCTAATTGCCACATCTCAGTGCGCTGCTTGCTGTAGCTAAGCACAGCTGTGCAAGCCTCAGGGCCAATAACTCCAGGTCTTTCCATCAAAGAAGAAAACAGAAACATTCTGGTCTCTCCATGGATTTTGATTGCTCTCTTTTCCCCAAACTAAACCATGTAACCTAATCTTCATCTGCCCTTTTGTCAAATTACAATTATTGACCATTTTACTAATTTCATATTCTTCCAGCTTAGAGGTACTGTATTTGGTGGAAGAATATTGTAAATGGATTATAATTCATTATATATTTGGCTCTGGCCATAGAGAAGCCTATTGCTTCTCTATGTAGCCATGGTCAGAGTCTGACAGGTCTATAATTTCTGGGTCTGGTGGTGGTTTGTGTGGGATCCCTAATTAGAGGCAGCTGCAGTGCATTGTCTCTGATTAGGGATCCTACATATGTTTGTATGTTTCCACACCGGGGCTGTGGGTCGTTGTGTATATATATCGTTATGTGTACATGTCTGTGTATATATTTCGCGGGTCACGGAGAAGTAAGTGTGCTTATTTTACGTTTGAAAAGTAAATAAAACAATGTCGAACTACAGTCCCTGCGCTGCGTCTTGGTCTCTCACTGCACCCGATCGTGACAATATTATAAAATGTGCCAATATAAATAGCCACATGGGTTAATTAATTCAACATAACATGAACACAGAGACTGGGGATTGCATAAGCAATACAATATTATTGGGTCACAGCAGTAGCACAGGTGCTTGTCATACAAGTATTAATTTAACATAACGCAGAGTCAACTTTCTCATCTGCACAAGGATAATTGTCATATGTCACGTTTCCTGTAGACATGTGTCATGTTGTATTGTGTAAATACATTTGTAATGAGTTGAAAATGAGTTATCTGCTGCCAAATTGTTGTATTCATGTCAGTATTCTCCAAACCAACAATCCAGAAGGGACTTGATAATGAACAGTTGGTGTGTTATTTCTTAAATAAAATAAAATAACACACCAAATGTGTAGTCATGTATTCAGATATCCTTCCAGGCCCTTTGCAATGATTTTGTTTTATTGTTCAAAAGGCTAAATCTGATAAATGCAATGCCATTGTTAGCCTGTTATGTACTTGCATGATGTTCATGCTATTCATGCTGTCCTGCACAAAGTATTTACTGATATATGCAGGCCGTCTTTCCTGTAAAGAGAGAGAGATTATTTTCACATTTTCAGGCTGCAGTCAGAGTCAGAATGTAAGTACCAAAGGACCATACCGCCACCCATCATGGCTTATCATTTGTCAATGTAATTAGACGTTGTGGTGGCAGGCTCCTCGACATGGTGGGGTTCTGTGACTTTCAGAAGTACACTAGTAGATAATGATGTTGGCAGCTCCATGGCTCACATCATGGATGTACTGCTCATTACTGTCAGCCCTCTAATATTCTAGCCCTACAAAATGGGGGAGAATGGATTAAATCCCCTCTACCCTCCCCATTACTCAGGACCAGACACACTAATATCTCTCTCTCTGTCTCTGTCTCTGTATTTCTCTCTCTCTCAGAAAGGGAGAGTGGACTGGGGTGGTTGGATAGGTGACAAGTGTTGTTTGAAAATGTTTATAGAAATCTTCAAGTGAAATCAATGTGTGATTGACATCTAACTTAACATGTGGATTCCAAAGATATACTGTATACAATTCCAAAAATTATTATTTTCATTTATGTCCATTCTTCTTTTATTTGTGCAGTTAGGAAATAAAAATTGAGCCTCAACTGCCTGCATCTTCAAACACCAAAGAACAGGGGTGGCAGGTAGCTTAGTGGATAAGAGTGTCAGGCCAGTAACTGAAAGGTCGCTGGTTGGAATCCCTGAGCTGACTAGGTGAAAATTCTGTCGATGTGCACTCCAGGGTCATCGTAAAAAATGGCTGATCACCGGCTGTGACCTCACTCTCTGAGGACGTTTCAGTGGGATATGCAAAAATCCACTTCATACATGTGTGAAATAGGACATTACTATTAACATTTGGCTACACTAGTCTTTGTGGACGGGCTTTACAAAATGTTCCTGTTGATTTCCTTTACTGTTTCATCTGTGAGATCGTGCCTCTGAAACGTTCTGTTGGGTTTTCCATACATCTATCATTGCTGTGAGATTGCATTTTAGCCAACAAAACAGAACAGATTAAAAGAAAAAGGAAGGAAGATAATCGTGGTGGTGATTATTCTGATAGACTGTTGAGTGGCAGTGTTGACATTAACTGCTCCATGGGAAGCTGGCTCTCACAAAGGGATTCACAGGAGGATCCATGCAATCCCAGGGGAAAGCAATTGATGAAGGAGCATTGCCAATATCCTGTTGGCTGAGGAGGACGGGGATAATGCAGGATTTAAAGAAAGCCAAGCATTCTGTAATGGCTTTTGTTAAGACAAGAAACAAATTGGAAAGCAAAACAAACTCATCTGTTTACACAGATCAATGGAAAGAGGATGGATAATTAAGTCAGGCAAACAGATGTGCTAATTACAATTGCATTGATAATGAACTGAACCTGGTTTTTTTCATATTCTTTTTTTTTGCCTATATGGCTTTTGCATGTATAGTGCTGAATTTCATTAATTGAAGTCAATTCATATTCATTTAAAGTCCTTCGTAGAGGTGAATGGGATTCTGTAGATAATGGAAATGTCATCAAGAATGAGTTGTTCTCTCATGTACGGTATAAGTCAGAGAAAATGATTACATTTCCCACTGTATGTGGTTTTCCATCCTAAGGAGGCGGAACTCAACTCTACTGTGTTCCCCAGATGAGGGGATTACAAATGATGATACACCAAAACATGCTGTGAATGTGGTACACTTGCGTCATTTCACGCCGACTGTGCTAGCTACATGATTGTTCTGCAAAGACACATCGGAAAGGCTTTTCTCCGTAGGATTTTGTGTCCAAATATTAACTAGGACATACAATGTAAACTTTCTCCCAGCTTTTTTACATAGTACAGTATATCATCAGTTATTTCAGAATGGCATGGTCTGCAGGTTTTGGTGTAATTTCACATGGGTGCAATTGATTTGTTGAAGTCGTTATTTGAACAGACAAGCACCTGCTGTTCCAGATGTTCAAAGTGTTAATCAGTTTTATGATTGAGGGGCGACAAAATTATGCAAGCAATACCCTTTATAACCCCCCCATCCCCTATCTCCATCCCACTCTCCACCAACCCATCATTGGCACAACTGCAGTAGGATTGTTGATATAACGATAGGGCCTGAAATCTGGCAGCTTGAGTCCTGTGCTCGGCTCTCTCATATCCCTTCCCGAATAATTGGTGTCGCTGACCCCTCTTTACTAATTTAGAAGAGAGCATGCCTTCCACATTTTGAGGAACAAACTGTATTGCTGTCAAGTACAGAACTTTTTTCTTTTAATTTGTGTTCAGTTGTGTAGCTCCACCAGCTCTCCCTGGTCTAAATCAATAAAGCCACTGAATATGTAGGTAGCAGGATCAATGAAGGACATGGCTATATTAATTGACATCAAACATTGATCCAGTGTAATTGTATTGTACTCACAATAATAGATGCATGGCTGAAGAAAAGCGTTTCTGGGGGGGTGGTATCGACTTTACTGAAAAAATAAGACGACAGAAGAGGCTGAGCAGTAAGAGACAGAGAGATGTTTGTAATGAGGGAGTGAACGACAATGATGAAAGTACCATTGTGAGAGTGGCTCGATCAGTTTCATCAGAGCCGATTGACACACTTCTATCTCCTCACCCACTCATGTCCTAACATGCTCCCACAACACCCCTTGCAGCATGGTGCTCCAATCCTGGAAGTAATCAGCCTGTGTTTCTACATATCTAGCACATTTATGTTTGAACGCTTATCTATATTGGATATTACTCAAAGGGCAATTTCCTGTTTCTGTTGCTCACTTCCTCATGATAGCACGTGGTTGCCACAGTGATGGAAAGGTGCCATTTAATCAATGTGTATTGTGGTGCACAACTTCCTGCCGTTTGTCAGATGAACCAGAAGTAAGTCATGTATGAGGTGGTAGATTGGAATATAACAACATTGCCTGTAACTATCATTACTTGGTTGATGGCTATCACCCACTGAGGTCAGTGCAGAGTGGAGAGTAAAGAGAGGTATAGATGTAGTATCTTAATTTGATCACTCTTTTGTTGATTAGAATTTTTTCTCCAAAGTAAACTTCTAAAGTTTGCAATTTCCACTTAAAATGTCAGACTTGATTTGCCCTAACGAAAAATGCATCAACCCCTACATGTCCATAATCCACCATAATAATTCACATTTCCTGCTGCTGCAGGATTATTTTCCTGCTAGAGCAAACTGGCTCAAACTAAGATCCTACATCTGTAGTAGTGTTAGATTGACCTAGACTTGGCTGCCATGGTGATGAAGACTCATATGACCTGCTGAAAGCCACTCCACTGCTAATGGATACTCCTGGGTAGCGTTTAGGCATAGGCTTAACACTGTCCCCTAAAATGTTTGCGTATTTCAAAGTAGCAAGACCAAATTAAATCAATTACATAGGCCTATAAATACATTGGATAATTTGGTGACACTTTTTATATACTACCTGTGTGTAAGTAATGCATTATACATATTTTATAGGTATGAATGTATAGGCATTAATAATGTATTATACATTTTGTGTTCATAAAGATTATTAACAGGAGCTATGGGCTGTTGAAAAATCTTATATCAGTCTTAAAATTCCATATGGGCATTTCATACTGTAGAAAGAGTAAACCTAAGGGTTTTTCCATTACATGCATGTCATGTTGATCGTTATTGACGGCTGATTGAGGCATTTAGATAGATGGATAATTCCAGGTTTCAAAAGAAAAAACATAAACCAATGAGCATGGTTTCCATCCCACCTAAACGGGTGATGTCACTTTAAATCAGTGTCAAGGCGATAATCGAAAGCTGTGGAATGGAAATGTGTAATCTCTCCTATTATATTTCTTTGGCTTGGGGGACACAAGCATGATTATCTTTTTACTCATAAGGTGACCTCATTCAATTAAGAAAGACACACCGAAGGACATAGAATCAATGGTGGACCAGAACCAATTAAAAAACAGCTAATTGCAGATGCATTTTTAAGTGGATTGAGTAAGTAGCCGTCAATAACAACAGTTCCTGCCAAGGAAATTATGCAGGGGAGTAACTAGAGAGAATATGCTCTTAAAGGCATATGGTTCTAGATGTCTGTCTGCTATCGACTAAGGATGTGGTGGCTACATTACCATATCAGGGATGCTCAACTGTGTCAGGCTCTGGTCATAGGGAAGCCTTTGGCTCCTCTAGGTTTCTATGGTCAGAGCCTGACAGATCTAGGTTTATGTTCTATGTGGGTTTTGTGTTGGTCCCCAATTAGAGGCAGCTGCTTTGCATTGTCTCTAATTGGGGGCCATATTTAAGTTCAGGTGGTTCACCTGTCTGTGTGGATCATTGTTGGTTTTGGTTGAGGGCTGTGCAGCCTACCGTGTGATACGTTAGTGTATCTCTTTGTTATTTTTCGTGCACATTGATTTAATCATAATTTCGCATTAGTTCAGCGCTGCGTCTTGGTCTGACACTCACCACGTTCGTGACAGAATGATCCACCACACCGAGACCAAGCAGCGCTATTCTGTGACGGAACCGTCACAGTACAGCTCCGGAGCTACCTCAGGAGCGAGGAGGACAGCGCCGTTGTCGGCGCCCACGACGTCGAGTAGCCCGAAGGCAAACCCAATAAATGTTTAGGGGGGGGGGGGGGGGGCTATGGGGGTGGTCTGGCAGAGAGGAGGAAGCACCAGTCCAGTACTGGCCCAACGCACCAGGCCTCCAGTGCGTCCCCCCCAGCCCGGTACGACCTGTGCCGGCTCCCCGCACCCGACCTCCAGTGCATGCACCCAGCCCGGTGCCTGCAGTGCCGGCCTCACACACCAGACCTCCGGTGCGCCTCCCTAGTCTGGTACGCCCTGTGCCGGCTCCCCGCACCCGACCTCCAGTGCGTGCGCCCAGTCCGGTATCTCCAGTGCCGGCCCCACGCACCAGACCTCCGGGGGCGCCTCCCCAGCCCGTAGCCTCCAGTGACGGTCCACAGCCCGGAGCCTCCAGTGATGGTCCACAGCCCGGAGCCTCCAGTGACGGTCCACAGCCCGGAGCCTCCAGTGACAGTTCACAGGCCCGAGCCTCGAGTGACGGTCTTCAGCCCGGAGCCTTCCGCTGTGCCGGTGCCCAGTCCGGGTCCAGCATCAGTGGCGGAGCAGTCCGCCACACCGGTGCCCAGCCCGGGACCGGTCGTCAGCCCCGCTCCAATGCCGGAGCAGTCCGCCACACCGGTGCCCAGTCCGGGCCCGGTCGTCTGCCCCGCTCCATGGCCGGAGCCGTGCACCACACCGGTGCCCAGTCTGGGACCGGTCGTCTGCCCCGCTCCATGGCCGGAGCCGTTCACCACACCAGTGTCCAGCCCAGGACCAGTCGTCAACCCCGCTCCAGTGCCGGAGCAGTCCGTTCCACCGGTGCCCAGTCCGGGCCCGGTCGTCTTCCCCGCTCTGCTCCATGGCCGTGTGGATCATAGTTGGTTTTGGTTTAGTGCTGTGTAGCCTACCGTGTGTTACGTTCGTGTATCTCTTTGTTATTTTCGTGCACATTACTTCAGCGCTGCGTCTTGGTCTGACACTCACCACGTTCGTGACAAACTGAGAATGGCTAAGATGCTTAAGTCCCCCCTCCTCCTCATCCTCTCTCTCGCTGGCCAGTTTCAGTTTTGAGACTGAAGGAGAGTAATTGAAGCCAACATCATTTGGAATGGTCGTAAATGTTTGACATGACATGAATGGTAGAAAATAAAAACGAATTGGGATCGCTTTTGATGAATTACTGTTTTATTGGTACTTAGGCAAATTAGTGGAACAATACCTCAGTTAATTAAACAGACTTTTATAATGATTAAAGTGAGGTACACTTTTATCTGTACCAAAACTAAGGCATGGGTAATTGACAAAATAATAATGATAAATAATGAAATGACAAATTAATAATTAGCATCTTCACTATGATTTCTTTTTATGTGGAAGTGAAACCTGGAGTGTATGATAGAGAGGATCAAGCTTAAACCTGATGGTCTTGTCATAGTTGAAGACCGAATCCCTACTAACTCCACCCAAACAGTGACATCCTCTTCGAATCATCTACCCACCTACTAACAAGGGAAGGTTTCAGTTTCAGCCGTGGGGAAAATGGGGAGGAGACACACACACACACACACACACACACACACACACACACACACACACAGTGTTGTGCAGTTGTACTCTCTTTCTGGACTTAGGCTCTGACACTAGACACTTGACACTATCATGTCTTATCGACCTCCTCGGGTCACGAACCTCTCGAAGCCATGACACTTGTAACCAGCACAAACACAATTAAAGAGGCAGACAGACCATCTCACGGATGGGAATGCTCCCGTCTTCTAAACCGCTTTGGCAGCAGGTCCTGGGGACCCTAAGGAGGTGCAGACTTTTTATTCCAGCTCAGAACTTAACAGAACCTATTAAACTAATCACCTTGACTAATTGAATCAGTTGTGTTAGTGCTGAACTGGAATAAGAACATGCACACCCTGTGGGTCCAAAGACCAGGGTTGAAGAACACTGGAAATGTTTTGGTGTGCTGTAAATATTATCCTTTTTCATTTTAATCAGAATTTTATAATTGGATGGATGTAGGATGTAAAGCCTGAGAATAAACAGGACAAAATGGACATACTAATTGCAATGTAATCATGCAATCCATGGAACCTTGGAGTCAACAGATTCACTCCTACAAATCGGTGTACATGCAGGCACACACACGCACACACACACACACACACACACACACACACACACACACACACACACACACACACACACACACACACACACACACACACACACACACAGTCGCTAGGTTTGAGAAATGTGAAGCTTTGACACCTGAGCATTAGCTACAAATCAGACTTGTTCAGAACCTAAAGTATGTAACTTGTGCCTTTGCTGCACGTTTTGTTGATTGCTGAGACACTGCTAATCAAGCTAATGGACTCAAGTCATTGGAAAAGAGAGTTATATCAAAGCACAGGGAGAAGCTCATTACCACTATTGATTTGCACTTAAATATGAAAATGATGATCAGCCGTAAAAGTGTATTATTCATGTGAATACTTTCTGGGCCTTTTCTTTTTCTATCGTGTCCACATGCAAGAGACACTTGTTAATTTTGCTCAATCTTGTTGATTAGAAAGATCAAGTGTTAGTCATGGCTTATATAACATAGCAGAAATTACATAGTGTACCATGGAGGCATGCACTTTATATAGGTCCAGTAAATTATTTATATATATATATATATATATATATATATATATATATGTATGTATATATATGTATATATATGTATATTATATCTTCTCCCATTGCTTTTTGTTGTCACATAATGTTAATGGACTATTGGAATGAGTAACTAAATGTGTTGTCATTATTCAATATTCAACTGTCACAGGGTATTATTCACCTGTAGCTTTCGCATGCTGTGCCTTGAAAGGCTTTAAGGAGCTAAAATGGAGAACATCTCTGTCTGTGTGATGGCAAGCAGCAGAGGGGGAGGTTACTCTGTCTGGCATTATTTGAAATAGATATCTCCCAGCCCCATGTCTCCCTGTAAGACAATATGGCAGCATGTCAAAAGGCCCCATCAGGCTAGGGGTAGAATGAGGAGTGGAGGTGAGCAGTTCCAGGGATTCTGAAAATGCTGGGAAAAGTACTCTCTGCCTCAGTGCATCCAAGCATCAGATCCATTCCAAAATAGCACTGCTATTTGCACCCAGTAGTCAACACAGAGATAGGATGAAAATGGGTTCAATATAGAGACGCTTGAATAAATTCATATAATCCCATCCCTTTATATTGTAAGTAAATGCCATGTTCAGACTGCTACTGCATTTATGAGTTGATATTTCAGCATCGTGTTTGTATTTGCACCCAGGCATCACTCTGGTTCCTCTCGTATTCTGTGAATTAAATGTAAACGTAAAGGTTGCTATGAATTACATGTAAACGCTAATAGGAGCACTGAAAACAAAGAAAATACCTTTGTGCATACAACAAGCACACATAATGAATGCCTCTACACAATCTTCTCGCAGTTCCTCCTAGCCCGGCATCACCTGGATAATGTTGTTTATCAATCATAGTTCTGACTATTTTACGTTCGTCTTGTCTACCTCACATGTACATATTCTTGGCATGTTTGCCCCTAGACCTTTCGCCAATTTAGGCAAAATCCTGCAAATCTTTGGAGAGAATTACCTAAGTGTTAAACAACACAATTTGTCTCTGCAGCATCCATTATGCAGGATGCCCCCAGAAAATGGAGACGGCGGTGAAAAATGGTGCTAGAGGCCGTCGCTGGCTCCCATACGTCTCGTCTCCTAGGCAATATTTTAACGTTTATCCAATTGATGCCTTATTGCTCTACAATCTGGGCTAAATCAGAGCCATGAAGACCTGTTAGTTCCTAAAACAGTACTGAAAAAGCTTCAGTTGAAGACAAAATAGACAATCTCAAATATACTATATGAAGACTGTCTTTCAGTATATAAAATGACAAAATGTATGAATTTTCTTGACAACTTGGAGTGTACTTTCACTGGACAAAAAGCGTTTGCCAAAAAGCAAGATTCAATCAATAGCTGTAGTTTGCATTGTTACAATATAACCCCATATAGATATCATAGGCAGCATAGTGAATATTAGGTTATCTGCAATAATACATAATCAGCGCTGTAAGGGTTATTGGAGTTAAAAGCATCTACTAAGTGGCATTGAGATCGGTATGTAATATCTGAATTGAATATGGAATACTTCAATTATGAATGCAATGAATGAATGTACCAAGACTATAGAATGATGTATTGGAGCACAATCTGTCCATCCTGAATGATGAATAGGCTTGGCGTCTTGAAGAAGCCATGCAGAAATGTAGTCAAAGTCTTATAGAAACACATGAGGAAATGGTATAATGATTTTAGTGTAAGTAGTGGAGAGTAAATATAAAGCTATTGCCCACTTATTGATATCTGGGATAGCAAATGAAGAAAACATACTCCAAAAACCTGAGGTACAGGGTGCTTCAGTGCTTGCTTTACAATGATAAATCACTTGACTGTTAATTACATTGATGCCCATGCTCTTGTAATTGTAAGTCCCAACCTCCGTCTAGTAGGCTAGTCTAGATCAGTACTCATATCATGGAATAGTTGCTCTCAAAATGGTGATAAGGAGTAATAGCATAAACAACCATTCCTTATCATGTCATTGTCCATAGGCTACTTTGACCTGTGTAGGTATGGTGGAGAGGACTTGGGAGACCTGTCTCGTGTGATCAAGCTATGACCTCAACACAGGATGTCACCCCACATGCAAATTAGTGGAGATGTGGCTGGTGACTAATTTGTTTGCTTCTCTTCTCTACGTTATCAAAGCGGCCTGCTTGGTCAAACTGGGACGTGATTCTGGGCCATGATACACAGTCACACAATGGAAACATGTTCCCCTGATAGAAACAAGTGCCCCTATACATTATGTGGTAGCATGAACCAAACAGTATGCTGCTGATGTCACTATGATGTCATTTTGCGTCTTGTCCCAATTCCAGTGTGGTGCAAGACTGGGCAGATATGGGGAATCACATCTGATGAATCAAGGAGGGAGCAGTGGAGATCAAACCAGGTATAGAATCTGAAGAGCGATATAATGAGATGGGATTACTTTATCGAACTCGGCAGGAGGGCGGCAGCCCCTGCAAGTCTGGCTTTGTCAGATCCATGTCCTCTTAAGCCTCTGTTGGGCTATAAAGCCCCTGTACACTGGGGACTTGCCGCTTTATTTGCATCCCAGAGTAGCATGCCGATACATCAAAAGAGATGAAAGAGAAGGAAAATGTAGCAGAATCCATATCATCCCCAACATAAATATAGGGGTTCACCATGCAAGCTTCATGTCAAGCTGCAGCTCTACAGCTGAACTTCTAAAACCAAAGTCTTGGGTGGTATTTCTCATAAGGATCAAACAGTACAGACACACAAATCATATGAACATTCTCAGAGCAGCTTTTGGACAATTGACACAGCAGTAGTTCTCACTATGCATGAGGAAACTACAGGTTTCTCTTGTAAACATTGTTCCTTGTGCAGCAAGGGCCTAACTACTATTCTGACCATCTGAGGTGGAACACGCATAATGGCCATAGCACATTATGCACTTGAAGGCAAATGGGGTTGTGCACAAGTCATGGGTCAGAGAGAGCATCTGAGGCGGCACATGTGACACTTAATAAATGTAAGGGCAGAAATAGAACCAAGAGATGAACAGGAATTACCCCAGGCGTCACAGGGCCAAGACCTTTGGCCCCTCGTTCCCACCCCAGAGAGAGACAGACAGGAGCTCAATGTGACAGTGCCAAAGACAAACCACCACAGCCAGGACAGTCGCTCAGAGGCTCATGTTTTCTGTCATGATCAAAATGCTGACACATCACTTATAGGTCAGAGGACAAATGAGTCATCATAGAACGGGTGACACAACGGGTTTGTCACATCCTGAGGATATAAGTACAATATAAACAACTAAATCGTCACTAACCACAGCATGCGTTCAGTTTTATTTCCAAAATGACCATTGTTTGACCTATTATGTTTAGATCACTTACAAACAGCATTTACAAGATTGATCCATAAACCAAGGCAGGTGTTCTGACTTGAGAACTGTATGGTTAGTTTAGCCCCTGAGTTTACCCCATGGATTTCAAGTCAGAATACTGCAACAAATAAATATTGGAAATGCATTCAAAAGGTGAGCTCTTCTTGCTATAGTTAAACCACTGTTGCAGTTCACTGAACAGCCATGCACATGCTAAGTCTTTTCTGTATCACATCTTACCTTGCTTGACCCAGTAAAGTTTGTTGTAAAATGTTTACTGTCTAATGAAATGTTATAATACAATCAAATGAACCCCAAAAATTGTGTTTTAAGGCACAAAGAAGATAGCATGCCACTCAGTGTGATGGCATTCTATGTAAAGGTTTCCTTTATCTGCAAAAGAAAAATAGAATAAGTGTGGATTGCATTCCTTCCATTGATGTGGTTAACATTAAGGAGAAATAAAAAGATGAATGCACAGAACGCGAACAGTGGTGTGACATTTGGGCGGCATGTCATTGGAATATTGTCAGCATATTTACATCTTTAACCCATATCAGAGAAATGCTGCTTCCCCCACAATGGTACTTTCATCATTGTCGTTCACTCCCTCATTACTCCCTTACTGCTTTCCCTCCTCTCTCTCTCTCTCTCTCTCTCTCTCTCTCTCTCTCTCTCTCTCTCTCTCCTCTGCCAGTCTATCTGCCCTTTGATTGTAGGAGGGAGACGTGGGAGATCTTTAAACAGATCAGATCAGCTCCACCATTGAATGTAATTCGGAGCCATTTCACAACTGAAATACTGTATCATTAGCCGCTCTTCTCCCCGCCACCCTGGATCACCAGTAGAGGAGGAGGAAATTCACTCCACTCTGTCAAGCAAAATCATCTGGGAGCTGTGACGTTACCACTAAATCCCCATCCGCTCCCCAGCTTTTCGTAACAACCTCAGGTAGCGGTTTTCTCTAAAATAATGATCTGTAACAGACATGACCCCAGGAGTTGCCAGTCTATGGAGGCCTGCAGCTTTCCCATGAATTCATCTGAGTTTCTCTCAATGTCATTTGATTGGAGCCACCGATTAATTGACTAACAAAATGTAACCAACCAGAAAATCATGTGCAGTATGTTAGTATAGCTGACTCCCTACTTGTCCAATAGCTATGCCTCCAGTCTTGTGCAATAGCTATGCTATGTCTGGTGTTCTGGCGAAACTTCAGAGAACACTTACAGCCTTTACAATCAGGCCTGTCTGAAAGGGCTTACAAAAATCTATGCACCGAGGTCTGCTTTCCCTTATGATTAATAAACCATTACTACTCAAGCTGGAGGCCGGCCATGTTTGAAGTCCCCTATGGTGCATAAGGTTTTAAAGAAATCCTACTTTCCCTTTGGTTGTTGCATTTCTATTGCAGCCTCTCCCAAAGTCACCCTCATTAAGAATGATATATGAAATGGAAAGATGACATTCCTTTTGCTTTTTACCAAGACCTCCATCATTTCATGGATAAGACTTGTGTATCCCTTTGAGCATGGTGAAGTTATTAATTACACTTTGGATGGTGTGTCAATACACCCAGTCACTACAAAGATACAGGCCTCCTTCTTAACTCAGTTGCCGGAGAGGAAGGAAACCGCTCAGGGATTTCACCATGAGGGTAATGGTGACTTTAAAACAGTTACAGAGTTTAATGGCTGTATTAGAGAAAACTGAGGATGGATCAACAACATTGTAGTTACTCCACAATACTAACTTAATTGAGTGAAAGGAAGGAAGCCTCTACAGAATAAACATATTCCAAAACATGGATCCTGTTTGCATCAAGGCATTAAAGTAATACCGCAAAACATTTGGCAAAGCAATCAACTTTTGGTTGTGAATACAAAGTGTTATGTTTGGAGCAAATCCAATACAATGCATTACTGAGTATCACTATATTCAAGCATATTGGTGGCTGCCTCATGTTATGGGTATTCTTGAATTTTTCAAAATCAAAAAGAAACGGAATGGAGCTAAGCACAGGCAAAATCCTAGAGGAATACCTGGTTCAGTCTGCTTTCCACCAGACACTGGGAGATGAATTCACCTTTCAGCAGGATAATAACTTAAAACACAAGGCCAAATCTACACTGGAGTTGCTTACCAAGAACCCAGTGAATGTTCCTTAATGGCCAAGTTACAGTTTGGACTTAAATCTACTTGAAAATCTATGGCAAGAACTGAAAATGGTTGTCTAGCAAAGATCAACAACCAATTTAACAGAGCTTGAATAGTTTTGAAAAGGATAATGGGCAAATGTTGCACAATCCAGGTGTGGAAAGCTCTTAGAGACTGACCCAGAAAGGCTCACAGATGTAATCGCTGCTAAAGGTGTGTCTACAAAATATTGACTCAGGGGTGTGAATACTTATTAATTTTCAATAAATGTGCAAACATTTCTAAAAACATGTTTTCACTTTGTCATTATGGATAAGACAGACCATTAGTACTGATGGGAGGCAGTCTGCTGCTGCACAATGCAACAGAGTATGGTACGTGAGGTATTTTGCCACTGGGACTTTAGTGCTTTAGACCCCTGGCATCATGTCCCTCAAGAAAATCCTTGAGCAGAAATTGATGATCTCACCTCGTCTTCGCTAATTATCACACTGGTTGGGGTGGTCATGTTTAAGGCAAACCATGAAAATTAGATTAGAGGAGGTCTAATGGCGATGTCGAGTGGAGGTGTGAGAGGGCATATAAAGTCAGCCTGGAAAAACAGAAGATGGAAGGCCTCACACTGGTTCACAAGGTCAAATGGAAAGCTTCATAGTGGTTCAAGAGGCCAAGGGTATGATGCAAATGCTGCATTACATTCTTATAGAGTGTCAAAATAATAGCCACAAACAATATTATATTTTCAACATAGTGCTATTATTATGTCTAGCACTTACCTTTTTATTGGTAACAAAGGTTATTATGCCTTCAATTATCTTGGCTTGAGATGTAACCTCTTCTGTGATCTTTCTGTTAGACCAATTGTCCTGACACAAGAGGGGGAAGAGGTTTCATACTGCCCTGATGAGTAATATCAAAAACTTTTTAAAAATAGTACACCCTCTCGCCTTGGCACTTAGCATTACAGAGATGGATTGGGGTAATAGCAGAGGTTATAGCACCGGGCTTTGTCCATATGAGGCATTTGGGCTGCAGTCCAGACTTCAGAAAGAATTTACCTCTCAAGCACCTTCCTCAACACAGGTACTGCTCTAGTTCTACAGCATAGCCAAGAAACCCCATTTCCCAACATATGACAGATGATGCATCTCCTTGATGTCCAACATGATGATCCTTCTTCTTCTCCATATGGAGTAGCTGGTGAGGCTATTTAGAGCACTCTGGTCTCTTTTGGTTGCCTACACACAGTCTTGCCAGAGAAATGTGTCCAGTTACAAGTACAACCCTGGTCCACAACAGTATTAGTCAGTGGTGGAAAAAGTACCCAATTGTCATACTTGAGTGACAGTATAGATACCTTAATAGAAAGTTACTCAAGTGAAAGTCACCCATTAAAACACTACCTGAGTCAAAGTAAAAAAGTATTTGGTTCTAAATATACTTAAGTATCAAAAGTAAATGTAATTGCTGAAATAGACTTAAGTATCAAAAGCAAAAGTAAAAGTATAAATCATTTCAAATTCCTTATATTAAGCAAACCAGATGGCACCATTTTCATGTTTTTAAAATGTATGGATAGCCAGGGGTACACTCCAACAATGAATTTGTATTTAGTGAGTCTGCCAGATCAGAAGCCATAGAGATGACCATGTTTTCTCTTGATAAGTGCGTGAATTGGATAATTTTCCTGTCTTGCTAAGTATTCATCATGTAACGAGTACTTTTGGGTGTCAGCAAAAATGTATGGAGTAAAAAGTACTTTAAGTACTTTACACCACTGGTATTACTTAAGTGTGAACAGTACAGCAGACCTGGATAACTATAGTTTAACTATTTGAATACAGATCTCAGAAAATTACTCCAACGTCGTTTTAGAGAATTTGGCAGTACGTCAAACCAGCCTCACAACCGCAGACCACGTGTAACCACTCCAGTCCAGGACCTCCACATCCGGTTTCTTCACCTGCGGGATGATCTGAGACCAGCCACCCGGACAGCTGATGAAACTGAGGAGTATTTAAATTGACTGATTTCCGTATATGAACTGTAACTCAGTAAAATAGTTGAAATTGTTGCATGTTGTGTCTATATTTTTGTTCAGTATAATTTGGCTTTCTGAAACCTGTATTTGAATATCAAAGAAAATAGTTGATTTTTAGATAACATTCTATATAAACTATATTCGACTGCCTAGAGTATTTAAAAAGTTGGTATTTTAAAGTAAACTACAAAATACAAAAATGTTCTGCTCAGGTCTGTAGTAAAGACTGTTCCGATGAGACCTCTCCAGGGGCTATTAGCCCTACTCTCTAACATCCTCTGTCAGGGTTTGATCATAGGCATCTCTAGGGCTGACAGGTTTAGGAGGTTGGTTAAGTAGTCTAGCAGACTCTATGTAGTGTAATTTGTGTTGGTCCCCAATAAGAGGCAGCTGCATTGCATTGTCTCTAATTGGGGACCCTATTTAGGGTGTTCCCTTTTCCACCTGTGTGTGGATCATTGTTTGTATGTTAGTTTCCATTGTGTGAGCTGACACATACGTTACGGGTTGCTGTATTCTTTTGTTGTTTTCTCCGTTCACATTCTAATAAACATGTTGATCGCGCTGCGCCTTGTTCCTTCATCTCCTCAATCTGTGACATCCTCTTGGGACAAGGTTTCTGGAGTAGCTCAACTCTCTGACTAAAAGGCCCACATTAAAATAAAAAAAATAAAACGATTGGGTAGTGAAATGCACATTTGACCCTTTTATATAGCCTGTTCACTAGCTCACCCGACTTTTACAGGTCGGGTGAGCTAGCGAACAGGCTAGCGCAAACGGGCTAGTGAATGGAACGAGCTAGCATAGAGAGAGAGCGAGGATTGTTAACAAGGTTTATGAGGTAACAATTAATCTTCCCACGCAGCAATTATTTCTGTATGAATCATGTTGGTGAAAAGTTTTTGGTTTTATGTTGTTAACATTGTTTGTTGAATATTTGTTTTATGAAACGAAAGCACAGTGATGTGTTTTATTTTTGCTGGAAAGCAACATTGTTTTAAAAAGGCTTTAATCATAATACTTTACAAGGCTCATATAAAAGACAAAAAGGAAATATTCATAATAGTCTGTATGTAACTGTTATAGCCCCCAAAGATCAGTAGGAATATACAAACTAGAGAAATGTTTGTAAACATTCACCTCATTCCAGAGCTAGTGGAGGATAGGATATTGAAAAAAAAATATGACAGACTGTTGATTCAGTCAAAGTCAAATGTTTAATAACTAACCACCCTAAATGCTGTTTGAGAAGACAAACTTGGCTAAAATAATGGTACTGGTCTCGACTATTGCCAAGGGATCGATCCTTGTGGATGCTGTTCCTGTATCAGCTCATTAGACAAATCCAATTCAATTATCTGCAACCGATGGAGAAAAACAGATCTATCCCAGGTTTCAAAGACCTGAAGAGGGTTTTACTTTGAAGAGAGACAGTTAGAATGTGAATTCTCCTCCACCTTCAGAATTGATTTCACAATATACTTTGCTCTCCAAACGATGTACACTTACTTATTCAATTTTTGCGGTAATGCTGCAATTAGTTGGTTGTATGTTATACAGTGAAAACAACCAAATATATCTAAATCTGAAATAAGTAACCAGATTGTGGGCCTGTTATAATACATAAATCATGACTAATTTGATGAATATCCACTTTGTCAGATCAGATTCTGGTCAAAAAGGCTGTGTTCCATTGACTCCTTTACTGCATCTTTTACAGCTAATGTTCTAAGGCAGTGTTTCCCAACCCTGATCCTCGAGTACCCCCAACAGTACACATTTTTATTATAACCCTGGACAAGCACACTTGATTCAACTTGTCAACTAATCATTAAGCCCTCAATGAGTTGAATGAGGTGTGTTGGTCAAGGGCTACAACAAAACTCTGTACTGTTTGGTGTACTTGAGGACCAGGGTTGGTGAGGGGGCTGGTCCAAAACAGGGGAGGGTTGTCTAACTTTTTGGGGCAAAGGGGATGGTTGTGTGATTTTTTTTTTATTTTTGGGCACAGGAAAGGGTAGTGCATTTTGGTGTCTTGCATTGGCCATTTTACAGGTTTTACTATTTAATTTCTTCCATATAGCAACATTTCCTCATCTGCTTGCATGCGCCTCCCCTATTAAGGTGTTTTGGTTCTTCCCTTATGCACTACTCTTTTCTGCGTGCTCACTATACAGTCATCTCTATCCTGCCCTCTATCTATATTGACAATAGCGGTAGGCAGTGAAGGCTCCTCAGAGGAGGAAGGGGAGGACCATCCTCAGTGAATTTCATAATAAAAAAAATAAAAAAATGAACATTGAAAAAGTTATCATTTTTAGGTAAACCAAACTAAATATAATCGCATGTCACCAAATAATTGATTAAAACAAATATCTGCATTTTTTCCAATAGAAACTCTCATTTGCGACTATTGGACTAAAGATTACACCCTTGTTCAGGTAGATGCTCATTCATAGTCTATCGTTTTGATTATCATGTGGTAGGCTAAACCTATCGATGTTACATTGAGCTGGGTGAATGGAATATGAATGACACTCATCCAACATGCTGTAATAGAAATAAGGCCATGCTCATTAAAATAAAGAGCCATCCTCCCTTGCCTTAAACGGCACCGACCGCCATTGACTTCAATATAGCCTAAATATTTGTCATTTAACTTTTAAAATGTATTACCTTTATGTTTGGCATAAACACAATCAGTCACAATGTTTTAATCTGATTTGGCTACTTCACAAATCACCTGTAGGCTACCTGCACACTTTCATCCACTCCAATATAATTCCAGCATCCAAACTGAGCACTGGGCATTTGATGAATGGAAAGAGTTCTGTTACAAAGCACTTTAAGAGTCTATTGACACACCCGTGCGTCATTCTAAGTAATATAATAAAAAATCCCCATCAAAATCCATCAGTCTAAGCTAGAGATATTTGCATGGGCTTTGTCTCAATCCACCACATCCGCCTATGTTGGCGTTCCGCATTTGCAGTGGAAGGTGGCCAAACTACAGAAGTGTTTTATTTTATAATTGTATTTATAATTGTTTCGGGGGTAGGTCAGCTTTAATATTGCAGATAGATTGTGGCTTCTGTCAATGTAATTGTCTGAATCATTTCCAATCCTCCATATATTTTATTTATTTATTTTTATTTTATATATTTTATTTAGTCCAGTTTACATCAGTTATCTTTGTTTGTTTTCATCCCCATCCTTCAGCTACCCTCAACCCCTCCCATCCCATCTCTAAAGACCATCCCATTTTGATATCTATTTCCCATGTATATATTTCAACTGTGATGTGATGTTTTCACAAAAGTTCTGAACCTTTCTATTCTCATAGTTTCTACAGATTATAAATTATTATAATTTTTTTAGCAAAGAGTGTTATTATATTATTAATCGACTGACTAAGACTTTACAAATCATCCAGCAGTGTTATTTGCAGAGTTGGCTCCAGGTAAATGTTGCAATACTTCAGCCATTCCTGAACCTGCAACCAAAAACAATCTACATATGGACTGTACCTAAACAGTTTTTTTTATCCAATTTTGCTCTTTAATGCAGCAGAAAAGTTATTTGATTTCTCCCACTCCCACTTACTTAATCAATTTTTGCGGTAATGCTGCAACTAGTTGGTTGTAATTTTGGATAGAGCAGACATTTCCATATATTTTTGTTTGCTGCATATGTCAAATAACTCCACCAGTCCTATTTATGATATAATTTACAAAGATCATACAGTTTTTCAAAATAATGCTTTTTTAAATCATTTAGTATATTTGAGTTTATTTTCTGGAGGATTAAACTGAAATTGCAACCAACTTTCTAGATCTTGTTTTAAAAATTGCGATATTTTGGAGATTATTTCATTTTCAAATTACCGAAAGTGAGAGGTAATCTGAATAAAGGGAAAAAGGCCCTTCTTGAACACGAGGTGAGCAAGTATTACTCATCTGCTAGACAACCAGTTCAGATTTAAGTATAGCTTTTATGTGCTTTAATATTTAATAATTTCTGCACTCCGAATTCATATTCATTACATAAATAAGCCTCTTAAATTTAGTCTAGTTTGCAGTTCCAAATAAAATTGAATATTTTTTTGCTCATGTAATTTAAAAACAAGTCACCTCTTGTGTTTGGCGCCGCCCTGAGTGGTCGCCTGTTAAGCAGCTCCCGTTGTTCGTGCATAAATTGTTGTTTTAGTTCGTTTTCTTTCGTCTCTTTTCTTTATTTTTATTTTTTATTTTGCTACAGTTGAACTATAATAGTTCAGGATTATGGATTTTATGGATTTTATCGCAGCTGAACGTCGACAGGAGTCGTCAACTGTTATTATTTACAACAGAGCCCAGCTCCTGGATTTAGCCCACGCAGCGCTGCTGCTCCCCAGGGAAAAGTTTGATTTTCCGGACGAATTGAAAAGGCGACGCCGTGGACGCAGGGCGGGATTGAAATGTAAGGCAAAGCGGAGGAGGTTCAAGTACAAGCCGGCTATACCATCTATTATTATGGGCAATGTGAGGTGTCTACATAACAAGATGGATGAGCTGGAGGGACTTGTTCGTGGACAAAGGATTTATCGGGAAACAAGCCTAATGTGTTTTACTGAGACATGGCTGAACAATAACATCCCCATACAGAACGTCACTATCGACGGTTTCCAGACCATCAGAGCGGACAGGGATCGCGTCTCTTCCGGTAAGAGTAAGGGTGGTGGGCTGGCTTTATTAGTTAACAACAGATGGTGTCATCCGAACCATATTACTCTTAAGGAAAAGTTTTGTAGCCCGGACATTGAACTGTTAGCCGTTAGCCTGAGACCCTACTATTTGCCGAGGGAATTCACGGCGGCCATTGCTGTTATTGTTTACATCCCGCCCTCTGCTGACGCAAACACAGCGTGTGACGTCATCCACTCTGTTATCGCGAGGTTACAGACAGCGCATCCCAGTGCTTTCTTTGCCATTTCGGGGGATTTTAACCATGCATCTCTCTCTTCAACGCTGCCCACGTTCAAACAGTTTGTGAAGTGCCCAACCAGGAATAATAAAACTCTGGACTTGTTATATGCTAATGTGAAGGATGCATACAACTCCACTGCACTCCCTCCCCTCGGTAGATCGGATCACAACCTTGTCCACCTCACCCCACTCTACAGGCCTTTGGTCCAACAGCAGCCTGCAACCACCAGGACTATTAGGAGATGGTCCCCGGAGGCGAATGAGGCCCTACAGGACTGTTTTGAAACAACAGACTGGGATGTGCTCTGTGAGGCTCATGGGGAGGACATCGATGGACTCACTGACTGCATAACAGACTATATTAATTTTTGTGTAGACAACACTGTACCCACCAGGAAGGTACGCTGTTTCCCAAACAATAAACCCTGGGTCACCAGAGACCTGAAGGCCCTGCTGAATGAGAAGAAGAGGGCCTTCAAGGAGAGGGACAAGGACAAGGACAAATTGAAATGCGTCCAGAAGGAGCTGAAGTTGCGGATTGCTGAGGGGAAGAGAGTGTATAAGGAGAAGATGGAGGACAAGCTGAGGCAGGGCCAGGTGAGAGAGGTATGGAAGGGTATGAGAAATATCACTGGCTTCAAAAAGTCAAACAGTGGGCAGACGGAGGGGACCCAGGACAGAGCCAATGAGCTGAACCAATTTTTTAACAGGTTTGATACTGGCCCTGTCCACCTCCCCTCCAGCTCCCCAGACCACACACCCTCACGGCTGTCCCACCCCCACTTTGCTCACAGCACCTCTGCTGAGACAATCAGTGACCCCACCTCCGCCCCTGCTCCCCCTGGACTGATCCTCAACACCCCCCTTCCCCCCACCTCCCCACCTGGGCTGGCTTTCACCACCAACCAAGTGAAGAGAGAGCTGGAGAGACTACATCAGTGGAAAGCGGCGGGCCCTGATGGCATCAGCCCAAGGGTGCTGAGGGTCTGTGCTGACCAACTGTGTGGAATACTCCAGCGTCTTTTCAACCTTAGCCTGAGCCTAGAAAGGGTCCCTGTGCTGTGGAAAACATCCTGCCTCGTCCCAGTGCCCAAGAAGGCACACCCCACTGTCCTGAATGACTTCAGACCTGTAGCACTAACATCCCACATCATGAAGACCCTGGAAAGGTTAATCCTCGCTCACCTCAGACCCCTGGTGTGTTCATCAATGGACCCCCTGCAGTTTGCATACCAGCGCAACATCGGGGTGGATGATGCAATCATCTACCTTCTGCAGTGGGCCTACTCTCACCTGGACAACGCAGGTTGCACTGTGAGGGTTATGTTTTTTGACTTCTCCAGTGCCTTCAATACCATTCAGCCCCTGCTACTGGGTGAGAAGATGAGGAGGATGAAAGTGGAAGCACCCTTAGTCTCCTGGGTCACGGACTACCTGACCGGTAGGCCACAATTTGTGCGACTACAGAGCTGTGTGTCAGAACGGGCAGTTAGCAACACCCACGGTACGGTCCTGTCCCCCTTCCTGTTCACCCTCTACACCTCAGACTTCAGATATAACTCTGAAACATGCCACCTACAGAAGTTCTCGGATGACTCTGCTATTGTAGGGTGCATCAGGGGTGGGAAGGAGGAGGAGTACAGGAGCACAATCAGTGACTTTGTGTTGTGGTGTGAGCAGAACCACCTTCAGCTCAACATCAGCAAAACAAAGGAGATGGTGGTGGACTTCAGGAGAACCAAGGCACAACTGACTGCAGTCCCTATACAGGGGATGGATGTGGAAATGGTTGGGTCATACAAGTTCCTGGGAGTCCATATGGACAACAGGCTGGAATGGGCCGATAACACCGGGGCCCTGTACAAAAAGGGCCAGAGCTGACTCTACTTTCTGAGGAGGCTCAGGTCCTTCAACGTGTGCAGTAAACTACTGCATACCTTCTACCAGTCTGTTGCAGTGGTGTGCTGGGGAGCAAACATCAAAGCCGGTGATGCTTCTCGGGTAAATAAGCTGATCAGGAAGGCTAGCTCTGTCCTGGGGATGAGCCTTGACACTCTAGAGGAGGTGGCGGAGAGACGGATCCTGGCCAAACTGCTGGCCATCATGGACAACGTCACCCACCCTCTGCACGCTATGGTTATGACGCAGAGGAGCACTTTCAGTCACAGACTGATCCCACCACGGTGTGCCAGAGAGCGCTACAGGAGGTCCTTCCTGCCGGCGGCTATTAGACTATATAATGCCTCACCGGGGTGCCGTGCCGTTGGCAACATAGATCTGGAACTGTTGGGGTGCTAGGACCTAGTTTAACAATTATGCATCCATCCGTGAGTAACTCTGGTCCGTCAGCACTCATCCACTCAGGACCTATTTATTCATACAGGTCTGTATATACATACTCATGTACAGTTGTTATATTATATCACATGCAATATTGTAAGTAATTATTGGACTTAACCTACGTAGGCATTCACTCAGGAATGCATATTAGTATCCTGCCAGTTACACCTTTTCTCATTGCTTTTAGTATATCGAATGTGCAATACGTGCAGTTGTCTGTAATTAAACCCTGCACACTAAGGACTGTATTTTAAGGGAATTACTATTATTACCCCAAATGATATCATACACACATTTAGCTATTAAAGTATCTCTTCCTGTCATTTACCTGTACAGTTTGTGTAAACATGCAAGTATTCACTTATCTGTAAATATAACTGTATACCTAACTGTACAGCTAATTTAACCATGCAAAATGTTCACTTACCTGTTCATTTACCCAGTCTGTCTATTAAGTAAACTATTATTCCCTCGCTCATATCATACGCATTCTTAGCTACTGAAGTATTTCTCTGCCATCGACCTGTATAGTATAGTTAACCATCCAACATCCACCAATGTATAGTGTACATATTCAGCCAACCACTCATACTATGCAATGTCTTTTTATAGCTTTTTTTGCACTCCAGATATCTTGTATTTCTATACTTTTTCATACTGCCGCTCTATGTATCATGTACCGTGTATCTGTCTTTTGTGTACTTTCGTTGTGGCATTTTGCACTTGCCCTGTGTTTTGTTGTAGCTGCTTAACAATGAAATTTCCCCCCCGGGGGATCAATAAAGTACCTATCTATCTATCTATCTATCTATCTATCTATCTATCTATCTATCTATCTATCTATCTATCTATCTATCTATCTATCTATCTATCTATCTATCTATCTATCTATCTATCTATCTATCTATCTATCTATCTATCTATCTATCTATCTATCTATCTATCTATCTATTAGGTGTAGGTAAACTGGTATATGACTAAAGTGTTAATCAGGGTGATTTTTTTTCCACAAATAGACAGGTATTTTGTTTTCCATGATCTTATCTATTTTTCTATTCAAATGTATTGTAGTGAGATCATTTATTTTATTTTTTGGTTTACGTGATACCCAAAATGCATTTTATAATGTCAACAAACATGGTGCCACACATAGCTTAGCATTAGGTCTTTATAATCAGTACAACCGTCAAAAAACTATGTTACACACATCATAGGTGTCCATTACAATCTATGCAATAATCAGAATGCATTATTTGTCACCAGTACTTGAAAACATGTGAATAATACCGTAAATGCATTATGCTCCATACATACATACATACATACATACATACATACATACATACATACATACATACATACATACATACATACATACATACATACATACATACATACATACATACATACATACATACATACATACATACATACATACATACTGTATGCTGCAGTAGAAACGAAAAAACAATTTACTGAAAATAAGGCACTTACTTTGAATAGCGAAGATTTGTCCGGCTCAGTAAAGCCTCAAACATAAATAATCCACAACGCTTAAATGGGCTACTTCTATGTGAATTAATGAGGAGACGGAACACACCTCAATTGAAACTGCTGTTAGAAAATACAACTTGTTAGAACATAATTAGAAATTGACCAGTTGAAACAGCCTATAGATAATTAGTAGGCAGCGCGTGTTAACTGTCCTGTTGCGTAACGATCACATTTTGGAACAGTGAGTACATTCTGACATCACGTGCATAAAACAACTCACGCTGGGGCGACCGTTAGAGATATTTGGAACTCAAGTATGAAAAGGTTAAACCCTGGATTTGTAGCCCATTGATATTATTGTTGGATCTGATTTTAATAGCTAACATTTTGATGGCCATAATAAGTAGATATGCCGATAGTGGACAACCTTGTTTTACTCCTCTTGACAGTTTAAAACTTTCTGATAAGTAGCAATTACTTATTATTTATTATTTTACACCTACAGTTGATGTTGAGATGTGTCTGTTACTTGAACTCTGTGAAGCATTTATTTGGGCTGCAATCTGAGGCTGGTAACTCTAATGAAGTTATCCTCTGCAGCAGAGGTATTTCTGGGTCTTCCATTCCTGTGGCGGTCCTCATGAAGCTGGTTGAGAGAATGCCATTAGTGTGCAAAGCTGTCATCAAGGCTACTAAGGCTACTAAGTTTGGCTACTTTGAAGAATCTCAAATATAAAATATATTTTGATTTGTTTAACACTTTTTTGGTTACTACATGATTCCATATGTGTTATGTCATAGTTGTAATAGCTTAACTTTTATTCTACAATGTAAAAAATATGAATGAGTAATATTCCAAACTTTTGGCCGGCAGTGTATGTCCATGTAAAAAACCTGTCTGATTAGGGTGAATAATATCCGACAATACCTTTTTAATTCTATTCACTATGCATTTTGCTAGAATTTTTGCATCACAACACTGAAGTTTAAGGGTCCTCCAAAGGACTGGATCTTTATATTTACCACCTGGGTCCTGTTTAAGCAATAGTGAAATCAGACCTTGTTGAGTATCTGATAATCTACTGTTTTTATAAGAGTGGTTAAAACATGCTATTAACGGTCCTCTGAGTACAGCAAAAAAGGTTTGATATACCTCAACTTGTATGCCATCCAGCCCTGGAGTTTTCCCAGACTTAAAGGCTTTAATTGCATCAAGAAATTCCCCCTCTGTAATTTGGCCTTCACATGAGTCTCTATTATTAATAGAAAAAAATCCTTACAATTAACTTAGGTTGGTGGAGATGGAGGAGACTGAAACAAAAATATATGCTTAAAGTATTTTGCTTCCTCTTTTAAAAATATACTTTGGTGAATCATGGGTGACTCCTTCAAGTTTCAGTAGATCATTTTTGGTAGATGTTTGTCAGAGCATGAGACATCCCGAAAATTGGTCTTCCAATGAAAGCGTCTGTAGCTTCCGAATGGTTTGGCCTACAAAACGAACATGACAACTCTATGTAAAGATGAGACAAGTGTCACGGGACTGGACTGAAGGTTAGCAGGTACTGGTTAAAAAATGTATGGAAGTACGGAGGTAGTTTTGTGCCAACAAAAAAAGGGGGTTAAATATGTGTTGAAAAAAATCTTAAATATTTCCTGAAATTCGTTATATCTTCTAGATATAGGACAGACACTTCAAAACCTTATTTTTTATGATCTATTTTTTGACTGTCTATTTTTTCAATAAATAAATGTGTTATTCAATGCGATTCTTTGTGCCAGCCTTTCTTAAAGTATGTTAATGGTGGGTCGCAACGTGTCATACTGAATGTATAAGTATTTAATTGATTACTGGAATTGATTTGGCCAAGTGCAACTGCGCTGACTGTTCTGCTTATCGGCGGTCTCTGCTCAATTTAGCAGCTGCGCAAGTGGTTGAATGCCCGTGTGCTTTGCGCTTTACCAGATATTTCTTTCTGCGGTTTTCTTGGAGATCACTCCGTGACCCACACGCTGCAGCGCTGTCGTTTAGCAGCAGATGATGCGCTGTCAGCCACTGACTTGTCATTCCCACTCGTCATCGCTCACCACTGTCATCAAACCACTGTCATCAAATAGACTCAAGCTAGCCACAAATTCTGACTGAGCTCATTCGTCATGAAATGCAAATACAGCGATGAGCAGGGCAGAATGTTTCAGGAAACAGTGCTTCGACAGTGGAAAAATAAGTCAG
The DNA here is from genome assembly GCA_023634145.1 of Thymallus thymallus. Taxonomy (NCBI): domain Eukaryota; kingdom Metazoa; phylum Chordata; class Actinopteri; order Salmoniformes; family Salmonidae; genus Thymallus; species Thymallus thymallus. The sequence goes on from CM042381.1 coordinate 6,367,363, forward strand.
CTAACGATCTACGATAGAGAGAGACCCGAGGGGTTGTTTGATAGATCAAGGGAGGAACAGAGGAGGTGGTGGAGAGCCTGGGTAGCTCTTCCCTTTGAGAAACATACGGACCCGCGCATTCAAAGAATAGAGGAGGAGGAGGATTTCGAGCGCCGATATGCTCTCGTGACAGAGCTGATGTCTAGACGAGAGCGGACTTCAAAATCAGCGAAGGTCGGAAGCCCGGAGCCTCCAGCGAAGGTCCGCAGCCCGGAGCCTATAGCGAAGGTCCACAGCCCGGAGCCTACAGTGAAGGTCCGCAGCCCGGAGCCTACAGAGAAGGTCGGCAGCCCGGAACCTCCAGCGAAGGCCCGCAGCCCAGAGCCTCCAGCGAAGGTCCGCAGCCCGGAGCCTCCAGCGAAGGGCCGCAGCCCGGAGGCTACAGTGAAGGCCCGCAGACCGGAGTCTACAGCGCCGGTCATCTGCTTCACTCCAGTGCCAGAGCAGTCCGCTCCACCGGTGCCCAGTCCGGGGCCAGTCTTCTGCTTCATTCCAGTGCCAGAGCAGTATGCTCCACCAGTGCCCAGTCCGGGGCCGGTCGTCTGCCCCACTCCAGTGCCAGAACAGTCCCCTCCACCGGTGCCCAGTCCGGGGCCGGTCGTCTGCGTCATTCCAGTGCCAGAGCAGTACGCTCCACCGGTGCCCAGTCCGGGGCCGGTCTTCTGCTTCATTCCAGTGCCAGAGCAGTACGCTCCACCGGTGCCCTGTCCAGGGGCGGTCGTCTGCTTCACTCCAGTGCCAGAGCAGTACGCTCCACCGGTGCCCAGTCCGGGGCCGGTCGTCTGCTCCACTCCAGTGCCAGAGCAGTCCGCTCCACCGGTGCCCAGTCCGGGGCCGGCCGTCTGTTCCACTCCAGTGCCAGAGCAGTCTGCTTCACCGGTGCCCAGTCCGGGTCTGGTCGTCTGCCCTGCTCCAGAGCCGGAGCCACCTGCCACACCGGTGACCAGTCCGGGTCTGGTCGTCTTCCCCGCTCCATTGCCGGAGCCGTTCGCCAGACCAGGTACCATTCCAGAGCAGGTCATCAAACTTGCGTCAGGGAGGAAAGTGTCCACTTCACCGGGGCCAGAACCACCACCGAGGTGAATTGTCCCTCCCCAACCCTCCCATGTCGTTTTTTTTAATTATTATAATTTTTTTGGAATGTATTTATCATGGTCGGGAGTCCGCGCCTTAGAGGGGGGGGGTACTGTCAGGCTCTGGCCATAGGGAGCCCGAAGCGTTGTCTCTGATTGGGGATTCTATTTAAGTTGTTCTGTCCCACACCCAGTCATTATTTGAGTATCTTCAGTGTCACGAATGAAGTAAGTGTATTTCCGTTTCTGTGCTTGCATCCTTGGTTTTGTTTGTATAGTTCGTACCATTGAGTTTTAGAATTTAAATAAAACTATGTCGAACTATCGCTGCGCTGCTCCTTGGTCTCTCTCTACACCCACTCGTGACAACCTGAGCCCAGAATAGACATGCTAGCTGAAAACTTCAACCTGTGTGATTTGATCAATCAGTTTATTCCAGATCAGAATACACACATTAATTGTATTTTAACAGCAACAGTTCCAATTCAGACTTTTTTTCAACAATACATTCTGCAGTAAGATGTACAGTAGGCCTGATCATTTTTCATCAATACTGTTACATAGGGAACCTGTGTGAACCTGTGTGTGTTTTCTATGTGATGTGATCAATCAGTTCCAACCTAGACAGATATGTAAGAGGGTTTTTAACAGTGAAAAATAAACATGAATAGCTATTTATATGGGCATGTCATTGTTAGTTTCATATTTTCATGAGCTTGGGTCCCGGGAAACACAAAATGTTTAATTTGGGTCCCAGGTTGCAAAAGTTGAAGAACCCCTGCTTTGGGCTATAGTAGTAAAGAAAATTGCAATATTTTATACATTTCTTTTAAATATAAAGGCGTCTTAAAATTCAAAATCATATAGCTAAAAGATCCATGGTACGACCATCTTAAAACAATTCCATATATGCACCCCTTGGGGTCCTGAGGAACGAGTTTGGGAAACCCTGCAGTATGGAGAGGTTCATGTGAAAATATAATGTTGGGGAGGTGGTGCATTTATTTTATTGACACTGGACCAATTGGACCATCCAGATGATTGTTTCAAGCTATAATAAACTGGTTAATTTGATCTCAGGTGTGTGATTGCCCAGTCACATGGTCTCATCTTAACTATGACCATTAGCCCTAGGGCCCCAGCTAGGCTTTAGTGAGTTTAGCGTGACCTGGGGATGAGAGGTTATGTAAAATCAACATGAATGGATCCCAAGCCAGTCAGAGTTCATTAAACTCCATTTAATTAATCAGCACCTCGACGGACCTGTGGTTGTCCCAAAACGGATAGAAATTAACATGTGTCCTGACACTTCTCCAGGAACACTGAGCAAGATTTCAGTAGGGGTACATAGATATTACTCAAGCAGTAACTCCCTCGTTAAATTAAATCGGACACCTCAGTTTTTACACGATCTGATGCAAACAAAGCACACTTCACCGAAATGCCTCAGATCTGCATAGCAAATAGGCATCCCAAACGCACTGTTCCTCTTGACTAGCCAATGTGTGCACGGCTGAGATTTGCTGTAACAACCACTATGGATGCCAAGAGTAGCAGAGAGCAGAAGAGAAGAGAGAGAGGTTCTACTTAAGCAGCTCACTGTGAACAGATGTTCCTTTAACAACCAAGAACTAACGTGACCCCTCGCTCTTTGTCTCTGACAGTGGGAAAAAAGAGAACAGAGAGAATAAAAACAGATGTTGGTTGTTACGCAATCCACAGGCATCCATGTTCTGAGTCTCCCATCACTGCAAATTAAAAACTGTTCTAGAATCAGGCCTGTTCAAAAATATGGCCTTGAAATAATGGGAATAATGAAATTAGAGGTTGCCTACCAAAACAATTTTAAGGTTGTAATAAAATAACAGCAGATCTGCTGTAAGCGAGAAATTCTATACCTAATATAACCCCTCCATTCCTCACTCCAACCCTGCTCCTCATAAACCTGCCAAAGTATCATGTTATTATCGAGAATGACTAGTGAGATTTCATCCCCAAATGACTGATTAGCGATCAGCATTGACCGCATCTCTCTCATTAGATAAAAAGCCATATCTCAGACTGGCCAATAAATAGAAAAGATTAAGCAAAATAACACTTTTTCTTTGCAACTCTGTCTAGAAGGCCAGCATCCCGGAGTCGCCTCTTCACTGTTGACGTTGAGACTGGTGTTTTGCGGGGACTATTTAATGAAGCTGCCAGTTGAGGACTTGTGAGGTGTCTGTCTCTCAAACTTGACACTCTAATGTACTTGTCCTCTTGCTCAGTAGTGCACCGGGGCCTCCCACTCCTCTTTCTATTCTGGTTAGAGACAGTTTGCGCTGTTCTGTGAAGGGAGTAGAACACAGCGTTGTACGAGATCTTCAGTTTCTTGGCAATTTCTCACATGGAATATCCTTCATTTCTCAGAACAAGAATAGACTGACGAGTTTCAGAATAATAATCTTTGTTTCTGGCCATTTTGAGCCTGTAATCGAACCCACAAATGATGATGCTTCAGATACTCAACTAGTCTAAAGAAGGCCAGTTTTATTGCTTCTTTAATCAGCACAACAGTTTTCATAACATCATTGCAAAAGGGGTTTCTAATGATAAATTAGCCTTTTAAAATTATAAACTTGGATTAGCTAACACAACGTGCCATTGGAACACAGGAGTGATGGTTGCTGATAATGGACCTCTGTACGCCTATGTAGATATTCAATAAAACATCTGCAGTTTCCAGCTACAATAGTCATTTACAACATTAACAATGACTACATTGTATTTCTGATCAATTTGATGTTATTTTAATGGACAAAAAAATTGTTTTTCTTTTAAAAACAAGGACATTTCTAAGTGACCCCAAACTTTTGAATGGTAGTGTACATTGTCCCACGGGCATTGGTATTCATAATATAATGTCACCTAACATTATATAATATTTATGTCCCTCTAACTACCCTGAATCCTACAGCTATTTTATGCAGCAATCTGTCACAAGTTGGTGTTAGAAGAGACCAAGGCGCAGCGCAGTGATAGTTTGACATGGTTTAATATTCTTTTAAATATACTACACATGGAACTATACAAAACAAAAAGAATATCAGCCCACTGACGATACAAATAAACGTAACACACTTACTTATTCTGTGACATAGAGATAATGACCCACACCTAGGGTGTGGGACCTACAAACATATGTAGGATCCCTAATTAGAGACAATGCACTGCAGCTGCCTCTAATTAGGGATCCAACACAAACCACCACATAGAAACAGAAAATCAGGACCTGTCAGACTCTGACCATGGCTACATAGAGAAGCAAAAGGCTTCTCTATGGCCAGAGGCTGACACAATCATGCACCTATGAACGTTATACTGTTAGCACTGAGGCGGTTTTCCCCAACACGAAGTCCACTGTCCATCAGCTCAAACCTTAATATCACTGTCATCTCTACCTCTGATAAGCCTCCCAGTAAAGCAATAAAAACAATCAAGAATTCCAGAAAAGTGCTCAAAACAGCCCACGTTAACATATGTAGCAAGAAACAAGGTTCATGAAATCAATAACTTGCTAGCAACAGATAACATTCATATACTGACTGATCTCTGAAACTCACTTAGAGAATACCTTTGATGATATGGTAGCAATACATGGTTTCAACATCTTCAGAAGAAACAGTAATGCCAATGGTGGAGGTGTTGCCGTTTATGTTCTGAGTCATATTCCAGTAAAGCTTAGAGAGGATCTTATGGCAAATGTTGTTGACGTATTATGGCTACAGGTTCCCCTACCTCATCTAAAGGCCATTTTTGTGGGAAGCAGCTAAATTATTAGGTTATGAAATTCTTGCATCTGAGCTCTTATAGACTCCACCTTGTCCCTATATTGACGCTTTGCCTGCTTGATTGCTATGCAGAGGGAATAACTACAATGTTTGTATTTTGCCATATTCCCAGACTTCTTGCCCTGGTTAAATGCGGTGGATCGCACTTTCAGTTTTGTGCGAATCTATCTACGGTTTCTGGTTGGGTTTTAATAGTTACGGTGGGTACAACATCTCCTATGCACTTCTTGATGCACTGTATCGGTATATGTGTTAATATTATTTTCTGAAGCTACCCGAAATATATCCCGGTCCACGTGATCAAAACAATTTTGAAGCGTGGATTCCGATTGGTCAGACAAGCGTTGGATAGACCTTTTCACTGGTGCTTCCTGTTTGAGTTTCTGCCTATAGGAAGGGAGGAGCAAGATGGAATGAGGAGCAACCAGACACAGCACTTGACACATTTATGAAATTGCTTATTCCAGTTACTAATAAGCATGCACCCATTAAGAAAATGACAAAAAATGTTTAAATCCTGTGGATTGAAGAGGAATTGAAAAGGTGTATGGTTGAGGCAAAAGGAATGGCAAATAAGTTTGGCTGCCCAGCCGATTGGCAAACGTACTGTAAATTGAAAAATGATGAGACTAAACTTTAAAAAAAAAAGAATAAACTGTACAACGAAACAAATATCAATGAAATAAATAATTATAAAATGCTTTGGAGCACCTTAAATGAAATGTTGGTCAAAAAGACAAACTTGGCTCCCTCATTCATTGAATCCGATGGCTCATTCATCACAAAACCCACTGATATTGACAACTAATAAAATGATTATTTAATTGACAAGATTAGCAAATTCTGATCCTACACATTCATGCATAACTGACCAAATTATGAAAGACAAGCATTGACATTTAGAATTCCGTAAAGTGGATGTGGAAGAGGTAAAACAATTATTGTTGTCTATCAACAATGACAAGCCACCTGGGTCTGACAAGTTGAATGGAAAATTACTGAGGATGATAGCGGACGAAACTGCCACTCCTATTTGCCATCTCTTCGATCTAAGCCTACAGGAAAGTTTTCGCCCTCTGGCCTGGAGGGAAGCAAAAGCAATTCTGCTACCCAAGAATAGCAAAGCACCCTTAACTGGCTCAAACAGCCGACCAATCAACCTGTTACCAACCCTTAGTAAACTTTTTGGAACAAAAATGGTGTTTGAACAGATACAATGCTATTTCACAGTAACCCTTTACTATCAAACAGCACGCTTATAGGGAAGGGCATTCAACGTGCACGGCACATACACAAATGACTGATGATTGGTTGAGAGAAATTGATAATAAAAAGATTGTGGGCCAAACGACGCTGGGCCAATTGTGCGCCGCCTTATGGGACTCCTGATCATCGCCGGTTGTGATACAGCCCAGGATCGAACCAGGGTCTGTAGTGATGCCTCTAGCACTGAGATGCAGTGCCTCAGACCGCTGTGCCACTCAGGAGCCATTTATTAAGTGTGTATGTTTTGCCAATGCCAGGGCCAGCACCAGAATTAATCAGTTGGACAGGCATTTGATTTCCATGTGGGGGGGAAACGTTTCTTTTACAGGACCTACTATGTGTACATGCGGCGAAACATTTTTTACACTATACCCGCTGGTCCTTGAAGGACCCCCATTCAAGCTAATGAGCAGTCATTCTGACCGCAACATTCTAACAGTGTAATTAATACACTGCATTTATTCTATCGCAAAAATAATAATTTGATTAGGTTTGTGAAGGTCTTAGTTAACATTAGAATGAGAAAAAATATACATTTAAAATAACACAAAAGCATTTTCATTAGTTAATGTTACTGTAGGATATACAGCTGTATGTAAAAACAAAACAAAAAACACAAAACTCAAGTGTTCAATCAATTTTATTTGTGGAGTGCCTTGGTTACAACTATGATAGGTGTTGGAACGCAGAAATAGCTTATTTTTACAATGACAAAATAGGAAAAATACCCCAACCACCAAGATGCACAGTCAGCAAGATGCATGGTCAAATTATGAGAATATCAGTAGCCTAAACATCATTATAAGCGCAAAGTGTGCTTGATAAATAGTGAAAATCAGCACAAAAGCAATAACGGCATTATAAAGAATATAAGTGCCCATATGACAGCAGTCAAAAATAATCCATTATCAGTTGGAGCATGTCCATGTCACATAAACAACAAAAGCTGGTGAGTGCGTTGCTGATTCGTTTTTTTGTTTGAGATGTAGGGCCTGCTGAGAGCAGTGATTACATTTTGTGCTGATAATCGGCCCGTAGCATTATCACCGGCTTGTTCTATCCAAAAGGTGCCATCCCTTCCTCTCTGTCGTCTGCTCAGTGCGCACCGTTCTGGCTTTTTTTGTGCTTAGGCCTCGGATTTGTAGGTTCAGGCTGAGGCTCAGAATCAGTACAATAATCATCTTCGATTTCATCATGATTCATTTCTTCCCCACCATCTGTGTACTCCAAGTAGGCCAGAGTAGACTGCTTGGATTCAGTGGACTGATACATAGCATTTTGAGATTATAATTAGAACAGATCAATACAATAGAATGGCCCGCTCTGTTGTTCATTCGTGATGACATAATTATACATCGTTTGCTGCCCATCACTCATCAACTCACCCATTCTCCTTCTCCTCCTTTCTCCCCCATCATACTTAACTTAATTTCTTTAATCGGTTGTTATATGTGTGAAATTAGTTCCAGTATATTTTAGGATCAGTTTCAAAGAAATGATCGGTTGTGATTATCAACTGGGCACCGCACATTCAACTATTGGAAGAAGGAGGGGAGCAAGCCCTACTGTCGGGAGAAGGAGGGGCAATGGGGGAAAACCATTCCAAAAATAACATGACTCCTAAATTTAGACTTATTTGAGAAAATTTAAGAACGGAGGGGTGCATGGCTTTAAAAATGGCAGAGTAATACAACATTTTAATTCATGAGCAGTCCAAATGACTGCTTTAGAAGTTCTAGTGTGGGTTATATACTATAGATATGTAATTTAAATGTAAAAAATGTATTACCTTTTAATGTGGCATGAACACAATCAGTCATGATGTTTTCATCTGATTGTCAAACAAATCACTTATAGGTTATCTTCGCACGTTCGTCCAAAATAGCATTAGAGCGAGCGAAACAGCGGCCCTCTGGCTTACTATATGTAGCCCATTTATCTGATGCAGTTTGGCAAAAAAGAGAATTACATGCATTACTGATTTGTGTCTTTCTGTCGGTGCTCGTCTCTGTCAAATACATGATCAATATTTACATATTTTTGGGGGACTGGCAAGGACCCTGGATAATGCCCAGAATACATGGGAAGACTTGTCTCATCTTTCAGTTCAGTTTGGATGTGGTAAACATGGAGGAGAAGATGCCAGCCAGGGGATGGATCGAACATGGGAGATGAGGGTAGAGAGTGAATACCAAAAGTGCCTTTTAATTTGTTAATGAGGCCTCTGATATTCCTCTGCTGATAGGGTGGGATATACAGCCTGCATTAATCTTTCAAAACCTTAATTTCCCCTCTCTGTTGCCAGGAGATGAGAATACAGAGGGCACATTTGGGGGAGGTGCCTTTTGTTGTCCTGCTGGTTTATATTTTGGCATCATTGGATCCTTTCAGAGGCACTAGGTTCGTTCCACTATTGTTTCCATCTTAGTGAGGTCTGCTTTACTGTGGCTAACTCTATCAACCTTCAGCCCAGTCCAATATAGCAATGAAGTCATAAATGTCTTTCTCAGGCCCTCACACAATGGCTGGTTTACTACATAAAGGCTTATAATGAACATAGCTGCTTTTTATTATCATTCTATAACTCTCCTGTCACAAAATACAACATTAAAGAGGTGGACAAGGGTAGAAGTACAAACTAAGTTTCCATGACAGAGGATATTAACATTTTCCAACCATGAATAGCGGGGATTTCTTAATTATTAGTCTGTTTTTAGTCCGTTTTCTCTTCAGTCCAAAGGGAAAAGGATGAGAGGGAGAGATGCAAATCTGTGCGGCACATTCAAAGCCAGATACCTCTAACCATTCTCAACACCACCCAATAAGATCACTACACAGGGGAAATTGTTACAAGAGGCAGTTATCTGAGGTACAGAGAATCAAGAAATACATCATCTTTTGATAATTTAGCACCCCTTAAAATGATTTAATTCAATAGCAGAAAGATATGCAACCCATGCTAAACAAAGCGCTTTGAAAACCTGAAAAAACCTGGAAAAAAAGCAACCTATTATGATTGGATGTGAAAGGATAGGTGGATAAACTCAAATTCATGTCATGAGGACTCAATTTAACAGGTTAGCCAACATGTTTAATACAACAATTAAAATCCACTTTGCAGCCGAGAAGTTTGAATTCCCTCGCCATCTTTATTACTTATCGTTGCTCCCATACTTTCATTTGCTGTGACAGTAGGACACTCGGAGGGCTATCCTCACTGAGACAATATCAGACGACAACATGAGTCACCACGGCATCGGGGGACGTTTTGTCTGGAAGTACCAGACTGGATCAATGAAAGGGTTTTGGTATAATAATGTTGTTCTGGGCCATCTTTAAAGTGCTGCAGCCTCTTTTATATTGCATCACGTGGTTACCCAGAAAACCAGGAACATTCCCAAAACATTAGCTAAGATTCCCATGAAGTTCTATTTAGGGTTTTATTCAACATTAGGATGATAACATCCCGACAACATTCAAATACTCAAATACTTAAACAAAAAAACAAAGTGAAATATCCTTGGAATGTTCGAACTTCACAGAAATGTTGTGTACAATATCTATAACAACCACCACAGAACATTCCCCAAAACTTTTCAGGAAATTTAATAATATAGGAAATTTAATAACACAATTGGTTCTGTGAAAATCCCCAGAACATTCCTTAGGTTGCGGTGAATGTTCTCATAACACAAAACTGTCCAGTTGTGCGGATGATTATACAATAACTCTAGGGTTCAAACCTAAAACAAATATGCTATGAATGTCATAAAAATAGACTTATTTGGAAATTATGGAACATTATGCAACATCGGGGGAATGTTCTGTGCAACCTTCGTGAATATCACTGCAATATTCTTGCAACATTAAGGGAATGTCATGTGCAACCTAACTTAAACATTGCATAAATGTCATCACAACTGAGCATATTTTGTGTTTTGGGAACCTATCTGTTGTATCAGTCCTGTGTAGCTCAGATGGTAGAGCTTGGCGCTTGCAATGCCAGGGTTTGATTCCCACGGGTGACCAGTACAACTGTAAGTTGATCTGGATAAGAGCGTCTGCTAAAATGTGATATGTCCCCACAACCTAATTAAATGTTCTGGGAACCTTTAAAGAACTCAGAAAGTTTTTTCTTGAAACATCAAAGGAATGTTTTGTGCACCCTAATACAAACTGGACAGTTTTAGTGTTTGGGGAAGCTATCTCTTGTCATATCCCCACAATGTTCCTACAACCTAAAGAGACATTTTGGGAACCTTTAAAGAACCGACTAAATGTTTTCTGGGAAAATTCTTGTAACATCAGGTAAATGTGTTTTGCACCCTAAAATAAACATTTTAGGATCATCCACACAACTGAACAGTTTTTGTGTTTTGAGAACATATAATTTGTGATGTCCCCACAATGTTCCCACCAGACTGTTCCCACAACCTAATGAAACATTCTGGGAATCTTTAAAGAACAGATTAAATGTGTTCTAGTACCGTTCTTGCAGCATCAGGCAAATGTTTTATAAAAACATTCTATAATCATCAGCACAACAGTTTTTTTGTGTGAAGAGAACATATGCCGCGACCTAACAAATGTTCTGGGAATTTTTGGGGGGGTTTGCTGGGTAGCTACCCATGAGCTAACCTTGCAGAAGATGAGTGCTTTTTTAAATTATTGTTGCTCCTTTAAAAAAAGAAGAAGAATCTCTCTGTATGTTTGGTACTGTATGTTAATGAATCAACAGTGAATGACTCCTGCTGGATGAATTTTATACATGTTTTTATGATATTGTATGTCTGAAATCTCTGTGAAAACAACTAAAATAAGCCCACCACTGTTCTCTTAGTTTCCCCATTGGTATTTACTCTATCTACAGTATATATTTGAGACTCATCTTTGATGAGAAGCGAAGGGAACATCAAAGTCACTAATTTAAATGAATCAATTGGTTTTTGTCTGTCTGCCAGAATCCTTGAGCCTGTTATTAGGTATTTGTTGTTTGCTTTTGTTTGTTGTTCTTGCTTTTAAATTCAAATGTTCAAAAGGCTGATAGGATGTACATCCTTTATCATTGTGTGTAGCATTCAATAAATGTCTCAGGGGGAGGGAGAGAAAAGATACCAGAGATGATTTAAGGGATCCACTCCACGCTGTCAGTTTTTAAATGAATTAAGATAGCCAGGAGTTACCCCTGCAAAGCCAATAAACTGTACGGCACACTGTTTAACCCTTTCCCCCTGACAGGGATTATAAATATGTCATTTGTAGTTGAAGACGATGTGATTTATATACAATGTATCACCCAGGTAGCCTCAAAAAGAATGTCAAAGCAGCTAAAACTGCTGTTGGGGGCATGATGGGTAATATTGGTCATAATATGGGTTATATCAAGGATAATAGTGTGTAGCATCTCCTGGGGTGTGCGGGTTATGGAGGGAGAAAAGAAACTCAGTGTGTATGGTTCATGGTTGGACAACCATGTGAGGGCATCCCTGTTTGTCCTATATAAGGATGTAACGCAACTTTCCATTCCCGCTGTGTTTCCATGAAAATTGTCATGAGTACAGAAACAAGTTGTAGGCCTAATCTTCAATTCCACCTATTTACATTGGTTTAATAACTTTAAGTGTCGTTATATTAATCTAATCTTAACAAAAGTGCGTACGCAGAGAACATTATAAAACTCAAATCAGATTGACCCTTGGAAACATAGAACCAGTTGACTCAGAAGTTAAGTTTTGCACACTTAAGTGGTATGTAAAAACCTAATAATAATAATAATAATAATAATATTGGGATTTACCCCCACTGTGCACAGATGTCAATTTAACATATATTCCACTTTGGTTCAACATAATTTCAGTAAAATGACGTGGTGACAACAATGATTCAACCAGTGTGTGCCCAGTGGGACGAGTCGAGAACAGATGGGTAATGTGCAGTATATGTGTGATATTGCGAGGGGTGAAAGTGAGTGAAGAGGCGAAAGATGAATAGAGATGAATAGTTTGACGATTCAATATTTAATAGGACACGGCAACACACATAGACAATAACCCGCGAGGGTTGAAACAAAATATACAGGGTTAAATAGTGACCCTGATGACCAATGTGGAACAGGTGTGGGTCATCCGGGTGTTGCTACCATCTTCCCCCGACAGCCGGTTTAGAACGCCGGCGAGGATGATCGTTGGAGAGGAGGAGGGCCCGTCTCTCTGCGCGGGGCATTCGTTACAATATGGTTCTACCGTCAAAGAAAATATGTTTTAAGCTCGGTTACAGCTTTTGTTTCCTAATATCATAAAAGCAACACAGGTTTCCATATGATAGACACATACTGAATGAGAGTGGCCCTTTTTTTATCTGACAGTAACAATGATATCCTTCCCAGACTCCAACAACTCAGACAGTAACTCTAAAATCACAAGGGCTTTTGTGCTGACGCTGGATACTGGAACATACTGTGTTTCCTCTCTGAAAGCACATCACCTTACAAGGGTTGTCAAGGCCATCGGTGTTGGATTAGGGTTGAAGAGATGATTTGGTACTATTTAAAACACCCACTTCTCCTGCAATTACATCAAACATCAAACATGACCTAAACTGTAGATAAGCCTATCTACTGCACGGGGCCTCCATCACCTGTGTAGGGCTGCCAAATCCTGAACTATCAAAACCAAGAGCCTTTTTGATCCCTGGATCAAATTATTGTTGTGCATGATGAGATGTAGCAGCTGCTTGTTCAGCTTTGTTTTAATGAATGAAGATGAATGGAGACGTTAGTACAGGTGACTTCTCAATGTCCTAAATAATGCACTCATGCTAATTACACCATGCGGTTATATAATCACATTCGCAGTTTATGAAATCCTATACAAGATATGGAGGCATGCATGTTTAAATCACACTTTTATAGGTTGTCTCTGTTACTTTTATGATGGACAAGCATAGTGAAGCCTGGCATTGCACATAGGATGTTATGAGAGGCAAAAGCTTTCACATTTGACTTCCTATATTTTCATGTGACGGGGTAGAATGCAAACACGGCTCAAATAGCATTGTCCTTGATTTCGAGGAATAGGTCAATCAATTATCTAAATCAATCGGGGCAAAAGATTACGTTGGTTTTGCAATAAAAAAATAAAAAAAGGCACGGATTTCCACTGAAAGCATGTGTACTGTAGTGAGGTGTTCTGTGGATAAGATCATCAGGAGACCCCGCCCCCAAACACACAGACTGAGGCTGCGAAATATGACACATTCATCCACATTGTCTTTGTACAGCCAGTGAAATGCTATACGGACAGAGAACACAGTATAGTTGCAATTCACCCCCAGAAAACTGAGACATTACACTCCTATACTTCTCATCTAATGCGAACAACAAGATGCGTTATTTTATTATTTTCTTTGATCTAAACTTTTGTTTTGAAGTCACCAAGACTAAAAGTTAAGAATTAAAAAGACAACTGACATCAACATTGTGTTAATTGGCATGGTAGGTGCTACGTCATATTACATTGCTATCGTAACACTGTGCCAATTGACAGTAATGGCAGTAATTATATACAAATGGATCAAATCAGCTTTGTCATTGGCCTTTGCAATCACTGTTATTGCTCTCTAAAATGTAGCACATTGTGATCCCTCTCTGTGTATGTAGTTCAACAATACATGTTCACTATGACTGGGTTAATCACCGGTCTGTCTCTCAGCATACAACATAGCTCCATACTCCATTACGTCATTTCATAGCACTGTAATTAGCAACAACACTGATGATGCACAGCTATTTATTTTAGAGAGAGAGAGAGAGAGAGAGCGCGCAAGAGAGAGAGAGAGAGAGAGAGAGAGAGAGAGAGAGAGAGACTGATAGAGAGAGACTGATAGAGAGAGACTGATAGAGAGAGACTGATAGAGAGAGACTGATAGAGAGAGACTGATAGAGAGAGACTGATAGAGAGAGGCTGATAGAGAGAGGCTGATAGAGAGAGGCTGATAGAGAGAGGCTGATAGAGAGAGACTGATAGAGAGAGACTGATAGAGAGAGGCTGATAGAGAGAGGCTGATAGAGAGAGACTGATAGAGAGAGACTGATAGAGAGAGACTGATAGAGAGAGGCTGATAGAGAGAGGCTGATAGAGAGAGACTGATAGAGAGAGACTGATAGAGAGAGGCTGATAGAGAGAGGCTGATAGAGAGAGGCTGATAGAGAGAGGATGAGAGAGAGAGGAACTAAGATGGGCAGAGAGACCCATACAGGCCTGGTAGCTGCTAGCCTGATGATTGAGGCCATAGATGGGCAGAGAGACCCATACAGGCTTGGTAGCTGCTAGCCTGATGATAGAGGCCATAGATGGGCAGAGAGACCCATACAGGCCTGGTAGCTGCTAGCCTGATGATAGAGGCTATAGATGGGCAGAGAGACCCATACAGGCCTGGTAGCTGCTAGCCTGATGATAGAGGCTATAGATGGGCAGAGAGACCCATACAGGCCTGGTAGCTGCTAGCCTGATGATAGAGGCCATAGATGGGCAGAGAGACCCATACAGGCCTGGTAGCTGCTAGCCTGATGATAGAGGCTATAGATGGGCAGAGAGACCCATACAGGCCTGGTAGCTGCTAGCCTGATGATAGAGGCCATAAAGGCAGAACAGTCCAAATTAGTCATCACCATTTCAATTAATGACCCCATATCCCATCGGTGTATCCCTGTCAATAAGAGCAATGGTTCCCTTTGCAGTTCCGCTCCGCGTAAACAGAATCAAGGCCTGTAAATTATCCTCCTTGTAAAATCACAGGAAGCCAGAGAATGACAGAAACATCCGATTTCACCTCAGGATAGCATTTATGATAACCACCTTTCCCCAAGATGGAGGGAAGAATAATCTGTCTGTGCTGCAGGAGTCAAAACAGTACCTGATATGTTAGACATTCATGCTTATTTTATGAAAGGAAAAATAACTTATTTAGCCTTGTTATGTTGTTTGCTTTTACGTGTCTGCTTCTTCCCCATGTAGTTTGAAACTAACGGAAGCATCATCAGAAACAAACCATCTTTACATACAGCAATGCTTCCCATATCGATGTTCAACATTAATGTAACAGTGCTATTTATGGCGATGACGCCATAAAGCAGTTGCATGGTTTAGGTGTAACCTAACGGACATATATCAATATGTTCGGCTGGACTGAATCCTCTTTATTCTTCGTAGTAAATAATGTTCCACTAGGTTCTGTGCCGGGGCCATTTCCATTGTCTTTACATACTGTATGTGTGACTATGGCTAATTGCTCCCACATAATGTTGGTTCCCAGGTGTGGCACATCAAGTTCGATATTGTGTAGCTTCTGGTAGCCTACTTAAAACAAACAGGTTAGGTGCAATGTTTCAAGATGGAAGGGTGATATTCATTAATGGTTGCCCATATGATTCTAAAGTTCTTATCGTGTTGGACCAGTGTGTTTGAAATGCATTACTCCAGCCCTTCATTTCTGTTGGAATTCAAGTTATTTCATTAGTTCAGCACTGTAGACTTACATTCCAAAATGCCATATATCCATTTTCAGAAATGTTTATACATTTATTGTAATTGTTTAAATACAGAAATTACGAAAGATATTGGTGTGTGTGTGTGTGTGTTTTTATTTTTACTATCTAATCATGTTATGGGATTGTTTAATCAAATAAAAAAACATGCTGGTGCACACCCAGAGAAAATGATTTAGTGTAGAGGTGAATAAAATATAAGCTATAAAAATAGTAAAGAGAGTCACACACTGTACGTATAAACTCCCTGTGTCACGTGTGCTCCCTCTCCGGCCTCTATTACGCACACCTGTCGCTCCGACCAGTTCTAATTGACACTCACCTGGACTCCATCGTGTTTCTTGTTTTGTTATTTTATTTATAAAATGTATTCACTCCCTGAACTTTCTTCCCGACTCTCAACGTAATCGTTACAGAATAACGCTTCACCTAAGGGAGGCATCAGGGAGTGTTTTTTGTTTCATTAATTTGTGTGTCAGTATAAATGACGTTGGGTCCGGGAGCCACTACAGGCTTCCCTGCCTCAGCCGGCTCGTCAGGCTTTCATGCCTCCACCAGATCGTCAGGCTTTCATGCCTCAGCCGGATCGCCAGGCTCCCCTGCCTCCACCGGCTCGTCTGGCTTTCATACCTCAGCCGGATCGCCAGGCTCCCCTGCCTCCACCGGCTCGTCTGGCTTTCATACCTCAGCCGGATCGCCAGGCTCTCCTGCCTCAGCCAGTCCTTCAGGTTCCCGTGCCCCAGCTGTCTCAACAGGTTCCTGTGCCTCAGCAGAGGTGACTGGTCCGCTCCTGATTCTTCTTCTTCTGTGGGTTTTATGGCAGGGTTTTATGGCAGACTACACCCCAAAACCCCCCAAAAATGTAATAAAAAATAAATAAATCCATACGTATTAGTGAAACTAACTTAATTAATCCTAATTAAAAATAAATAGTACATTTCCAAAACAAAAACTCCCACTTCTTCCTTCTTTTAATTCTCCATATCTCCCTTCTCAGGCTCTAGGACCTGAGAGGGTGGTACAACTTATTTTATGTAACTCCTTCACTGAGAAATCTTTCAGCCCAAGGAACCGCTCTGCCCCAATCACTATTATTTCTGTCTTCCTGGACCTTCTCTCCACCTTGGCAGTGCCATTAATTACCATAGCTATAAAAGCCACAAAGTCCACCTTCTTAACCTTTAAAATGTCAGGATCCTGCTGGTGAAAGGCAACCCCTGCATCCTGCAGTTTAAGCCTATCCACTACCACGGACTCTTCTGATGCACCATTCAAACCCTCAATCCTTTTCACAGCTGCTGCATATGAAATGTTCTGTACAACCCTGACATTGGCCACCTCATTCTCTTTCACCCTTGTGAGGCATTCAAAAGATGTGGCTTCATGGTTCCCACCGCAATTGCAACATGTCACATATTCATCACTTTTATAACGCATAATATGATCCTTTCCACAACTTGGACATCTCAGCTCCTCCCTTCTGCAAACACTTGCTACATGACCAAAAGCTTTACAATGATCACACTGCATTGGTCTTGGGATAAATACTCTGGCTGTAGTTAATATATCCCAACCGCACTTGAGTAGGGAGACTCCATATAAAAAAAACAAAAGAACAGATAAACTCCACTTTTTCTTCATTCACCACACGATTCATCCGACGTGCATCTATCACTCCAGGAATATTTGTCATACTTACCACGATACGCATGAAATAACCCCCTTGAGAGGTGCCCTGTTCCTAAGAGACACACATGACACTTCAAACTTATCAAATCGTGTGAGACGCAAAACATGTATCTTCTGTTCCTCAGAAGCACAAAAAATCTAAACAAGCCCATCTCTAGTGATCCTCACAGACTTCACTTTTCCCAGCACTCTCTCCACCAGTTTGGATATCTCAAATGGATTCCTCAAGATTGGTAATGAATTCAACTGCTCCTCATTTACAAATCGAACTCCTACAAAATAGGAAGTGACATTCACTTCTACTTCTTTTTCCTTTCTTTTAGACAATATTCAAATTCTCCTTGATTTTACCACTATTAGAATCCACTTCATCATCCGCTTCCGCCATCTTAGAAAAATCTCGTCGCGCCTCGCTACTTCCTTCTACAAGAGATACTCCAAGCTACGCGTTCCCCCAATCCTGATCCCCGGGGTCGTTCCTTGCGTTGGGGAGGGGGTACTGTCACGTGCGCTCCCTCTCCGGCCTCTAGGTCACCAGACTGCTGACTATTACGCACACCTGTCACCATCGTCACGCGCACCAGTGCTAATTGACACTCACCTGGACTCCATCGCCTCCTTCATTACCTGTCCTATTCATGTCACTCCCTTTGGTTCCTTCCCCAGGCGTTATTGTTTCTGGTTCTGTTTTCATGTCGCTGTGCTGCTCGTGTTTCTTGTTCTGTTAGTTTATTTATTAAATTTATTCACTCCCTGAACTTTCTTCCCGACTCCCAGTGTAATCGTTACCGCCAGTAATTTATTGGGTAAATCACCAATGTTTCGGCATCACTGTGCCTTCTTCAGGGTGATGGGATTGTTTAATGACATACAATTATTTGTTTAAAATCTATCACTTGGTTTCATTTCAGAGAGCCAAATAATCTTTTTTTTTTGTTGCTAAATGCTATATATCTGCATTCACTCTCAAAGAAATAAGTAGTACTGCAAGGTTTTACACAGTCAAATGTAACAAATAACAAAAACATGTATAATGAAATGTACAAATAATACATTTGTGACATCAATATTTAAATTGTGTTTAAACAAATAATTCAATACAGTAATATATGGTCTCATTGTAAAACATTAACATTTTTACCCATTTGGTAGTTACAGTCTTGTCCAATCGCTACAACTCCCGTAAGGACTCGGGAGAGGCGAAGGTCGAGAGCCGTGCGTCCTCCGAAACACAACCCACCAAGACGCACTGCTTCTTGACACAATGAACTCTTAACCCGGAAGCCAATCGCACCAATGTGTCAGAGGACAATGAGTCAACGTGCATGCGCCCGGCCCGCCACAGGAGATGCTAGAGCGCAATGACAACCCGGCCGGGAAAACCCTCCCCTAACCCGGACGACGCTGGGCCAATTGTGCGTCACCTCACGGTCACGGCCAGCTGCAACAAAGACGGGGCTTGAACCCACATCTGTAGTAATGCAGCTTGCACTGCAATGCAGTGCCTTAGACCACTGCACCACTCGGGAGGCCCCACATTTGACCTTTTAGTAATTTAGCAGATGCTCTAATCCAGAGTGATTTACAGTAAGTGCATTCATCTTAAAGGCCCAGTGCAGTCAAAAACATTTTCCTGTGTTTTAAAGGTTTTAAAGGTTGGAATAATACTTTGAAATTGTGAAAATTATTTTATTTTAACTAGGCATGTCAGTTAAGAACAAATTCTTATTTACAATGACAGCCTACACAAGCCAAACTCGGATGACACTGGGCCAATTGTGCACCGCTCTATGTGATACGATCTGGAGTCAAACCAGGTTGTCTGTAGTGACTGAGATGCAGTGTCTTAGACCACTGCGCCACTCTCAGATTGTCTTAGCGACATTCTTGCTTGAGAAGTTGCCTTTTGCTAAGAAGCTTTTTTTGTCTATTTCTTTTTTTTTTTTTTTGCCAAATTAATTGAAACAACCCCAGTAAGGTACTTAATTTAATAATACAATTATTTGATGTTGAGATAACAAATGGCTGCTTTGGCTGCATTGGACCTTTAAGATAGCTAGGTGAGACAACCACATATCACAGTCAAATATACAGGATACAAACATTCCATTCCAGGTGAACAAGGTATACAGTATATAGCGTATATATAGCAACAAAAACTTTTCATAAAATCTATGAATTTAAAATCTGAGAACAGTAATACTACACATACTGTACATAAAGGTACGCATAAGCAATCATTTCTGATAAAAAAACACAAATGTGAAAAATTGGTGGTTATAGCGTTTTTGAAATTAACTCTGTTAACTGTAGTTGAATGGTCCATGTAATTTGCGTGACAATTATTCTTAGGCCTTTGGGTTGAACAAACATGAGAACAGGATTAAATTCAGTATGCTTCATATGTTTCATACCAGAAGTAAACCACGTTAACACTGTGTATTTAGTGCATTCATGTTGCTTTCTGAACCAAATTTTCTAATGTATGGTTCACAAGAGGTTAATAATAAGTCTAGCTACTCATTAGATGTTTTCGTAACATTTGAGACCCATTTCAACATTAGTGTTGTCCTCTTTAACATTGGTATTCTGCACGTGTTTGTTCATATGTAGGCATGCACGTGTCTAAATGAATTGTAATGAATTCAGCGGGTGTGCTTTTCTAATTAAAGTTTTGGGGACTGTATTCCGAGCTTCAGTGCGTTTGATAGCTGCCATTCCAGCTAATGGAAACAATGCTGAATAAAAGTGCATTTCTGTGTCCATCGACTTTGCTTACTACAGTGCTCAACATAAACAATGAGAGACATTTCAAAGCAACATGAGAGAAAAGAGATGCACTGCTGTGTCCTTTACTTTTTATACATATATATACAGTGCATTCGGAAAGTATTCAGACCCCTTCACTTTTTCCACATTTTGTTGCGTTACAGCCTTATTCTAAAATTGATTAAATGTAAAATATTCCTTATCAATCTACACACAATACCCCATAATGACAAAGCGAAAACAGGTTTTTATACATTTTTGCAAATTTCTATATATAGAAAAAAAGAAATATTATACCGTATTTACATAAGTATTCAGACTGAGCGAAATTGAGCTCAGGCGCATCCTGTTTCCATTGATCATCCTTGAGATGTTTCTACTGTCACGGTCTCGGGTGAGGGAACGAGGCGCAGAGCTGGAGTGAACAGACATTCCTTTATTTTCCGTATAAAATAATCCAAAAACAGAAACAAAGGAGAGGTAGCGACCGTGAACTGGTGTGAACACAAAACAATGAACAACACAAAAGAATCCACACCCAGGTGGAAAACAGTGGCACATAAATAGAATCCCCAATTAGAGACAACTCTAGACAGCTGCCTCTAATTGGGGATTGAAATTAACTAGAAATAAAAACACCCAGTCCATTGTCAAGTCCCAACTGTGGCCCTACAGCTCCCCCTAGAGCTGTAGGGCCACCTGATAGTATCCCTGACAGTATACCTGACAGTATCCCCCCCCCCCAAGGCGCGTCTTGGGAGACCGCGATACTCCCCTCCCAACAAAACACAAGATGGGGAAGGGAGGACAGAGCAGACCACTGGGGCGGTTGTCGGTGGAGGTTCTGGACCCGGTACCGGACGTAGCACCAGATCAGGCGGGGGCTCCGGCTCAGGTGCAGTACTGTAGCCCTTACCCGGACTGGGCACCAGTGGAATGGTCAGCTCCGGCACTGGATCGGGGCTGACGAGCTGTCCCGGACTGGGACCCGGTGGAGCGGACTGCTCCGGCACTGGAGCAGGGCAGACGACCGGTCCCGGACTGGGCACTGGTGGAGCGGGCTGCTCCGGCGCTGGAGCAAGGCAGACGACCCGTCCAGGACTGGGCACCGGTGTAGCGGACTGCTCCGGCACTGGAGCGGGGCAGATGACCGGTCCCGGACTGGACCCCAGTGGAGCGGACTGCTCCGACCCTGTAGAGATGCAGACGAACTGGGCACTGGTGAAACAGATCGCTCCGGCATTAGTTCGGGGCTGGACGGCAGGTCCTGTCAAGCCCCCGGTCCAGTGGACAGCCCCAACCTCGGAGCAGAGAGACCCAGAGCGCTCAGGGCCTCACACTGGAGTGAAGGTTCACCTTCCAACAGGACAACGACCCTAAGCACACAACCAGTGTGTTTAACACTTTTTTGGTTACTACATGATTCCATATGTGTTATGTCATAGTTTTGATGTCTTCGCTTTTATTCTACAATGTAAAAAATAGTGCAAATAAAGAAAAACCCTTGAATGAGTAATATTCCAAACTTTTGGCCCCAGTGTATATTCATATATTCTGCTTTGAATTAAAGACCCACTCTTTCGCTTCTGCTGTGAGGTTGTGGGACCTTTGAAAAAGTGTTAAGCTAAATAGTGTTAATGTCTTTTAGAGAAGTTGATGCTTTGCTATACCTTTCCAGGTGAGCATTCATTGATGCTGATGGGAAAGCCTAAGATGCTCTGGTTCTGTGCATCTTTTATAAGCAGGGCATGATTATGTCCAACCTCTGGATTCTAGATAAATGATGCAGCCCTTAATTAAAATGTATTCATTAAAACCAGGGCCGGCCCTAGCTATTTTGTTTTCAGGCCCCCCACCTCGCGGGTAATGGTAGAGAGATTTGTTTTGTAAATTTTCTGTAATTCTCTCCATTTTGCCATGAGGCATAGAGAAAATGTTGTGGTTTAAAGCAAATTGGGGGGTTGGGGTACCGCTAGCGGCTGGGGCCCTAAGCGACCCCTTATATCGCTTATACCCAGGGCCGGCCCTGATTAAAACCCACTCGTTATTCAAATCAACAAATTTTCAGTTGGTGATGTGAATTCTTCTTTCTCTTTTTTTCGTTATTTTCCTTGGAGAGAGAGAAAGATAAAGGCAATGCACATAAGTACATATTTCTGTAACTTGAAACTTGAAACATAATAATACAGTCGAATGCAAAAGTTTGGGCACCCCTGACAATTTCCATGATTTCCATTTATAAATAATTGGATCAGCAATTTCATTTTGATCTATCAAATAACTGATGGACACAGTAATATTTCAGTAGTGAAATGAGGTTTATTGGATTAACAGAAAATGTGCAATATGCATCAAAACGAAATTGGGTACCCCAACAGAAAAATCACATCAATATTTAGTAGAGCCTCCTTTTGCTAAAATAACAGCCTCTAGACGCTTCCTATAGCCTCTAATGAGTGTCTGGATTCTGGATGAAGGTATTTTGGACCATTCCTCCTTATAAAACATCTCCAGTTCAGTTAGGTTTGATGGTTGCCGAGCATGGACAGCCCGCTTCAAATCATCCCACAGATTCTCAATGATATTCAGGTCTGGGGACTGGAATGGCCATTCCAGAACATTGTACTTGTTCCTCTGCATAAATGCCCGGGTAGATTTTGAGCAGTGTTTTGGGTCGTTGACTTGTTGAAATATCCAGCCCCGGCGTAACTTCAACTTTGTGACTGATTCTTCAACATTATTCCCAAGAATCTGCTGATATTGAGTGGAATCCATGCGACCCTCAATTTTAACAAGATTCCCAGTACCGGCAGCCCCACAGCATGATGGAACGCCCACCAAATGTTACTGTGGGTAGCAAGTGTTTTTCTTGGAACGCTGTGTTCTTTTGCCGCCATGCATAACGCCCCTTGTTATGACCAAATAACTCAATATTTGTTTCATCAGTCCACAGCACCTTATTCCAAAATGAAGCTGGCTTGTCCAAATGTGCGTTTGTGGCGTGTGTGCAGAAAAGGCTTCTTCCGCATCACTGTCCCGTACAGCTTCTCCTTGTGCAAAGTGCGCTGAATTGTTGAACGATGCACAGTGACACCATCTGCAGCAAGATGATGTTGTAGGTCTTTGGAGGTGGTCTGTGGGCTGTTTTTGACCGTTCTCACCATCCTTCGCCTTTGCCTCTCCGATATTTTACTTGGCCTGCTACTTCTGGCCTTAACAAGAACTGTGCCTGTGGTCTTCCATTTCCTCACTATGTTCCTCACAGTGGACACTGACAGCTTACATCTCTGCGATAGCTTTTTGTAGCCTTCCCCTAAACCATAATGTTGAACAATCTTTGTTTTCAGGTCATTTTAGAGTTGTTTTGAGGCCCCCATGTTGCCACTCTTCAGAGGAGAGTCAAAGAGAACAACAACTTGCAATTGACCACCTTAAATACCTTTTCTCATGATTGGATGCACTTGTCTATGAAGTTCAAGGCTTAATGAGCTCACCAAACCAATTGTGTGTTCCAATTAATCAGTGCTAAGTAGTTACAGATATTCAAATCAACAGAATGACAAGGGTGCCCAAATTTTTGCATAGCCTATTTTTCACATCTGATTTAATTTCATACAACTTAATATTGCTACACTAAAAATCTTTGTCTGGACAATACCCCAGTACTCAGCTTTTATTAGAAAATGAATGGCATGCCACTGTGATAATTTTCTGTGACCCCTCAGAGGGGTGCCGAAACTTTTGCATACGACTGTATGTGTGTATTTGTCCATTTGGGGGAGTGTGTTCCCAATTCATGCTGGTTCTTTCTGGCGGAGGCCACCTCTCCCTCATGGGCTGACTTGAGATGCAGGACCAAGGAGTCTTCCGGCTGCCATAAAACATAGGTAATGGGGCCTGGAGGGAGAGCAGTAATTAGTAGACACTGGGAAACCTGGTGCCAGCCAGAGCAGCCGCCGGCTCATTTGATCAGCTTGGTCCACATATCGTTATATTCACTTAATGCAGAAAGTTAACTTAATGTAGTCAGCTTAAGGCCCATTGGGGAAGGGGTTGTGTAACCCTAGCATGAACTTGCCTAGGAACCCTACAAGTATTGAGGCAAAAATATTTATGATTAAAGGCACTTTTCACACTGTCCAAAAATACCCTGACCAACATCGATACTTCAAAGTTGGCAGATGTGCTGTATTTAGCAAGCTCACAAAGACTGCTTCAAACAGTGCCCTAACACATTTCAAATTGCCTTCATGAATGATCACTTATCATAATTCGATAACACTTATGGAAGCCCTTCAGATAACATCCATTATACAAGCCAGGGGATTTAAACCAATATCTTATTTTATCTCTTGACTCATGCTCCCTAGTCTTTGAGAGTCTACTTTATTTCCTTGGGAGTGTTAAACAGCACAAGCAAGTCACTCAGACACTTTTTCCAGTGCCTGCTGCTGGATGGTTTTATAGAATCTCAATTCAACCAATGGCATACCATATTTTTTGTAGTCTGGGTGTATTTCCCATAGCTACACCAAATAAGACAAAAAAGTCAGATTTCTGCCTCTCTTCACTGGTCTGTGGAAGGCTGAATGAAGGCTCCCACTGCTCAGACAAAGGAGGTTGTTTACAGTAAGATACTTGTGAGGTAACTGCCTTTGGAGGAGAACACACTGCCTCACACTGCACTGTGTTGTCGGCCCAACACTGTCACGAAAACCTCCAGAGAGAGAGAGAGAGAGAGAGATCAAACGCAGACCTCATTGTTGCTAATAAGATGAATATTAGATGAGGACTAATGGTCATCGGGGCTTGCTGTGTTACAACCATAGAACCGATATGGATCTTTGAACTGAGGTAAATATTATGATTAATCTATGATAATCCACATTCCCATCAATTAGGAGAAGGAGTCCTCTAAAGAAGAAGGAGGCTGTAGTTGTAGGGACAGGTTAACTAGCCTAAATGACGCTTCCGCACATGGCACCGTGCGACATGGCAGAGAACCAAATGAAGGCCGTTTATCTTCCCTCTCCAGAACCTATTATCTTCCATTTCTGGCTCATGGGGAAGATAATAAGATACGTTCATTTTCTGTCTGATGGAGAGGCACCCCCGCCGGCTGACATGCCTCCTAAATATTCCTCGCTCACTCGTTAATGCCCAACCCACACACACACACACCACAAACTCACACACACACACCACACCCACACACACTACATCATAAACACACTCTAGTACCGGCTTTGCGTGGATGACCCTGTCATAACTGTGTAATATTACAGACCTGCGTCCTGTGTCCGAGTTTCTTTACACCTTCCAATTCCTCGTCTTCACCCATGCTCGGTTCCGCCAGCTGATCACACCAATGGACCTCCCATGACTGATGAGAACTGGATGGGTTGGTGGAATGTAGTGGGTTATAGTGGGGGCAGGGAGGATGGGCAGTGGGGCTGTTGGAGAGTCGAGATCAGGTTGAGATTTCTAAGATAACCGGCTGGCGACCCCTCTGCCTTCCTCTTCTATATTGTGGAGATCTTTATTTAGGTGTAACAGATTAATCCACTGACCAGAATGCAGGGCCAGAGATTAAAGCTTTCCTCCTGCCCAGGCATTGATCCCAGGTCAGTGGTAGCAGCCAGATTGGCCCAGGGTTGTCCTCACAGCCTGATGTCAGCTCCATCCTCCTATTCAGTCAGTGGAACAGTACAAGTCACTGCTGTGAGGGCTTAGGGTTACCAGGCACCCCGCTGTGACAGCAAAGCTCAGCTCAGGTTACAGTATGAAGATGCTTCAAGCTGGGAATATTGGGCAATTGCAGTGGTTAGCAATTGCAGTGGTTAGTAGTTGTCCAGGGTCCTGTAATGGGGGAGTGTGGTGCTGAATGGCCAGTCTTACCTTTGTGTTTGGTCTCTATGGTCTGTGGTTTATACCTTGGGTGGCATATAGTCAGCTACCTTATATATGTGTGAAAAATTGATAAATACACAATTGCTGTAAAACTGCATAAGCCATTACTTTAATTGACCCTGTAGAAACAGCGTGACAAAAAATATCCATAACCCTGAAATTCCCTTTTGTGACGGCATGCCATAGCCTTAATTCCAACAATGGCATTCTAATGTAATGAACATTGAGGGCTTCTCAGCAATCACTCACCTTCTGCCAAACAAATTCACAAAACAATGCTCTTCAGGCTTTTACCAAACCATTTTATTTGAGGGGGTGGGGGCAGAGGGGACAGGGTGTATTTGTGTTATTGAATGAAGCCCCTAATTGTTATACGAGAACTGCGGGGCACCCAAGTGAAAAATGAAGAATCTTTTAGTCTGAATTTTCATTTAAAAGTTTTAAAAGCAGCATTAATTGCTCCTCTGTTTTTCCAAAGGAACGGTTAATTAAAGGCATTACACAACAGCAAGCCGGGGAGAGAGGGGGCAGAAAGCCATAGCAAGCCACTGATTACGGTTCATGTACTGAAACCATGCTGTTATCCAGTCAAGTCATCCCCTTTAAATACATATCTAGCACAATGTTATTTATTAACCTTTAGAAAAATATGCGTGCATTGATGATTGCACAACAATGCACATACAATAGGACATTCAGAGTGCATGCAAATGACAGAATGCAAATTAAACGGAGTGTAAATAGAACAATATAAATCGCATGAATGGGGAGGGCCAATATGACAGTTTTGAGACATGATTTATGCTAAGTACATGCACCATCTAAACCCAAATCCCAAATGTTGCAAAATGGGCATGTCCCAAGTTAGGTTTTCTTAAATTAGACAAACTTAGTATATCAAATGTTCAAAAGTTTAATTTCACGGAGTCCTGTGGATGCTGTCGCTGATAAAACAGTTTTGACCTTAATCCCATACATGTGCTGGTTGCAAATGTATACAGGATGTTCTGTGCAGAACCTGCCATGTTCAAACTCAGATTTATAGAGACTGGATGTTGTTTTCACCATCCTCACCATTTTAAAACTAAAGGTCAACTTTAAATTACTTTCAGTGTAATTATGTAGCTTCCTTACAAATATGGAGACCTATCCGTTAGGATCAAGAAACTGCAAACAAAACAGAAGTTTGTAGTTTTATTAATTATGTTTTTTGTATTATTTTTAATATTTTATGATTTACTCGTAGATCACTTACAGCCCTCCCCTCTGACAGGCTGGGGCTGTGGTGAGGAGAGACATGATCCACAGCTGTCTGTCATGGGAGAAAACCTCTGTGAGGAGCGTTGCCGTCGATGCACTCTGTTAAACAACAGTGTAAATGATCGGTGGGAATACGCTCACGCAGCTTGTGTTTAAGTGCCTCCATTAATTTGTTGCTTTTGTTTTGACTCAACTCACAAAATTGAAACTTCTGCAGGTTGGGCAAAAATAATTATTGACAGAGTCTTCATTTCAGTCAAGTTCAAATAAATGGACTTGTTCATGAAGGCAATGTTGAGATGGGGTCAAAGCAGTGTCCCGGGGAGAGTTTCCTATGGTACAAAGCAAAATGTAATCTCAAAATTGCACGCACACAATTTTCCTTTGCCCAACCTATTATTTTCAGAGCTTAGACAAAGACAATGTGTAATTCCAATTCTCCCGGTCACAGTCTAGAATAACTAAAACAGAAAAGCTGAACTGTGTACATGAACAGAGGCTAAGAAAATCAGCCTCACAACCTTCTCAACCCCTACGGACCACTTGCGGCATTTAAATAAGGCACAGGTAAGGTTTGGGGGCATCAGGGACAGTGTGACCTGGCCATGGTCAAAGAGTAACCAGAGGAAATGTGGACACTAATGCCTGCATTTACATAGAGCTACTTCTATGATAATACCTTCCTAATGAGCTGCAGAGTAGACCTCAGGGAGACAGACTCTATGATGTAAGGACACTTTCACTTTTAAATGTAGAATACTTTCCCTCTTAATTAGTAATGATTAGAATGATATTCCAAAAATGCATGAAGAAACATGAACAACGGGTGTATTATCTAAGTTCCTTTGGTTTAGAAGTGCTTGCAAGGTTCCTCTTAACACACACACACACACACACACAAGCTGTAACACAAAGGCGACTGCGTAGATCACCTCACACTTGCCGCTCCGTTTAATCTGCTACAGATGCCGTATCTTAATTTGAGTCAGTTTCACACTGCAGGAAAAGAATCCTGCAGCAACAGTAATTCATGGATATCTTTTGTAGGGGTTGATACATATTTCATTAGGGCAAATCAAATCAGACATTTTCAAGAGGAAATGTTAAACCTTGAATACACTACAAGTTTGAATCTCCTGCTCTGCATCAAAATTCCTGCAAAAACAGGATGATCAAATGAAGATATGGCATCGGTACCATTCATCCTCATTCTGGTTGGCTCTCCCCAGAGACTCTCCCAAGCCCTGTCTGCTGTCATATGAGGCCAGAGCTGATAGACAGATGGAGATAGCTGAGCCCAGAGTCCCATATCCATTTGTCATTGATCAATGGAGAATTATGAGAGCCTTCAGATAAAGAGCTTCAACAAAAGTGTCCCAGTGCTGCAGTTACTGGATGACGCTGGATAACATTACATAAAAACATAATGTAGATACAAGCCTACACGCATGCGCACACACACACACACATGCATACTGTATATACAGTACATACAGTGGGGAGAACAAGTATTTGATACACTGCCAATTTTGCAGGTTTTCCCACTTACAAAGCATGTAGAAGTCTGTAATTTTTATCATAGGTACTGTTCAAATGTGAGAGACGGAATCTAAAACAACAATTCAGAAAATCACATTGTATGATTTTTAAGTAATTAATTTGCATTTTTTTGCATGACATAAGTATTTGATACATCAGAAAAGCAGAACTTAATATTTGGTACAGAAACCTTTGTTTGCAATTACAGAGATCATACGTTTCCTGTAGTTCTTGACCAAGTTTGCACACACTGCAGCAGGGATTTTGACCCACTCCTCCATACAGACCTTCTCCAGATCCTTCAGGTTTCGGGGCTGTCGATGGGCAATACGGACTTTCAGCTCCCTCCAAAGATTTTCTATTGGGGTTCAGGTCTGGAGACTGGCTAGGCCACTCCAGGACCTTGAGATGCTTCTTACGGAGCCACTCCTTAGTTGCCCTGGCTGTGTGTTTCGGGTCGTTGTCATGCTGGAAGACTCAGCCACGACCCATCTTCAATGCTCTTACTGAGGGAAGGAGGTTGTTGGCCAAGATCTCGCGATACATGGCCCCATCCATCCTCCCCTCAATATGGTGCAGTCGTCCTGTCCCCTTTGCAGAAAAGCATCCCCAAAGAATGATGTTTCCACCTACATGCTTCACGGTTGGGATGGTGTTCTTGGGGTTGTACTCATCCTTCATCTTCCTCCAAACACGGTGAGTGGAGTTTAGACCAAAAAGCTCTATTTTTGTCTCATCAGACCACATGACCTTCTCCCATTCCTCCTCTGGATCATCCAGATGGTCATTGGCAAACTTCAAACGGGCCTGGACATGCGCTGGCTTGAGCAGGAGGACCTTGCGTGCGCTGCAGGATTTTAATCCATGACAGGGTAGTGTGTTACTAATGGTTTTCTTTGAGACTGTGGTCCCAGCTCTCTTCAGGTCATTGACCAGGACCTGCCATGTAGTTCTGGGCTGATCCCTCACCTTCCTCATTATCATTGATGCCCCACGAGGTGAGATCTTGCATGGTGCCCCAGACCGAGGGAGATTGACCGTCATCTTGAACTTCTTCCATTTTCTAATAATGCGCCAACAGTTGTTGCATTCTCACCAAGCTGCTTGCCTATTTTCCTGTACCCCATCCCAGCCTTGTGCAGGTCTACAATTTTATCCCTGATGTCCTTACACAGCTCTCTGGTCTTGGCCATTGTGGAGAGGTTGGAGTCTGTTTGATTGAGTGTGTGGACAGGTGTCTTTAATACAGTTAACGAGTTCAAACAGGTGCAGTTAATACAGGTAATGAGTGGAGAACAGGAGGGCTTCTTAAAGAAAAACTAACAGGTCTGTGAGAGCTGGAATTCTTACTGGTTGGTAGGTGATCAAATACTTATGTCATGCAATAAAATGCAAATTAATTATTTAAAAATCATACAATGTGATTTTCTGTATTTTTGTTTTAGATTCCGCCTCTCACAGTTGAAGTGTACCTATGATAAAAATTACAGACCTCTACATGCTTTGTATGTAGGAAAACCTGCAAAATCGGCAGTGTATCAAATACTTGTTCTCCCCGCTGTACATATCCACATACGCACATGACTGTATATTTTTGCTTCTGTTCCCATTCCCAGTTGAAAGTTATCTTTGTTTGTTTCACTGTGTGGCTCACAATTCTAGGCATCTCATGGCACAGTGCAGAGGGGTACTCTGTCCTCACTTGAACCCAGCACTTGCACCCCTGGGACTTTCTGTCTTGGCACTTCCTCAAACAGAGCATTGTGGGAGAGGAGTCGAGAGGAGACAGCTTTCAGACAGACATATCCGCAGATTCATGTGAACATTTTCAAGTATAGCATCTGAGTGGGTGGTGAAACAGGCTTCTATTTTGGTAACCTATTAGATTAAGCTTAATCACTGGATAGCGACTAAAAAAGCCCCAACTGTACTCTACCTGAAAAAATGACTCACTGAAACAATGTGGCAGAATTCACAGAAATATTTTATGAAATGATCAATTCTACATTAAATAAATACTCTGGCTGCTTTACAACATAATAGGGCCCTTGACTTATACATTTCTGCAGTTAATGAAAAATGTGTGCCAAGACCCACCAGGCCTAACATATGCATCAAATATGTACTTTTATGAGGAGACAACTGTAGATTTACAATGACTGGGAGATCGGAGAGTGTCTCAGTTGCCCATTTCCATTTTCCTCAGATCACAAAACCACTTCAAGTCTATTCAGCTGTTTCTCTGTGCTACTGACACAGTCAAGATTTACAATGATAGATTCCCTCACCTACACGAGGATCATCGCACCTCTTGTGTCTTGAGCTCACTTCATGTTCACGCTGTACTGAAATGCAAATAGTTCTTGTTTATATCGTCCCAGCTGAGAGGTCCCTTGACAAACCTTGGAACCATCTTGCATTTGTACAGTGGAGCAATAGCTATTTCAGCTTGGAGAAAATACGCTGCAATATCATATGGTATAAACCGATAAATACTGAATGTAGCGCTTCATATTTTCATTACAAAAGAACAACAGGGAGGAGAGCACCAAGCTGAACAGAAACCATGCTGAAAGGCGGTATTGGTAGAGGTTTTATATTATTGTGGGAGAAGCAATTTGAAAAGCACATATTTATATATTTTAAGACAAAATTATTCACAACCAACATCTATTGAGTATTAATTTACATTACTTTTTTATTTTTGTTTTATTTGTTCATTGGATTTCCTCTCTCTATGTTTCTTTGCACACACTGTTGCTAGGTTATTCTGGGTTGAAGATGCCCTGAAAGCCCTTTAGTAGACCATACACTCTTAGAAAAATAGTTCCCAGGTAAAACCCTTTTTGGTTCCAGGTAGAACCCTCTGTGGAAAGGGTTTTACATGGAACCCAACAGGATTCTACTTGGAACCAAAAATGGTTCTTTGGAGGGTTTTCCTATGGGGAAAGCAGAAGGTTCTAGATAGTGTGGACTGATCCAGATATATTTTGATAACCAGTTGTACACAGGAATACAATTATAAAGAATCTCAGCCCTCTCAGAATTCACTTCACATCCCTACACTGGAGCCACAATCAATATATGAGCTAACTAGGAGATTGATTGAAAAACAGCTCATTACTCATGATTAATGTATGTAATTGAAATATTGTGGGCCATCATGCCTATTTCACAAGTCCAGGGGTGGCTGGCCATCTGAAATTCTGGCAAATGCCAGATGGGTTGGACAATTTTCTTGCTGTGTGGGCTTGTTGAAATTGACACACAATAAGTATTTTTATTTTTAAAAATAGCTCAATTCCTTTGTTATAATAATCTATAATGAGTCTTTGGCTGAGTGGACAACGGCCCGGTTTTCTGATAGCCTCAGCTGATGTCACGCAAACTCACATTCAAAGTCAAACGTGGCATCAGCAAAGAGACCTGCTCTGACTCATCAATTAGACAGCCAAGAAAAAAATGGAAAAGGTACCTATAAACGTAGAAAGAGCACATTCTACATTGTGACCTCACTCAAAACGTCCTATTTTTGGGGGGCCGGCTAAAACCATGATTTGGTCAAACAGTAAAATGCATAATTCTAATAATTCCTGTAATGAAAGTATCTGCCCTGCCCTAGTGACTGTTTTGCTGGGGATTGCTGCTGTGATGAGCGAGCCACTCTCCTCTCCCCCCATGAGCCGTGTAGAAAATGTGTTTCTGATCACACAGCTTTAGAAAATGTGTCCCCTTTGTCTCTGTCAAAGAGGGGATGGCCTCAGCTTTCTGTGGGTATCATTTCTATTTAAAAGCTGAAGAACATACGCACATCCAGGTACTTTTTGCAGGTGCTGGAGTTATAGGTAAATTCATGAAAAATGTAAAAGGAAAACGCTGCACACTGCTGCTCACGATCCCAGGTGATTTTATTATAACGTGCCTGATGAAGACCTGGATGCCTGATGAAGACCTAAGGGTCGAAACGATAGCAACTATTTTACAACCAAGATATTTGATATGGCTTTGCGATATGGAGCGGTGCACGTGAAATGCGAGGGACAAGGCCTGTAGGTCTAATCTGCAAGATTTTAATTAGAACATTACATTTACTGTTGGATCATGAATTTTGCATGATATGTTAGAAATCTGTTGTGCTTAAGATCCCAGAATGCATCTTTAATTTGTTTTGAGTTTCCACTTCCTCAGGTGTTGAACCCCGAATTAATTAGCCTATAATATTTGTTTGAGTACATTTGAGTCATTTAGCATTTATCCAAAGCAACTTACAGTAGTGAGTGCATCTTTTTTCATCCTTTTTTCATAATGGTCCTCTGTGGGAATCAAACCCACAACCGTGGTATTGCAAGTGCCATCCTCTACCAACTGAGCCACACAGGACCACACCGTACCACGTAAAGATGTATGTAATTAATCTCTATTGGATAAAAAC
This sequence comes from Thymallus thymallus, assembly GCA_023634145.1. Lineage (NCBI taxonomy): Eukaryota > Metazoa > Chordata > Actinopteri > Salmoniformes > Salmonidae > Thymallus > Thymallus thymallus. The sequence continues at coordinate 6,400,714 of CM042381.1, forward strand.
ATTCTGGAAATTCTGGAGTCCTGTTTTGACAGTAAAATACAGCAACTATAGTCTAATTGTCAACCCAAAATTTGTGCCAATCACTGTATTAGGTTGCACATCAAAATATCTTGAATCATGCATTTCTTCTTGGAAGTGTTAGATTAAACAACTTATTTTCTTGAATACCTTGGTAGTCTAATTATTACACTTCTTAGTAAAGCACTTGAGAATGACTTTATAAGACGATTACTCATGATTTGGGTCTTACCAAATCATGGGCTGGTGCCACCAACCGTAGACACCAGGGGGAAATGTTAGTCTGGAGCCCTGTAAAAGTATTAACACAAATGCCAGGCACTATTTGCAATAGAGCCTAAGTTGTTGGCTTGGTTTTTATAACGTATAAGGCTTAAGCAGACAGACAGACAGACAGACAGACAGACAGACAGACAGACAGACAGACAGGCAGGCAGGCAGGCAGGCAGGCAGGCAGGCAGGCAGGCAGGCAGGCAAGCAGGCAGGCAGACAGACAGACAGACAGACAGTGTGAAAGCAGAAAAGATGCTGAGACAGATAGACAGATCAACAAGGAGGCAAAAAAGGTGAGTTAGAGGCGCTGACTGGTGAGGATAAAATGCCAGAACCAAATTATTGTCCCAGTCCGCCCCTGCAAGTATCCATAATAGCCTTTTAACTGATTTGTTTTTACTATTTGTTTAGGGGGACATGAAAGGCAATGGCTGGCCTTTGGTGAGTGAGAGGTCTCTGGGGTATGCTAACATGGCCGGGCTGGCTGCTGTGGACTCCAGCGCTGAGCTGACATTCATTAGCCTGGAGAAAGACATCAGTCAGGACCTCACTCACATATCACACAGTACTCTTTATGAGCACCCATTTATAATCATCAATCCATCTGCTGATAGACACCACAGAGAGAGAGAGAGAGAGAGAGAGAGAGAGAGAGAGAGAGAGAGAGAGATCCACAGACAAGTTAGAGAGAACAAGTATGAGAGAATCAAGCCAATTGGGAATACAATTTAGCCTGCAGACAGGTTGCTCATTGACCCATCACTAGTCTCCACAAAAGTGAAAGTTTACCCAGCTCTAATAATGACGCAATCACATTGGCAGTATTACAATTATAAATGCATGTAGCATGTAGCCTGTCAGAAGTGGCCCACCCTCAAAAAAGTTTGGCCCACACAAACCCTGAATCCAGACTGGGACCTGCACTATGAGTATCTTACGCAACTCTCATCAACAATTCAGCGGGCTTCTTTCTCCTGGGATATGATCCTGTAAAAATGGAGATGAAGATAGAGTACAAAGATACAGTCACATGACATGTGTGAGGTACAGGGCTCCTCTATGATTAATGCTTTTCATTAATGTTACAGTATGTTTTGGCATAATAGTGGCAACACTTTGGAGCTAAAGGAAGTTGTCACGACGTGGCCCTGTGGGGGAGGTTTACGACCCCCCAATAAATTCCTTTCTCTCTCTCTCTCTCTCTCTCTCCAAAATCTCCTACAGAATGGACTCTTAGAAAACCCTTTGTTACCACAGAGAACATATGGTAACATCAATAGTTGGGGCAATGGACACTATTTTCCTTTCTCTTCCAGGTGAAAATGTCTGTTGGTATTTAAAGAATATTATGTCCAATCAGTTGTTGTCTAAAATATTAGACCTAGCCACAGGATGACATAATCCATATCTTGGAAAGGGTAACCATTCTGGTTATCAGATAAACATGTAATTGTGGTGCAATTTAGATGTTTGAAAATGAAACGATTTGTGAGAAGATGAGATGTCATTTCTAATCTTTATGAATGAGAAAAGTGATTTCATGAGTAAACTTACCTCAGTCAGTAGCCACACCCAGGTGAGCAGACATTGGCTGAGAGCTATGAAACACACCCTTCTCTTTCCCTTACAAGAGCCTTTGCAACACCATTCACATCAGACTAAGCAAACCCCAGCGTGAGCTGTGGTTGCAAATGGTTGTACTTTATCTAGCGAAATCTACATGCGAAGATAATGTGGATGTGACGACTGACATGTTAAAACTGTGAATTTCGATTAGACCAGTCAGAACATAGCAGGAGCAGATTATTGAAAAATGCTATGAACTTTGAATCACTACAGAAGAAGTTATTAGGTCTTAGTGGTCGCGGTTACCAGCTGCAGTTGTGAACGCGCCCTTAAGAAGAACACAGACAATCCCTCTATCGAAGCCAAGCTCAAACCGTAAATATATTGCACTTCATTTATCAGAATGGGCGGTTGTGAAAGTGCATATGATATTGATGCTAGCATAGCTTCATCCAGGTCGCATAGACTACCTTCCTTTGTGTAACCAGTCGTCATATCGGGGTAGCCCACTAGGGACTCTCCATGATATGATCACGTAACCCATGTATGATCTATACTGTTGTGTGTATATACTGTATATGTAATTCTGTGTGATTCTTTAGCTAGGAAATAAATCATTAAGACAATTTGTATTGCTGGTTCAATGTGATTCGCCAGGGTTCGTGCAGATTTATATCTTACAATCTTCAGAATGAGACTGACTGATAATGAGATAACGATTAAATAATTGACTGCTATTGACATTAATTGTTGCATGGTTTAATTAAATCATGTCATCAATTAAACGTTGAATAATCTATTTGATAAAATAGCATGTCTCACATTTAATCAAAGCCAAAGTTACGACAAAGTGCTCATACCACCACCACTCCTGCTTCCTGTAAAACTTTTTAATGGGTCACTTAAACCAAAAATGCAGTCATAAGACATTCATCAAGCTGTAATACAGAGTTTCTGGTAAACAGGAGCATTCATATCAAATGACAGGCTATCTAGGAGGGCCAACAAGGATATTTTAAAACGTTGATGTTTTTTAATGAATAGCAGAGATGAGTAATTGACAAGGCCAGATAATACTCCCCAATCGATTTCAAACCAAATATTCCTGTCTGGAAGGTAATATGAACATGAACCACTGCAATGTAAATCTCCCTCATCCATCAGCATTAGTCAGCACAGCTAATATTCCCAAAGATTACACAAAAAGTGAAAAGCAGACATAACCCATTCACTATGTGTAGTGAGGTTGATGCGGCTAAGTGGCATTCAGTTCAGTTTGACTTTAAAGAGAAATTGGCAGCTAGCCAAATTGTTTGTTTGTCTGTCTGTCGGTCTTTCTCTCCTCTGTGTGTGTCTCTCTCTCACACTCCTTCTCTCTCCCTCTCTTTCTCTGTCTCTCTCTCTCTCTCTTTCTCTCTCTGTCTCTCTCTTTCTCACACTCGTCTCTACCTCTCTTCCTCTCTCTGTGTCTCTCTGTCTCTCCTTTCTCTCTCCATCTTTCTTCCCCTCTCTCTCTCCTCTCCCTCTTTCTCTCCCAGGAAGTCCCTCTGTTTTCAGGCAAACCTTTAAGATTAATCGCACAATTCGGCAAAAGTGCAAAATAAGATGTTTACTCAGTGAAAACGTCACATACATTTTTCATGTACGGCAGCCATGCCACTTCCCCTTGCTTTTGGATGTCAGGCGAGGGTTAAATAAGGCACTCAGCAGAGTGGCAGGGGGCCAGGAGGGGGGCGTGAGCAAATAAGCACACATTATGGCCAGAGCTGGGACATAAATTAGCCTCATTCCACCATGAGCAACAGACAAAGTGATTTGTTTGGTCATTCATAGCGTTTGAGCAACTTTTTTAGCAATTATCATTCACTGGTACCAATTTATATAGTGCTGAGTGGACTTGGAGTTTACACAGGGTTAGAATGCTGGCTTCTCCATTATAACAAGCCTGAGACAAGTTGCTCAAAGGGTGATGAATGGAACATTTGCATTTTAAATAAACTCTAACTATTGCAACTCTACATTTACTGCAATTACATCAGACATAAAGATCTACAAATGAGATATGGTCAATAACCATATTCATCCAGCTTTTTTTTGTCCATTTTATTCAGATATTTTACTTCACCTGGAAACCACATTATGATAATTTTGTGTTTCATAATGTTCTGCATAATGCTGCCAATTTGTCACATTTGTCTTCCAACAGAGTTGGATGTAATAGCTTTGTCCTTCCTGTTAATGTAGCCTGCTGCTGTGTTGTGTTATGAGGCCTGTCCCAACAGTGTTAAATCAGATACATGATACATGTTTGGCTACAGGAAGTGGTATGGTGCATGACCCAGAGACTGGGGCTGGGGCTGTGGCTGATGTTAATGTTAGATGTTCAGTAACTGACACATCTGCTCCAGGGTTGGGGACAGAGGCCAAAGTGGGATTGTGTTTGGAAGCAGGCGGTGGCCAAAATGTAGCATGAAGTTGGGGAATATTAGTCCAAATATCGCCTACAGGCTTCCAAAGTCTGATCCACAAGAATATAAAATCCACAGACTGCAGAATACAGTGTTGGGCAGAAATAGTTTCAGAAAGATTGTAATGAACAATGAAAAGCTGAGGTTTGCATGTCCTCTGTTCTCTCCTTGACATATAAACCTATGTTATCTAACTTGTGGGTCTGTCAAAATACTCAAACATTTTACTGCAATGCAGTGGATTTTAAAATGTGGAATATTCTTGCTGTGATGGAATTCAGTCTTCAAAAGGAAGGGGAAGGATTTAAATAGGCAAACTTGGTCTCTTTAAGAATATATAAGCAATGACTTGTGAAAGGTAATCAATACCATGGATATGGTTATGATTGCTAGCTGGACTTCGTAGTATATATGCAGCCAAATAAGAAGTTACTGCAGGTGTAGCTACAGATTGTTACATCAGATAATGTGATTTAAATATTTCCATTACTAGTAGTTACTGGATAGGTACCATTCGACCAAACTTAGCTTGGTGATACAACTGGACACAGACATTTTCTGAAACTCCTGTTTCCACAAATCGAGGATGAAGACAGTATCGGCAAGCTAAGTGTCAGGTCCAGACTGTGGGGAAGCCACAGCCCGGTACCTCTAGTGCCGGTCCCCAGCCCGGTACCTCCAGTGCCGGTCCCCAGCCCAGTACCTCCAGTGCCGGTCCCCAGCCAAGTACCTCCAGTGCCGGTCCCCAGCCCAGTACCTCCAGTGCTGGCTCCTTGCACCCGGATTCCGGTGCCATTCCCTAGCCCGGTACCCCAGTGGAGCCTCCTGACCCGGCGCCCTGTCCAGCTCCGAGGGCGGAGCCTATCCCTGCTCCATCGCCCAGTCCTGATCTGTGGGCGGAGCCTCCTGACCCGGCACCCTGTCCTGCTCCGGAGTCCAGTCCTGATCCGGGGGCAGAGCCTTTCCCTGCTCCGGCGCGGGATCAGCTGGCCAGTCCTGCTCTGAGGAAGGAGCCTCCACCTGACCCAGCATCACGTCCTGCTCCGGGGCCGGAGCCTCCTGACCTGGAGCCTCTGCCTGACCCGGTGCCACGTCCTGCTCCGGGGTCGGAGCCTCCGCCTGACCCGGTACCACGTCCTGCTCCGGAGCCTCCGACTGACCCAGTGCCACGTCGTGCTCTAGGGCCGGAGCCTCCGCCTGTCCAGGTGCCACGTCCTGCTCCGGGGCCGGAGCCTCTGACCAACCCAGTGACACGTCGTGCTCAAGGGCCGGAGCCTCCTGGTCTTGCCCTGCGTTGTCTCTAATTGGGGACCCCATTTAAGTTGAGTAGTTTTCCACCTGTGTGTGGATTTTTGTTTGCGTATTCGTGCATCACAGTTCGTGGTTGCGTTCTCTTTTTGTTTTGGTACTACAATAAAGGAATGTCTACACATTACTGCTCAGCGCCTCGTGTCCTACCTTCGCACCGTGACACTAAGGTTGGTCAAATAATTCTAACAGTACCTATCCTTGTCACGGTGCGTAGGATATATGGGACGATATACGGAGCGCTGGTGAAGTGTCATCCTTTTTATTGAAAATGAGATGTTCTCACGAAGCATTTACAATAAACAAGGAGAGTGAAAACAAAAACACGATTACACAAAACACGGTGACTTACTCTGTTTGTTGCAGGCAGTGCAGACAGACAAACGAACAATGATCCACACACAGGTGGCTGTGTGTGGAGCCTATATACTATCCCCAATCAGAGACAACGCTATACAGCTGTCTCTGATTGGGGATGATCATCTCCCTAGATAGGGTGTGATGACTTGGTTGTGTGCCTCTCTCCTCCCCTAGGTGGGAGTAAGAGGCCTTACCACAACCAAGCCATCACAGTACCCCCCCCCAAGGTGCGGACTCCCGATCGCACACACAACAAAAAGTCCCCCCTCTCCTGAAAAAAAAATTGTCCAAAATTCTAGGGGGGACATGGCGGAGTACTGAGGTGGTTGCTGGTGGGGGCTCCGGTTCCGGTTCCGGGCGTGGCACAGGCTGTGAGAGTAGCTTCTCTCCTACCTTTCCGTTGCACGCCCGGTCCGGTCCGGACCCCGGCGCGGTGGTTCCCCCCTCAGTACTCCCGCCAGTCACCAAGTCCTGTCTGGACCCTGGTGCGGGAGCCCTCGACCCTGGAGAGGGGCTGACAACCGGCCCCGGACTGGGCACCGGTGGAGGTTCAGGTCTGCTCACCCTCCCCGGAGCTCTCGGGCTGCTGACCCTCCCTGGGGACCTCGGGCTGCTGACCTTCGCCGGGGACCTCGGGCTGCTGACCTTCGCCGGGGACCTCGGGCTGCTGACCGTCGCCGGGGACCTCGGGCTGCTGACCGTCGCCGGGGACCTCGGGCTGCTGACCGTCACCGGGGACCTCGGGCTGCTGACCGTCACCGGGGACCTCGGGCTGCTGACCGTCACCGGGGACCTCGGGCTGCTGACCGTCACCGGGGACCTCGGGCTGCTGACCGTCACCGGGGACCTCGGGCTGCTGACCGTCACCGGGGACCTCGGGCTGCTGACCGTCACCGGGGACCTCGGGCTGCTGACCGTCACCGGGGACCTCGGGCTGCTGACCTTCTCCGGAGGCCTCAGGCTGCTGACCTTCACAGGAGGCCTCAGGCTGCTGACCTTTACAGGAGACTTCAGGCTACTGACCGTCACAGGAGGCCTCGGGCTGCTGACCTTCTCCGGAGACCTCAGGCTGGATGCCGTGCCCACCCTGGGCACCGACGCAGAGGTGGTCTTCAGCCCTGCAGCTGGTCTGGCTGTCGGCCCCAGACTGGGCACCGACACGCTATGGAGCTCCTGCTCCACAGCGGGACTGAGCGTCGTGCCCACCCTGGGCACCGACGCAGAGATGGTCTTCAGCCCTGCAGCTGGTCTGGCTGTCGGCCCCAGACTGGGCACCGACACGCTATGGAGCTCCTGCTCCACAGCGGGACTGAACGTCGTGCCCACCCTGGGCACCGACGCAGAGATGGTTCCCAACCCTCTGGTTGGGCTGGCTGTCGGCCCCAGACTGGGCACCGACGCGCTATGGAGCTCCTGCTCCACAGCGGGGCTGAACGTCGTGCCCGCCCTGGGCATCGACGCAGAGATGGTTTCCAGCCCTCTGGTTGGGCTGGCTGTCGGCCCCAGACTGGGCACCGACGTGCTATGGAGCTCCAGCTCCACAGCGGGACTGAACGTCGTGCCCACCCTGGGCACCGACGCAGAGATGGTTTCCAGCCCTGTGGTTGGGCTGGCTGTCGGCTCCAGACTGGGCACCGACGCGCTATGGAGCTCCTGCTCCACAGCGGGGCTGAACGTCGTGCCCACCCTGGGCACCGACGCAGAGATGGTTTCCAGCCCTCTGATTGGGCTGGCTGTCGGCCCCAGACTGGGCACCGACGCGCTATGGAGCTCCTGCTCCACAGCGGGACTGAACGTCGTGCCCACCCTGGGCACCGACGCAGAGATGGTTTCCAGCCCTGTGGTTGGGCTGGCTGTCGGCCCCACACTGGGCACCGACGTGCTATGGAGCTCCTGCTCCACAGCGGGGCTGAACGTCGTGCCCACCCTGGGCACCGACGCGGAGAGGGTTTCCAGCCCTGTGGTTGGGCTGGCTGTCGGCCCCAGACTGGGCACCGACACGCTATGGAGCTCCTGCTCCACAGCGGGGCTGAACGTCGTGCCCACCCTGGGCACCGACGCAGAGAGGGTTTCCAGCCCTGTGGTGGCGACCGTCGCGGTAGCCTCCGTGCGAGGGGTAGGCACGGGGCGTACTGGACTGGGGGCACGCACCATAGGTCTGGTGCGAGGAGCTGGCACGGGTCGCACCGGGCTGGAGATACGCACCATAGGTTGGGTGCGAGGAGTAGGCACAGACCGTACCGGGCTGGGGGAACGCACCACTGGTCTGGTGCGAGTAGCTGGAACGGGCTGTACCTGGCTGGGGAAACGCACCGTTGGGTCGGTGCGTTGAGCTGGCTCGGGTCGCGCCGGGCTGGGGAAACGCACCATAGGTTGGGTGCGAGGAGCAGGCACAGACCGTACCGGGCTGGGGGAACGCACCACTGGTCTGGTGCGAGTAGCTGGAACGGGCTGTACCTGGCTGGGGAAACGCACCGTTGGGTCGGTGCGTCTAGCTGGCACGGGTCGCTCCGGGCTGGAGACACGCACCATGGGGCTGGTGCGTGGAGCAGGCGCGGGCTGTACCTGGCTGGGGAAACGCACCGTTGGGTTGGTGCGTTTAGCTGGTACGGGACTCACCGGGCTAGCGTTGCGCACCGATGGTTTGGTGCGCTGAGTCGGTTTCCTCCTCCTCCGACTCTGGACCGGCGCTGGAGGCACCGGACTGGGAACTGGCGCTGGAGCACGACTGTCCCTGTCGTGCCTACTCCACCGCCAATCCCCATCCTGTGAGAGTTCCTCCGGGAACCCCCACGAGTGAGGGAACAGAAGCACATCGTCGTCGTCTTCCTCCGACTCCTCTATGTACTCCCGCTCCCATGGCTGTAGGGGCTCCTCCTGGAACCCCCACGAGTGCAGTGGTCGGGGCTCTTCTCCCTCGATCCCCGACCACCCCCATAGCCCCCCCCCAAAATCCGTTTGAGGGGTTTTCTGGGCTCCAGGCTGGTCCTCAGTACTAGCCCGGTGACGTGTCCTCCGTCGTCGGCGCCTCGACTGCTCCGGACCCCAGCCTTTCTCCACCGCATGATAATGGTAGACATCCTCTTTCGACAATTTCCCCATATCGTAGAGGATGTCTACCACTGTCTTCTCTCGCTGCGTCCCAGGGTGGTGGATCATTCTGTCACGGTGCGTAGGATATATGGGACGATATACGGAGCGCTGGTGAAGTGTCATCCTTTTTATTGAAAATGAGATGTTCTCACGAAGCATTTACAATAAACAAGGAGAGTGAAAACAAAAACACGATTACACAAAACACGGTGACTTACTCTGTTTGTTGCAGGCAGTGCAGACAGACAAACGAACAATGATCCACACACAGGTGGCTGTGTGTGGAGCCTATATACTATCCCCAATCAGAGACAACGCTATACAGCTGTCTCTGATTGGGGATGATCATCTCCCTAGATAGGGTGTGATGACTTGGTTGTGTGCCTCTCTCCTCCCCTAGGTGGGAGTAAGAGGCCTTACCACAACCAAGCCATCACAATCCTGTAACTCCCAGTAATGGATAACAACAATCTTTGGTTAAGTCTGGTGTAACAATGTGTAGCTACTGCAGGAGCTTTTTCCAGCATTTATTGGAAACAGGACTCAAATATGCAGCACTCGATTTGAAGAATTTAAGAGAGGCAAATGTAGGCAGATGTGGCCAAGATGTTGAGGATAGAGGGGTTCAGAGGAGTCCTACAGCTGAGGTATCCAGTGAGGTACTGTACAGTACCTGTAGGGAAGGCAAGAACAGATATTGGTGTGATTTGGACCTGAGCTCAGCTTGCTGACTTCATTGCTCAATCCCATGCAGTTGGGTGATTGCAAAGTGGCTTCAGCTGCGGGAGTCAGGAACTGTCCAAGATCCTGCCAGGTATGTGGTGGCAGGGGGTTCAACCAACAGCGGTTTGGAGGCATTAGTGATGGTTTGGAGAAGGCTACGGCTGTCAAATCAAATTTTATTGATTCACGTACACGTGCCTAGCAGATGTTATTGCGGATGTAGCGAAATGCTTGTGCTTCTAGCTCTGACAGTGCAGTAATATCTAACAAGTACTATCTAACAATTACACAACATATACCCAATACACACAAATCAAAGTAAGGAATTAATTAAGAATATCTATACATATATGGACGAGTGATGTCAGAGCGGCATATACTGAGATACAGTAGAAGAGATGAGTAATGCAAGATATGTAAACATTATTAAAGTGACTAGTGTTCTATTTGGTGGCCAGTGATTTCTAGTCTATGTCTATAGGCAGCAGCCTCTAATGTGCTAGTGATGGCTGTTTAACAGTCTGATGGCCTTGAGATAGAAGCTGTTTTTCAGTCTCTCGGTCCCAGCTTTGATGCACCTGTACTGAACTCGCCTTCTGGATGATAGCGCAGTGAACAGGCAGTGGCTCGGGTGGTTGATGTCCTCGGGTGGTTTGTGTCCAGTACCGGTATGGCTATTGTGCTACACACAACATACTTTTTTTATAGTCTACCTATGGTCAATTATTGTAGTGACCACAATAGTTCCAAAACATTGTGGAGAGTATTGTCAATGACAAACTGAATGTAGCAGTACCGGTATGGCAGGCGAAAGAAAACGGTACACAACAAACAAACCGTGGTATAATGAGGAAAATTCAGGCTCAGTCTGTACCTGTGTCTAGACTTGGGTTTATTATGTAGCTTGAACCCATACATTGTTTTAACAAAAGCCCATTGTCAGTGAATAACATCATTAGTCCCTACTGAGGATCTTGGGAGGTTTTGATCCTGCACATTGTGAGAGATGTTTAATCCTCTCTCTCTCTCTGCAATATGCTGTTTGAGATAGAAATAAAGAAGAGCATCATGACAGGCAGTTTCCTGGGTCCCCCATGCACTGAGATTCAAAATGAGCATGCATCTGTCTTAGAGAGTGTTCAGAATGCTTATCTTAATTGATTGCAAGCTATTTCTGGCTTTGGCAGTATATCCCCCCCCCCTCCCCCCCTTTACTCTCTCTCTCTCTCTCTCACCATATCTCTCCTTTTCCGAAGAGAGTGATTTATTGGTGCTGGTCTACCTGAGTTGAATCCTTTCCTGCATTATGTAAATCCTCTGATGCGTAATGCCATGAGTGATCCCGACAAAGGGAAGTCTGTAGCCCAGGCCCGGAGGGCCTCCGCACTGCTCTAAACTGAGCATTTAAATATTCTCCCCAAGCAGTCATGGATCAAACACATGCACACACACACACGCAGACAGACAGACAGACAGACAGACAGACAGACAGACAGACAGACAGACAGACAGACAGACAGACAGACAGACAGACAGACAGACAGACAGACAGACAGACAGACAGACAGACAGACAGGCAGGCAGACAGGCAGACAGACAAGAAGTTGAAAGTGTTTTACAAGCCCTGTTCTGATATATGAACACAGGAGTGTCGATATAGCCATCACTCGGGCTGCAGTGTCTCTCTCCCTGTCGCTCATCAACATCATGATTAATTAAGAAAGGTTGTTAAATTATCTCTGTTATCCACCCAACTGTACAGTGCATCCGCACATTACACAAGAATTAAACTAGACAGAACAACTTGTCAACTGTTATCATCAGGATTTTGTATTGCTACTGGAAAGCATATTTCTGTATAATATATTTTCAAATCTTTGTGTGGTGCTACAGAATGAGTAACAATTGAAGCTACAAAAGTGAAGCATTTTTTCTCACCTTCCTAATCATGCAGCTTTTCAGACTTATTCGTATTGATACATTTTTCCGCCAGTGAAATACCTATTTTGTGTGTCAGAGCTCCCTTGAAGAACACTTCTTTGTCTTTTATATATTATGGTAGTCTAGGTAAGCTGTGAATCCTATCTTTTATAGACATGGACAGGAATGTAATAGCTTCAATTCTAGGACTGAGACTTATGGTTAAAGAACACTTAATAATACAGAAACCTGTAGGTGAGAACAGAGTGAAGATTTGTGAAACACTAGCACAGCCGTTTATAATACGTACAGGTCTTATAACTAACTTCACTCTGTCCATTTCATACTGGACCTTTTCCATACCTTGTCCATATTACTGTTCACACTTCAAAGTAACATACAAATTCTGTATCAGTGTTAGGGTACAGTATGAAAACATTTCCTATCATTACATAGTCTGTACACTTCAAAGGTTCCAATGTACTCATTCCCACAGGTCCTGGTTATAGACTTAAGTGGACTGGCTGGAAGGGATGGAATCAGGTCTTATTTATGCAGTCGCTATATCCACCGGCCATTGAGTGGAAATGCACCAGTGGCGGGATCACGGCTGTTATTCCTTTCCAGGTTTATCTATGAAGACACTTTTCATTTACCCCTCTGTGGTTAGCCGCCAAGAATGATGGGCCGTGCATGCAAATAAAGCTGCGGTTTAAAGGTGACCAATTGAACCCTCTCCCTCCCTCTCTCGCTCTCCGTCTTCCTGGTTAGAACAGAAGGCACGGCTCGTTAGCCCTGCAGCCTGCCTGGACCTGTTTCATTCGGGAAATTGCTCCATTCCAATGACAGAGAGCAAGGGATTGATGGATCGGACAGATGACAGCTGGAGACCATGACTGTTCTGACAAAGAGAAAGAGGATGGGTGTAAAGAGAAGGAAGGAGAGTGATGCAGAGAGACCCTTTAACAAATAACCATGTATTGAACTTGTATTATCTCTCTAAATGTTGAATTCGTAGAATTCATAGGAGTCAGATATATTCCTAGAATGACTCAAGACCCTACTCACACAGCCTGATTCTTTTGACCGCTATAATCAACATGTCTATTCATGGTGCTCCATTCACTTAGGGGCATGGTCTAATGGTGTTGCTAGTCTTTCCTGATTACATCGTCCCACTCAAATGCGAGTTTCTGTAAAGTGCTGTTTATTCATATACTGTTGAAAACTGCGTTGAATGTGTCATGAGTAGTTGATTTTCTGTATGCAATGGTAGTTGATGACACATAAGACGTATTACAAAGCATTAATTACTTGTTATTATTATACAAAACTATACACCCATACACGCCCACACACAAGGCTGCTTGTGTTACTCCTTAAAGCCTTGGGGTTCCGTGTGTGTCATCAGAAAGGCAGCAGGCCCTGACCTAGCAAGGCCCTTCTGTGCGGAGAGGAACCCACACACATTCCTCAGACACCCCACACGCCCCTGTCCTTTTCAACTACCTTCCTCGCTCCACCTAGCACAGGGCCAGCCAAGCGGAGCCATGCAGGGGAGATTATGATGCCAATATAATTGTATCTCAATCTTTTCTCTCGCCCAAAGCAGAGGTGGAACAAAACAGAGAGGAGAAAAAGGCACAAACAAAAAACCGTGGACTAGGGGAAAATAATTGGATATCCATATCTGTGTGTCGGTTGAGTATAGTGAGGAGAATGCCTGAGTGAGGTGCGGGGTATTAGGATGGAGGCTGCTAGGGAAGAGAGACGATCGCTGATGAACTGTGACGTGTGACTGTAAGCTTGAAGACACCTCGCTGAAGACACCATTAAAGCCTCCCTGGCAGGTGAGAGAGATTATCACGGACGAAACACGATCGAGGCTGGTGCAGAGGTGACGCTTGTTGCTATTTTTGAGTGGTTATGTGCTGTTCGGGGTTAGTCGGTGCAGTGAGATGTAAAAATGGGGGCATGCCAGCTTGTGGTCTACGACATTGAGGGTATTGTCGGACATTTATTTTGACATGCAGGGTTGATTTGCCAATATCCTGCTTCATCTGCTCATTATACCTCAGGTTATGACTAGGATCTTGTACTAGATTGAATAGGTAATGTTACCTTTACCCTGGTACAGGTAGCATTATCCAGCTTTCCTATTGTCTACAGTTACAGTACGATGTGTACTTGGCCATGTACTTGGAAGTGGGGCCAAAGTTATAGACTAAACAAGGGAGTAACTTTGGGTGGCTTATGTTGGTTCACTGTGAGGAAAATCTATTTTACAAGGACAATAGCCATGAGTCAATGTCCAGAAGCTTTGAGCCGTCCATGGTGTTTTACTTGACCTTTAACCTCTCAACGCCCGAAACCTCTGGCATCATTTAGTACATCTCTATTATGAGATGACACGATCACCTAGGACTAGGCCTCCTCCTCATCTCAGAGCAACAGTTTTGACCAAAGCATAAGGGGCCTTATCTATAATGGGGAAATATTTTCAATTTTCCGCCCCCCTCATGTTTGAGAATCAGATAAGTGAGATAGTACTATGGCTCTACGTGGAGCTGGAGGAGCTCAGGGAGATACAGTCATTTATCAGGGTACTACTTCATTATTAGCCGATTGCTTCATGACTAATATCTACAACCCCTCGTTAAACAGGATCAAAATATCCCCTTCTCTGTTCCAGAAAACTCACTTGTAGCCAACCAATGTTCAGGCATCTCCAAGTGTGAATTTACAGTGTAGCTTTACTCCATTAACAATCATCATTAACCAAGTGAAAAAATGAACCATCACTGACCTCCAGACCAGAAGCACTGGGTTCTGTTAGTTCTGAAGTACACAACAGCAAAACAGAAACTGTAGTCTGTTAGGACTTTATCTAATTGCCTGTTTGACTTAGAGCCTGAAGACAAAGAGTGAGAGAGGCAAACGATGAGATAATTTGGATGACACAAACCATGAAGGAGAAAAATGAGATTTTGATTCTGTGCAGCTATGCTTATAAATACCAATCTTTATGGAAATGTGTTCCTAAGCCCAAGTACCTCAGTTTAATTAAGGACAGACAAAGGTGTGTTGTTGTTCATTCGTGAATTTTCATTGCTATGGATGTTTTTAGTTTCCTTTGTTTTCTATATCAGATATGGATCAACTTTGTGGCAAATTTAAGAATGACAGATCAGTTAACAATGAGTATTTTTAAGACATGGTTTCTAATCCTAGTACTTGGGAACTACAGGGTTGCACAATTGTGTCCTTGCCCATGCAGCACCTAAACATTAAACTAATCATCTATCCCTTTGTTAGCTGAATAAAATATTGTTTGGTAACCCTTCATTTTACAGCCCGGTAATACTAGGTAAATACCTAGTGACAAAATGTCCCAAATGTACTTATTAGGAACCAAACAAATACTACATACTTACTTATTAAATACAAAGTAACAAATACATCTGTAATATTTTATTTATTTATTACTACATGCTTACCACATGAATACCTTAAAGTCAATCACCATGATAAAGAGTGTTAGTTGACCTGCAAGTATCTGGTATTTACATGGCATTAGCAACGGCTTCATTTCACAAGGTAAGATTACAGACAGATTTGCTGTTGTCATCCTGGGATGGAGTCATCCAATGTGGTGATAATATCAAGTAGCTAGGTTGTATCTACCTATCTACCCTTTTAATGCATTTACAATTAGCATTTTAATAATTTAACAGACACTCTTATCCAGAGTGACTTACAGTAAGTGCATCCATCTTAAGATAGCTAGGTGAGACAACCATACTAATAATTAATTAATAATAATTAGGTAAGGGCTTATATTTGTCCTATTGTGTTTTCTTTTTTCAAAACCTAACTCCCCCTGAGACACCCTCGGAGAGAAGGGTCATGGCCAGCAACACATAACACCGTCATAGGAAGTATATTTTTACTAGATAAAAGTATTATCAGAAAAGTCAGTGCAGGCAAGAAAAGGATGCTATTATTACTATTATTATTATTATTTTGTTTTTCTTTTCAAAGATGCTAATACAAACTTACATGGTAACTAAAGGCAAATTACATAGAAACAACATAAAGAAAAATTAACATCAGGATGGTTGACTAATAAATAAATTATGTGGTAATAAATAAAAAACCCATCACATACATACTTACAAGGTCCTCAGTACTAACCTTTGGGACTACAAATATGCTCTTTATATTTACTAAGCAGCTTGGTTCCTAGTAAGTACATTTGGGACTAAATAGTTACCAAGTATTTACTTTTTGTTAATAGGTATTTACCTAGTTGTTTCCTGGAAATTAGCGGGCTGTAAAATGAAGGCTTACTGATGGTTCTTGTATTTTGAGGAGTTCACTAGATGCATCAAAATCTTTGATATATCGATATCATAGGCTATGGTTAGGACAGACAACACTTGATGTTAGGTCCCCTTGCACAGTATGTGATATTTTTGCAGACTATACCAATAATTAATTCTCTCTACTTAAAAATGTTAAGGCGATTGAGAAATTTTGATGCAACATTGGGCAACCTAGTGGCAAAATTGTTTAACAAATTAAGTTACATCATGAATGCAGTATAGAAAGCCAAACAAAATTAAAATGGTTAAAATGAAATGCCTTTACCCGTGTTTCTCACACGTGTTGCACAGCTCCAAGCATATTCAGACCAATTCCGGAACACAAAATGCCCCAGGCCATTACGATCCGTGCAAGACTCTAAAAACAAACATGTTAAAGTTTCATTTAGATGTTTGTGCAAAAACATGTTTTGGGCTTTTTAACAGTAAATATGCTTCAATGTGATTCCAATTAGCACAGACTTTACTGGGTAGAGTAGGAGACACCAAACCAAAGCAAATTCATAGACACTACAGCATCCCAGTCTTAAATAGGGGGTAGGTTGCGGGTAAATTGAAACTGAAGTGAATAATTCAACTCTATATTTGTATGGAACGATTTATTTAGCTAAATTGTGTGGAGAGATTTGGAGCGCTAGGTTGCCTGAGGTTTGTTATGTTTTCTTGAACTTTATTTAAGACTTGAGAGAATACATTCATTGAAAGGGAATATGAATGTAAAATGAGGGTATTGGTGAGAGGATAGAGAGTATTTAACAGTTAAAACCTTTACATCCTATTTACATGACATCATATGTTAGAACACTACTTAAACATAAGTAAGAAATGGAGATGTGGTGAACAGCTAATGCAGTATTTCCATGTGCAGTCAGAGACCAGCAGGTATAGGTAAAACAAAGAAAGCAATTAAACACATTTAAAAAGCCTTTAGCGATTCACTGGATTCTCTCCCCTCCACTACCTCTCTCTTAATTTCCTGCATACAGACAAGCACCAGCTTTAAATGAAGATAGCGCCAAGACTCCAGCATACAGTGCATTCAAAAACAAGAGTGCCTTAGATAACTATGTCACTGTTACTAGAAACTGAGAGATCAGAGCTGAATTACATTTATTATGAGTTATACATTATGTATGTATGAGTTACATGAGTTATGATGAATCAATCAGTATTATAAGCAATACTACAAGTTCGTAAAAATGATAATGTCTTGAATCGACAGTGTTTACCCTCTCCCCTTGCAGTGTATACGTAAGGAAGATGTAGGCTGAGTGGAATCCATAAGCGGGTCTTTATTAAAGGATCTGAGCATCAAATCCAAACAATAGTCACTACTCGTAGTCTGGTCACAGGCCTTGGTTGAAGCACAGGTAAAGTAATCCAAAAGCGTGAGTCAAAAGGCAAAACAAAGGTCATAACAGTAATCATCAATAGGGAATGGTCAAACACTAAGTAAGGCAGAGAACTGGCAATACTTCGCAATAAGGCAGTGATAGCACATGGCTTAAATACAGGGTGACAGGAAATGACAAGACATGAATTGATGTGGCAGGAACAGGAAGTAACAGAGTTCAATATTCAGGTGATGGCTCCCTCTGATGGACTGGTGCCTGATCAAACGTTACAGTATACATAGATGTGCATCTCTTAACCAGGCTCATTGTGCCTCCATGATTACTGTATTTATCATTACCTGTCACACTTTATAATGGAAAAAAACCCCTTGCTCATAATTGAACCGTGAAAGAATTTAGTAATTTCTTCATGTAAACTTGCTCAAATGAGACCAGGAAGTTTCGCAAACACATTACGTTTTTCACGTATCAACTCTCCTTCTATTGCAATAGATGTAAAGGAAGAATTTTGTTTGAGCTAGCCTTTATCTTTCTCAGGTCTCTGCCTCCAATTGGCCTTTTTTAGCTTGACTACCTCTGAAACCAGGGTCTAAAAAACTGAATGTGGCAACAAGACTAGCCATAAGCCATCACCTTCACATACTGTATGGGCACACCAGCAAGAAATACAAAACAAATCTGATATTCTCAAGGTGTGTTTATTGTCAAGCATTTATGTCGCAGTTTACTTTTGTTTTGTCAAAATATATGATATTGTTAAAAAATCTCAGATGACTGTGGCCGTCTGCGTGACAAAGAAAAGACCAGCCTCATAGACAATACTGCTAGCTTTGAGTATTGGATGATATCTACTCTCATATATTCTTTATACGGTAGTCCCATCAAGAGAAGAGATACATAATAGCTTAATATAGTATAAGACGCTTTTCATATACGCAGGGATTGACCTTCACATTAAACCATATTCTGTCTGGCGTCTGGCAGAAAGGTCTATATCATCCACTTTTGCAATCTGCGCCATCCTCTATGCAAAGGCCTTAGATCTCTATTTGCAATGTGCTGTGGGCTACTACTTCATTTGAACAAGAGCAAAGTAAGCAATTTATCTTTTAGAAACATTTTCAGGACATCTGAATGTTACATTTGTAATAAATAATCGCCTGCAGAGTTTTTATATTTACTTAATTAAACAAACACTATTACTATGAAATGTAAAGCAGTCTTTTTTTCGATGTTGTCTGTTGCTCCAAAAAGTCCCCACCTTCCTCTCCTCTCTGCATGGATGCTGACATTCTACAGTATGTGACATACAGGAAAGGTTTCTGATGGGGTAGGGGGGAATCTGTTGTGAGATTAGGGATGCAATTACAGTTGAACCCCTTACTGTGACATACACACATATAGCATAGTGGAGTGACAGCAGGGTGGGGGTGCTGACGCCGTGACAAATGAGCCAGCCACAAAAACTCTCACTCACAGCTAGTAGCAATAACCTGGAATCATGGAGGATGACCTTAAAGCTCTCACCCTGAAATCTTCACGTTGATTACGCTAGCAGAGAGGCTACACTCAGTCGGAGCTGATGCGTCAGCCTCACTGTGAAAACATTGCCCCAGAAAAGGTAGACATTAGATGAAAAATTGGTGCTGTTTCTTCGTAGAGCAAAGTAACGATGTTCCGCTGTTCCAGGACAGAAACAACTCACTTGGGCTTGGTAGAACAAACATAACCATGTGGCAAACCAGCAAAATTAACAAATTGTTTTGACTTTCAGAAGATTGATATGCATGACATGTTTTGAGGAAATCTGACGTCTCATTTATGTTGTGTAATGGTGGTACCTTGCAACAAAGATGAGTCATTAGGACATTCTCGGAACGTCACGAAATGGTTGCCTAAAGTCGTCAGCACATTGTGTCATGGTCCAGAGGAGGTTCTGTCTACTTCCCAGTTTGTTCTGGGGATGTCCCCAAGGACAGTATTAGGACGTTCTCAGGACGTTGTCATGGTCACATGCAGGATTTGTCTGCTTCCCGGTCACATGCAGGTTTTTGTTTGCTTCCCGATTTTTTTGTCTGCTTCCCGCACCCTAGTTTCATTACACATCCCCATTGTTACTGTTGCTAAGCCCATCAAGGACCTAATTGGTGAACCACTGCCCATTCATAGCTCTTTGTCTGTTGGCAATGTAAGGGACACCCATACACAAACAGTGTTTTTAACATACAGTGTTTTCAACTTAGATATTTGACACACTTTTACATTTTGCACTTTGCACTCAGCTCTGTTAAAAAGACACTCAAGAATAACTATTATATGATTCAGGAGTAACATTAAAACAGAACAATATGCCCACCAACATTAGAAAACTATACAGAAAACCCCTTAAATTACTGATATAAGTCAATGAAATCAATGATGAGGAAATAGTCAGATGAACTGATCACCCGTGCATCAATCTAAGTAACATAATAAAAAAATCCCCATCAAAATCTTTCTGTTTAATATAAAAATGTCAGGTTATTTGAATGGGCTGCGTCTCAATCCACCACATCGCCTATGTCGGCCTCCCATCTGAGGTGGAAGGTGGCCGAGCTACAGCGGTGTTTATCAGACCATGAGACATACCAAAAATTGTCTGTAGCGTACTAATGGTTTGGCCTACAAACATCGGTGAATGCGGTGGATTGAGACAGCAGCCCGTGCAAAAAAAGTCTCTAGCTTAAACAGACAGATTTTGATTGTTTTATTATGCTAATTTGCTTGAATTGGGTTCAGAGACTACTCTGAAAAGATTAGCTGTCAAAATGCATTTTGTCGATGAAGAAACAGTAAAGCTCAGACTTGTGAGGATAGCAGTTAGAGAGCCTTCTTCTCAGCAGCTTTTCCAAAGAGCGGTGTTTTATAGAAAATGGAGAGAAGAGACAGTTCTAAGCAATGCAGTTAATTCTCTTCAGGGTTTATTGTTAGACCTCATTAGAAACAATAGACCTTTAAAAGGCTTTTAAATGCCTGGTTAACTGGTGATACAAATGATCAGTGCCAAATATCTCAATGAAAGGAGGAAGCAATCTGCTGATTAGGACTAGTGATAAATACTGTGTAGAGGAAAGGAAAGGAGACAGAGGAAGGTGATGGTGAATTGGAACAATGGTGTATAGAGGAGACAGGGACAAGTAAGGACCTTTAGAAACAAGGAAGACCATTCTGTATCCACAAGAAAGAATACAGTGGGTAATTCTCTATATTTCAGCCAGGGATGACTCCAGGCACACAGACCAACATGTTTACGTTGTCCTTTTCACCACATGGTGAAATGTTGAGTCAGCCTTGCCTTGCCTTGCTGAGATGTTCGTCCTTGAATGATAATGTTAGTGTGAACATGTAGAAGTTGAGTTTGTTTTGGCATGAGGACATCCTGTCAGGTAGCTGTATATTGAGCTCGACTGTCACAATGGAAAAGCTTCTTTATCACCAGTGAGACTTACCAGAAACTAAATTGCATAAGAATCGTTGTTAGATCCTGCAGTTTAACCCAATGAATCTTAAAACAGGATTAATCAGTAACAATCTCATGAGGACTACCTAACCATGGCAATGCTGAGTAATGTAATGGCTGACTAGAAACTTTTTAAAAAGTGTTTGATATTTTGAGGTTGAATTACCTCTTGTTCCTGAGGTGAGCTTCTGCTGACCGGGGCCAACGTGGCAAGGTTGGCAATGACTCACAACCGCCTCCCGACCTAATTGGAAAAATGTCTAGAAAGATAGTAAGATGTTGAAGATCAAATAATATCAAATAAAAATTGTCACAAGCTTCGTAAACAACAGGTGTAGGCTAACAGTAAAATGCTTCCTTAAGGGACAGGGGTCAGTTATGAACAAATTCATATTTACAATGACGGCCTACACCGGCCAAACTCAGACGACGCTGGGCCAATTGTGCACTGCCCTATGGGACTCCCAATCTCGGCCGGTTGTGATACAGTCTGGATTTGAACCAGGTTGTCCGTAAGTGACACCTCTAGCACTGAGATGCAGTGTCTTAGACCACTGCGACACTTGGGAGCACAAGCATCTGCTGAGTACTCGGACAAACGAGTATTTTCCGAATATGATTATGACTAAGTATTTTTTGTAATCGGGGAAAAAAGTTATTTTCAGCTGCCAGAACGCATCTCTCTTTTACTCAAACAGTGTGAGGCACTGTGTGTTCCAAAGAACTATGGGCCAGTTCTTGTAAAGAAACTGGCAGAATATCGGTTGAGCCTGCTGCAACGATTGGATTAGACCAAGCCACTCTCCGTCTGCTCTCATTTCCCCAGACAGACACAGGCACGGCTGTTTCAGACACTCACAGTCACGTCTCAGGGCACAAGTCTCCCCTTCTCCAAACATCATGTATGAATCAGAACCCGTAGCTTGTCTTTGTTGTTCAATCCAGTTATTTTTTGTAGACTTTGCTGAGGCCATATGGTAGTTTTTGTCTGTCTACTTGGCATTGATTAGTAGGCCTACTTTGTCTGACCATATAAATATTCCATTGCTGCAGCCTGCCGTTATATAGTGATCCAAGCCAATGCTTATTGCTATCATTATTTATTTTCGACCAGGCGTGTTTACCGAGCAACAGATCATTAGAAAATGAAATTACAAATATAGATAGTTTATTTTGATTGTACAAATGTTGTGGCAGAAGTGTCGGGAGAGAAAATAAAAGTTTAGCTTTTCTCTAAAGTGAAACAATATATTGGGCAAGCAAATTAGCCAATCTTCATATAAATCTGTGTCTGGAATAAATGCAGGCAGTAGTAGCCAGCCATGAAATAGGGTATTTACAGTGGCTTGTGAAAGTATACACCCCTCATGGCATTTTTCCTATTTTGTTGCCTTACAACCTGGAATTAAAATTGATTTTTGGGGGGTTTGTATTATTTGATTTACACAACATGCCTACCACTCTGAAGATGCAAAACATTTGTTATTGTGAAACAAACAAGAAATAAGAAAAAAATATATATAATCTTGAGAGTGCATAACTATTCACCCCCCCCCCCCCCCCCCCCCAACGCCCAAAGTCAATAC
The DNA here is from genome assembly GCA_023634145.1 of Thymallus thymallus. Lineage (NCBI taxonomy): Eukaryota > Metazoa > Chordata > Actinopteri > Salmoniformes > Salmonidae > Thymallus > Thymallus thymallus. The sequence continues at coordinate 6,423,268 of CM042381.1, forward strand.
TTTGTAGAGCCACCTTTTGCAGCTTCAAGTCTCTTGGGGTATGTCTCTATAAGCTTGGCACATCTAGCCACTGGGATTTTTGCCCATTCTTCAAGGCACAACTGCTCCAGCTCCTTCAAGTTGGATGAGTTCCGCTGGTGTCTTTAAGTCATACCACAGATTCTCAATTGGATTGAGGTCTGGGCTTTGACTAGGCCATTCCAAGACATTTAAATGTTTCCCCTTAAACCACTCAAGTGTTGCTTTAGCAGTATGTATAGGGTCATTGTCCTGCTGGAAGGTGAACCTCTGTCCCAGTCTCAAATCTCTGGAAGACTGAAACAGGTTTCCCTCAAGAATTTCCCTTTATTTAGTGGCATCCATCAATCCTTCAATTCTGACCAGTTTCCCAGTCGATAAAAAACAACCCCACAGCATGATGCTGCCACCACCCTGCTTCACTGGGGATGTGTTCTCGGGGTGATGAGAGGTGTTGGGTTTGCGCCAGACATAGCGTTTTCCTTGATGGCCAAAAAGCTCAATTTTAGTCTCATCTGACTAGAGGACCTTCTTCCATATGTTTGGGGAGTCTCCCACATGCCTTTTGGTGAACAAAAGGCATTTCTTTAAGCAATGTCTTTTTTCTGGCCACTACTCCGTAAAGTCCAGCTCTGTGCTGTACGGATTACAGTGGTCCTATGGACAGATACTCCACTCTCCGCTGTGGAGCTTTGCAGCTCCTTCAGGGATATCTTTGGTCTCTTTTTTGCCTCTCTTAGTAATGCCCTCCTTGCCTTTGGTGGGCGCCTTCTCTTGGCAGGTTTGTTGTGGTGCCATATTCTTTCCATTTCTTAATAATGGATTTAATGGTGCTCTGTGGGATGTTCAAAGTTTCTGATATTTTTTTATAACCCAACCCTGATCTGTACTTCTCCACAACTTTGTCCCTGACCTGTTTGGAGAGCTCCTTGGTCTTCATGGTGCCGCTTGCTTGGTGGTGCCCCTGGCTTAGTGGTGTTGCAGACTCTGGAGCCTTTCAGAACAGGTGTATATATACTGAGATCATGTGACAGATCATGTGACACTTAGATTGCACACAGGTGGACTATTTAACTAATTATGTGACTTCTGAAAGTCAGTGGGTTTTGTGATGAATGAGGCATCTGATTCAATTAATGATTGAGCTGAGTTTGCCTTTTTGCCCAAAATGTTATGGTGCTCCAAAGCTTTTTACTATCATTCTTTATAGAATTTATCTTTGTTTCATAGTATAGTTTCTTCTTCTTTTTATTCAGTTTAGTCACAAGTTCTCATTTTGCAATACGTTTGCCGGTCGGTTGTGCAGCCAGACTTATTTGCCAATAGTTGTCCGTCATCCTTCTCAACCATACAGTTGTTCAATTCCTCATCAATCCACGGGGATTCAACCCTTTTTTACAGTAATTTGCGGCCCTATATACCTGGCCACTTTAATAATGGAACACTAGCCACTTTAATAATGTTTTCATTACTCATCTCATATGTGTATATACTGTATTCTATTCTATTCAGCTGTTTCTTAGTCTATACCGCTCAGACATTGCTCGTCCAAAAATGTATATATTCTTAATTCCATTCCTTTACTGTAGATTAGTGTGTATTGTGAATTTGTTAGATATTACTTGCTAGATATTACAACACTACTGGAGCTAGAAACACAAGAATTTCACTACACCCGCAATAACATCAGCTAAACACGCATATGTGACCAATACAATTTGATTTGATTTGATGGGACCAAAGTGGAGAAGGTGGAAAGCTTCATGTTCCTCAGCGTACACATCACTGAAAATCTGAAATGGTCCACCCACACAGTGTGGTGAAGAAGGAGCAACAGCGCCTCTTTAACCTCAGGAAACTGAAGAAACTCGGCTTGGTCCCTAAGACCCTCAGAAACTTTTACAGATGCACAATTGAGAGCATCCTGTTGGGCTGTATCACCACCTGGTACTGCAACTGCACCGCCCTTAACCGCAGGCTCTCCATAGGGTGGTATAGTCTGCCCAACGCATCAGCAGGGGCACACTGCCTGCCCTCCAGGACACCTACAGCACCAAATGTCACAGGAAGGCCAAAAAGATCATCAAGGATATAAACCACCCGAACTTGAAGCTCTCGACCCGCTCCACTAAGGCACCATCAATGTTGATGGGGGCGTAATCGCCCCTCCGTTTCCTGTAGTCCATGATCAGATCCTTTGTCTTTATGACATTGAGGGAAAGAGTGTTGTCGTGGCAACACTGCCAGGTCTCTGACCTCCTCCATATAGGCTGCCTCATCGTCGTCGGTGATCATTCCCACCTCCATCGTGTCATCAGAAAACTTTATGGTGTTGCATTCATGCGTGAACAGGGAGTGCTGGAGGGGACTAAGCCCACCCCTGTGTTGATGGTCAATGTGGAAGATGTCTTGACGCCTAACCCCCCTTCAGGAAGTACAGGATCCAGTTGCAGAGGGAGGTGTTCAGTCCCAGGTACCGGAGCTTGGTGATGAGCTTGGAGGAAACTATGGTGTTGAATGCTGAGCTGTAGTCAATTAACTCCATTCTTACATACAGTTGAAGTCGGAAGTTTACATACACTTAGGTTGAAGTCATTAAAACTCATTTTTGAACCACTCCACAGATTTTATGTTAACAAACTATAGTTTTGGCAAGTCGGTTAGGACATCTCCTTTGTGCATGACACAAGTCATTATTCCAACATTTGTTTACAGACAGATTATTTCACTTATAATTTCACTATATCACAATTCCAGTGGGTCAGAAGTCTACATACACTAAGTTGACTGTGCCTTTAAACAGCTTGGAAAATTCCAGAAAATGAGCCAAGACCTCAGAAAAAATACCTCCACAAGTCTGGTTCATCCTTGGGAGCTATTTCCAAACACCTGAAGGTACCACGTTCATCTGTACGCAAGTATAAACACGATGGGACCACGCAGCCGTCATACCGCTAAGGAAGGAGACGCGATCTGTCTCCTAGAGATGAACGTACTTTGGTGCGAAAAGTGCAAATTAATCCCAGAACAACAGCAAAGGACCATGTGAAGATGCTGGAGTAAACAGGTACAAAAGTATCTATATCCACAGTAAAACAAGGACTATATCAACATAACCTGAAAGGCCGCTCAGCAAGGAAGAAGCCACTGCTCCAAAACCGCCATAAAAAAGCCAGACTACAGTTTGCAACTGCACATGGGGACAAAGATCGTTTGGAGAAATGTCCTCTGGTCTGATGAAACAGAACTGTTTGGCCATAATGACCATTGTTATGTTTGGAGGAAAAAGGGGGAGGCTTGCAAGCCAAAGAACACCATCCCAACCATGAAGCACAGGGGTGGCAGCATCATGTTGTGGTGGTGCTATGCTGCAGGAGGGACTAGTGCACTTCACAAAATAGATGGCATCATGAGGAAGGAAAGTTATGTGGATATATTGAAGCAACATCTCAAGTGTATGTAAACTTCTGACCCACTGGGAATGTGATGAAAGAAATAAAAGCTTAAATAAATCATTCTCTCTACTATTATTCTGACATTTCACATTCATAAAATAAAGTGGTGATCCTAACTGACCTAAGACAGGGAATTTTTACTAGGATTACATACAAGCTAGGGCGACAAACAAGCTAGAACCGCCACTGAGTAATAGAATGTAATAGTTGTGTGGTACCAACCGGAAGCCCAGCATTCAGAGAACCTTTCACATTAAATAAATTAAACTGTCCCTAATGTAGGTTAAAATGTGTGTTGAATATTGTATATTGTATAGTGTTTTGATACATTTTGTGGGCTGTGGAAGGGGAGGACAGTAACCTGTTGCCATGGCAATTGATTTGACAATACCGTGGCCTTATATAAACCTTCTCTAGCACTCGAACTGTACAAGTACAGCGGGTGTAATAAGTATTGAACACGTCGCCATTTTTCTCAGTAAATATATTTCCAAAGGTGCTATTGACATGACATTTTCACCAGATGTTGGTAACAACCCATGTAATCCATACATACAAAGAAACCAAAACAAATACGTTCAGAAATTAAGTTATGTGTAATAATGTGAAATGACACAGGGAAAAAAGTATTGAACACACTATTTATTTAATACTTTGTACAAAAGCATTTGTTGGTAATGACAGCTTCAAGACGCCTCCTGTATGGAGAAACTAGTCGCATGCATTGCTCTGGTGTGATTTTGGCCCATTCTTCCACACAAACAGTCTTCAAATCTTGAATGTTCCGTGGGCCTCTTCTATGAATCTTGATCTTCAGTTCTTTCCATAGATTTTCAATGGGATTTAAGTCAGGTGATTGGCTGGGACATTCTAGCAACTTTATTTTCTTTCTTTGAAACCAATTGAGAGTTTCCTTGGCTGTGTGTTTGGATTCATTGTCTTGCTGAAATGTCCACCCTCGTTTCATCTTCATCATCCTGGTAGATTTTTGTCAAGAATGTCTCGGTAAATTTGCCCATTCATCCTTCCTTCAATTATGTGAAGTTTGCCAGTACCATTTGCTGAAAAGCAGCCCCACACCATGATGTTCCCACCTCCAAACTTCACTGTTGGTATGGTGTTTTTAGGGTGATGTGCAGTGCCATTTCTCCTCCAAACATGGTGTGTATTATGACATCCAAACAGTTCAATTTTGCTCTCATCTGACCACACTATATTTTCCCAGTATTTCACTGGCTTTTACAAATGTTTTGCAGCAAATTTTAAACGAGCTTCAACATGCTTTTTTTTCAGCAGTGGAGTCTTGCGTGGTGAGCGTGCATACAGGCCATGGCGGTGGAGTGCATTACTTACTGTTTTCTTTGAGACAACAGTACCTGCTAATTGCAGGTCTTTTTGAAGCTCTCCACAAGTGGTCCTTGGCTCTTGGACAACTCTTATGATTATTCTTTTCACTCCTCTGTCAGAAATCTTGCGAGGAGCACCTGGTCGAGGCAAATTTATGGTGAAATGACGGTCTTTCCACTTCCGTATTATGGCCCAAACAGTGCTCACTGGAACATTCAGAAGCTTAGAAATGCGCCTATAACAAATGCCATCATTATGTTTTGCAACAATTAGGTTGCGAAGGTCTTGAGACAGCTCTTTGCTTTTACCCATCATGAGATGTGTCTTGTGTGACACCTTGGCAAAGAGACCTTTTTGTAGGCCATCAGTTGGGACTGAACCAGCTGATATTAATTTGCACTGACAGGGGGCTGGATTGCTTTTTAATTACTGTTAGTTTTCAGCTGTTGTCTTGGCTTTCCATGCCTTTATGCACCTCCCTTTCTTCATGTGTTCAACACTTTTTCCCTGTGTCATTTCACATTATTACACATAACTTAATTTCTGAATTTATTGGATTACTTGGGTTGTTACCAACATCTGGTGAAAATGTCATGTCAATAGCACCTTTGGAAATATATTTACTGAGAAAAATGGTGACGTGTTCAATACTTATTTCACCCGCTGTATATCAGTAATGGATAAGATCATAATAAGAGGTATTTAATCCCATAGCTCTGATCACTGTCTCATCCTCCCTCAATCCCAGCTAAACTGTAAGTGTAAAGGGATGGCATATGTAATCTGGCCCATGTACAGGCAGGGAGAGTCGTTCTCTTCCTGTTGGAATGGATTGCAACGAGAGGCCAACCCTTGACCTCATATTCTCAAATGTTTTTATTTATGTATGTATAGGATCATTTCCCAGCAACAAAACTACAGCATTATTCTCATGTCTTTACTGTCCACTCTCTTTAGCACTACTTATACACTCTTAGAAGTAAAGGTGCTATCTATAACCTAAAAAGGTTCTTCAGCTGTGCCCATAGGAGAACCCCTTGAAGAACCCTTTTTTGGTTCCCAAAATACTTCTGCCTGGAACCAAAAAGGGTTCTTCAAAGGGTTCTCCTATGGGGACAGCCAAAGAACACTTTTTTTCTAAGAGTGTAGAGAAATATATCCATTGCTCTCTTTTTGTCTCTGTCCTGTCACTCTCTATTTTGAAATGGCATGGCAGGAACATTTATCAAAATATAATGTATGCTTTGCTTCTCCATCATAATCCCAGTCACCATTAAAAATAAAAACAGGGACTGGAGCCAGGTACAGTATATGTATTGACCATTGCTTCCCAGAGTGTAATGTCTGTTGATATTTCATGGCAAACTTTCCAGCAAAGAGTTGGCAAACTGTCCCACCACATCTGATACTTCACAGAGAAAAAGCTAACTCTTAAGTGCTTTGTCACAAACTCTGTAGAATGATGTTGCTGTGGTTACTCTTAAATCATCAAAGACACGCTGTCCCATTTTGCCATTTTTTATAACATCATATGTATACTCAGCCAGACTATTGTCCAGAAAGTAGGTTGATATTAATCTAGAGCCTCAAACCTCATCCATAGCACATCAAAACACATCCATAAGGTGTACAGTCAGCGTTAAGCTGCCCAAAGCCTGAAATATACCAGGAGACTGTATGCAGCAGCCTCTGGCCAGAATGCATTGCATTGAAAGTCACTCCAAATATACACAATCCATATCAGCAAACTAACACAGTTGGAATTCATATAAAATAGTTTACAGATGGGACTGACTTCACATAATTATCCAACAATTGAGTTCTGTTCCGTTACCCATCACATACAGTATACAAAATTGTGGATATGATATGGTTTTTAAATGGGTCACGGAACAGATCTTTTGTTCTAATTCTCCCAGCTATACCTCACTAACTAATACTTTATACACTGAGTGTATAAAACATTAGGAACAACTTCCTAATATTGTATTGCACCCCCCACCCCCTGTTGCCCTCAGAACAGCTTCAATTCGGCAGGGCATGGGCTCTACAAGGTGTCGAAATCATTCTACAGGGATGCTGACCCATGTTGACTCCAATTTTTCCCACAGTTGTGTCAAGTTGACTGGATGTCCTTTGGGTGGTGGGTCGTTCTTGATACACACTGGAAACTGTTCAGCATGAAAAACCCAGCAGCGGTGCAGTTGTTGACACACAGCAACCGGCGTGCCTGACAGCTACTACCACACCCCATTGAAATGCACTTAAATATTTTTTCTTGCACATTCACCCTCTGAATGGCACACATACACAATCCATGTCTCAATTGTCTAAAGGCTTAAAAATCCTTCTTTAACCAGTCTCCCCTGCTTCATCTACACTGATTGGAGTGGATTTAACAAGTGACATCAATCAGAGATCATAGCTTTCACCTGGATTCACCTGGTCAGTCTATGTCAATATTTTGTACACTCAGTGTACATACATACATACTGTACATACATGTGGGACAGGATGCTTTAGTTAAAGCATTACATGAACACGTGAATACATGGTCAAATTCCAGAGCTTTACATTGCATAAACACAACTGGCGTATCCAGTCCGATCCGGATTTACCCCAAGGCGAGGCAATGATTGGATTTAGTCTCCACTCACTGAGGTCAAAGTGCATATGGGTACCCCCTGGTTGGACATACAACCACCAGAAGAAGAGAGAAGTAGATAAGAGGTAGACAAGGTACACGCCCTACATGTCTCCCTAATGATGAGGGGGCCTCCTAGGTGCAGTGAGCTGTCACTGAGAGCTGCTGACGTGTGAGAGCTTCAACATGCAGAGGTTTGCTTTGTCACTTCTTCTTCATCCTCTCTCATTTCCCGCCAGACTACACATTTGCTAGTCCCCATTTTTGGGAAAGGGGGATTATGCAGTCTGAAATGGTCTTGTGCCTAATAATGGTATGGTCTGTCTCAAAGAACTGCGTGGAGGACGGTGGGACCATTTCTGTCGATGAATGTAAGTAAGCAGGGAAATATTTCAGTGAGAAAGGATATATGAGTCACATTTTATCAGCAAGGTTTCGTCTGAAGAAGAGCGCAGTGTAAATGTACAATGATTTCCCCAACCACATTGTCTCTCATGTACATTGAAAATATGCCAATGCTTTGAGCAGGGGCCAGGACCCAAACAATATGTGCCCATTGTAGCCACCTTCACCACACTGTCACAGCTATACAAATAGCTAAGGTGCACAGCTGGTTAGGCTCTGTAGCCTCTATCAAGTAATGAGGCCTGAAATTAAATGCAGTAAATTTGGCAATAATTGCTGCCATTTTAAACTCCTTTCTGTGCTCTGGTGTTATTAATGAATTCAGAAATGTTCAGATAAGATTTTGCTGCATGTATTTGTTTGTTTGTCTACTCTCTGTATATAATGTAATCTAGGGTACAGTATGTGTCACACTGACCTACACTACATGACCAAAAGTATGTGGACACCTGCTCGTCGAACATCTCTTTCCAAAATCATGGGTATTAATATGGAGTTGGTCCCCCCTTTGCTGCTATAACAGCCTCCAATCTTCTGGGAAGGCTTTCGACTAGATGTTGGAACATTGCTGCAGGGACTTGTTTCCGTTCAGCCACAAGAGCATTAGTGAGGTCGCGCACTGATATATTGGTGATTAGGCCTGGCTTGCAGTCGGCGTTCCAATTCAGGTCAGAGTTTGTTCGATGAAGTTGCGGTCAGGGCTCAGTGCAGGACAGTCAAGTTCTTCCACATCGATCCCAACAAATTATTTCTGTATGGGCCTCGCTTTATGCACGGGGGCGTTGTCATGCTGAAAAAGGAAAGGGCCTTCCCCTAACAGTTGCCACAAAGTTGGAAGCACAGAATCTTCTAGAATGTCATTGAATGCTGTAACGTTAATATTTCCCTTCACTGGAACTAAGGGACTTAGGGACCAGAATCATGAAAAACAGCCCAAGACCATTATTCCTCCTCCATTAAACTTTACAGTTAGCACTATGCTGTCGTAACTTGACTAAGATTAAATTGGCGACAGCTATTTTATAAATAGAGTATTTCTTTGTTTAATTGATGACGTGATTTAATTACACCAATTGCAACAATTAACTGAATAAATAATCCGGGGCACCACAGAAGCGTTTAGAGAGCTAATTATCTTCCGAATAAACTCTTATTAAAGGTCTGAATATCTTTAATATCAATAGCAGTCAGTCATCTAATCGTTACCTCTATTCAGTCACTCATTCTGAAAATCCGTAAGGTCTAATTTGCATGAACCCTGGCAAATCATGTTGAATCAGCAATACAAATTGGATTAATCATTTATTTACTGAATACCTAAATAATTACACAGAATTACATATATAGTAGATTATACATCGATTACGCGATCATATCCTGAAAAGTCCCTAGTGGTCTTTTCCGACATGACAAGTAGTTACACAAAAGAAAAGGGGAGGGGTTTTGGGAGGCAGGACGGTTGAAAGACAAAGGAAGGGTTGTTTCTATAGCTAGGCTAACATCAATATCATGAGCACTAACAACCGCCCAATTAAAAGGTGAATGCAATTATAGATATTTACGGTTGAGCCTGGCTTTATTAGATGGGTCGAAGAAGGAAGACTCTGGTCCTTTGGAAAACCTTCCTGGTTGTCGAGTCTGTATAGCGGATACATGGGAGTACCCTCAGTCCTTCGGAGTCTGTCTGTGTTCAAAGTATAATCAGCTAGTGCTGGATCCTGACTTGTCTAATCGAAAATCACAGTTTTCACAGCCACGTTATCTGGTCATGTAGATTTCGTAAGATAAAGTTTTAGTTAAACCATTTGCTGACCTTAGCTTACGCAGGGGTCGGCTTAGTCTGATTTAGCCCTTGTTCAACGCATGGACCGCCATCCTCGCGTCATCTGGAACTGACGATGACTTACATCAATGGGCTTTTATACTGGGGAAAGAAGGACGTGTTTCATAGCTCTCAACCAATGTCTGCTCACATGGGCATGGCTACTGCATGGATGTGTTTAGTTATGAAACAAAACACTTTTCAAATCAAAAACATAAAATCGCATTGTAATCTTTTCAAAAGTAGTTTCATGTTCAAACATATACATTGCATAACAATAACATGTTTATCTTATCCCTAAAATGGTTAGACTTCCTGAGATATGTATTATGTCACCTTGTGGTCTGGTTCTATTGTCCTAGACCGCACAGGTTTGACATACTATTCTTTAATTACCAAAGGACACTTTGACCTGGAAAAGAAAGGCAAATATTGTTCATTGTCCCAATTTATTGACTTTACCATATTGCATAATCTCTCTCTCTGTGGTGAACAAAAAGGTTTTCTGAGCCTCTTTCTATAGATGGCTTTAGAGAAAGGAATTTATTGGGGGGTCGTTAACTCTTCCCAATAGGGGAGAGAGGAAAGAGGGTTTCATGACACTATCTCCACCCAACGTCGCAACAATGCATTGGGGAAGGTAGCATTCTCCTAGCATCTGCCAAACCCAGATTTGTCAGATGGTGAAGCATAATTCATCACTCCAGAGAACACGTTTCCACTGCTCCAGAGTCCAGAGCTTTACACCACTTCAGCCAACGCTTGGCATTGAGTATGGTGATCTTAGGCTAGTGTGCAGCTGCTCGGCCATGGAAACCCATTTTCTGAAGCTCCAGACGGACAGTTCTTGTGCTGACGTTGCTTCCAGAGGCAGTTTGTAAGCGAGTGTTACAACAGACTCTTTTTACGCGCTACGCTTTTCAGCACTCGTCGGTCCCGTTCTGTGAGCTTGTGTGGCCTACCACTTTGCCTGCTGAGCCGTTGTTGATCCTAGACGTTTCCATTTCACAGTACCAGCACTTACAGTTGACCGGGGAAGCTCTAGTAGGGAAGAATCCTATGAGCTCTTCAGTAAGGCAATTCTACTGCCAATGTTTTTCTGTGGAGATTGCATGGCTGTCAGCAACGGGTGTGGCTGAAATAGCCAAATCTAGTCATTTGAAGGGATGTCCACATACCTTTGTGTATATATAGTGTATATGATTGTAATTATATACTATTGTTTAGCAATGAACAGTGTTAGAGCTATTTCTGAGTGACTGAGAATCAGGGAAACTCTCACAACAGTAAGGAATCCCTGTTAATCGTATTAAAATCAATGGCTAAAAAAGATACAACTTTCTCACCTGTATCTCTGTTTGCCCAGGCTTATTGAACTCAAACAATCAACACAATATCATCTAGTGTCACCCTGATCTATTTCACCTGTCTGTGTGCTTGTCTCCACCCCTCCAGGTGTAGCCCATCTTCCTCATTATCCCCTGGGTACTTTAACCTGTGTTCTATGTTTGGCTGTTGCCAGTTCGTTTTGCTTGTTGAAGTCTACCAGCGGTTTACCCCTTTGCTCCTGTCTTGCTATTTGTTACTATCTCCTATATTTTCCTGGTTTTGACCCTTCCTGCTTGCCGTCTTGTACCTTTGCCCCACTACTCTGGATTGCAGAATTCTGCCTGCCCCTGACCTGTCTTTTGCCTACCCCTGTTGTGATAATAAACATTTGTTATTCCAACGTTGTCTGCGCCTGGGTCTCACCTTCAAACGTGATATCTAGTGTCTCTTGTTGCATGTTTTCAATCGTAATTCTTCTATAATTTCATTATTTTGGCAAAGAAAATAATTTAGTGAAGTATCTCCTCTTGTTTGTCTTATTCTCAGAGGCACAATTTGCATAGCTGAATTCCAGCAACTCTTCCTCCTGTCTGTTTGGTCCTTGTTTTTTTCAGAGGGAACAACATGAAAAGGAAAACAAATGTACAATTAAGATTAAGAGAATGAGTGAAACAGTTTTATGGTTTTTGTTTTGCCTTTTTTATTTTTATTTCTGAAACTAATAGCTGGAGAACGTTGCTCAGGTGCACAGTAATTCTTGACTTTATGTATTTCATTACCTTGATAGCCATTCCCAGTACATGAGAGCTAATAGCTTATGTTCATACACATACATTTTGTCTTCTCCCTACTCTGCTGCCCCTATCAGTTCTTAGAATCATACTTTGTGCCAAGTTAAGCTATACAAGGGCCTGCCGCCATCAATATAATTAAGCAATAAGGCACGAGGGGGTGTGGTACAGTGGGGAGAACAAGTATTTGATACACTGCCGATTTTGCAGGTTTTCCCACTTACAAAGCATGTAGAATTCTGTAATTTTTATCATAGGTACACTTCAACTGTGAGTGACGGAATCTAAAACAAAAAAGTAATTAAGTAATTAATTTGCATTTTATTGCATGACATAAGTATTTGATACATCAGAAAAGCAGAACTTAATTTTTGGTACAGAAACCTTTGTTTGCAATTACAGAGATCATACGTTTCCAGTAGTTCTTGACCAGGTTTGCACACACTGCAGCAGGGATTTTGGCCCACTCCTCCATACAGACCTTCTCCAGATCCTTCAGGTTTCGGGGCTGTCGCTGGGCAATACGGACTTTCAGCTCCCTCCAAAGATTTTCTATTGGGTTCAGGTCTGGAGACTGGCTAGGCCACTCCAGGACCTTGAGATGCTTCTTACGGAGCCACTCCTTAGTTGCCCTGGCTGTGTGTTTCGGGTCGTTGTCATGCTGGAAGACCCAGCCACGACCCATCTTCAATGCTCTTACTGAGGGAAGGAGGTTGTTGGCCAAGATCTCGCGATACATGGCCCCATCCATCCTCCCCTCAATACGGTGCAGTTGTCCTGTCACCTTTGCAGAAAAGCATCCCCAAAGAATGATGTTTCCACCTCCATGCTTCACGGTTGGGATGGTGTTCTGGGGGTTGTACTCATCCTTCTTCTTCCTCCAAACACGGCGAGTGGAGTTTAGACCAAAAAGCTATATTTTTGTCTCATCAGACCACATGACCTTCTCCCATTCCTCCTCTGGATCATCCAGATGGTCATTGGCAAACTTCAGACGGGCCTGGACATGCGCTGGCTTGAGCAGGGGGACCTTGCGTGCGCTGCAGGATTTTAATCCATGACGGCGTAGTGTGTTACTAATGGTTTTCTTTGAGACTGTGGTCCCAGCTCTCTTCAGGTCATTGACCAGGTCCTGCCGTGTAATTCTGGGCTGATCCCTCACCTTCCTCATGATCATTGATGCCCCACGAGGTGAGATCTTTCATGGTGCCCCAGACCGAGGGAGATTGACCGTCATCTTGAACTTCTTCCATTTTCTAATAATTGCGCCAACAGCTGTTGCCTTCTCACCAAGCTGCTTGCTTATTGTCCTGTAGCCCATCCCAGCCTTGTGCAGGTCTACAATTTTATCCCTGATGTCCTTACACAGCTCTCTGATCTTGGCCATTGTGGAGAGGTTGGAGTCTGTTTGATTGAGTGTGTGGACAGGTGTCTTTTATACAGGTAACGAGTTCAAACAGGTGCAGTTAATACAGGTAATGAGTGGAGAACAGGAGGGCTTCTTAAAGAAAAACTAACAGGTCTGTGAGAGCCGGAATTCTTACTGGTTGGTAGGTGATCAAATACTTATGTCATGTAATAAAATGCAAATTAATTATTTAAAAATCATACAATGTGATTTTCTGGATTTTTGTTTTAGATTCCGGCTCTCACAGTTGAAGTGTACCTATGATAAAAATTACAGACCTCTACATGATTTGTAAGTAGGAAAACCTGCAAAATCGGCAGTGTATCAAATACTTGTTCTCCCCACTGTATATGGCCAATATACCACGGCTAAGGGCTGTTCTTATGCACGACGCATCGCGGAGTGCCTGCATACAGCCATTAGCCGTGGTATATTGGCCATATACCACAAACCCCTAAAGTCATTAGAGCAGTGAAAATACATGTTTTGTCATACCCATGGTATACGGTCTCATATACCATGGCTGTCAGCCAATCAGCATTCAGAGCTTGAACCGCACAGTTAATAAATGCAAATAAACCATGGGGCACCGAGAGGCTGTGGTATAGTGTGTTATGATAATATTATACGTTTGCCTTAGAGGAAGGTGCAAGACTAGGTATTGAGCTGCAGATGAGAGCCAGGCTTTGAAGCTCTAACACACTATCCCAAGTGGAAACATATGAAAAGGCAATGATTCTTTAGCGGGAAGATCATAAGGCCTGAAACAGCTTCCTTTTTATTTCACCAAGACTGGGAGGGTGCCACAAACAATGACATTTCAAGTAAACAGCGCAGATGTTGGTCAGCTTTGTATGGTATTATATATAGTGGTGTCTTTGGTGCTTGTGTTTATTTTGCACACCAACTGGGGGCTATGGAGTCATAAGAGTCAAAGAGTCATGTGCTATGATGTGTAGATTGAGATGTAATGCATGGAAATGCATGGAAATCTATTTGCGTTCATTGCTTACTACATGTCAAACCTATTACTGCTCTCGCATACCCCTCCCTCTCCCACGACTTGTCATGGACAATCTCAGGATATATATTTTTCTATATTGACACAGTAACTGAAGTTACAACATTGAGGTCTAGCCATGATGTATTGTTAGCCAGAGGCAGTGGGTTCTGTTTGCCGATTTCAGGCGGTTTTGACAAATAACCTTGTGGAAGGGTGGGATTTTACAGCATGGAGAGGTTCTAATACTCCACACTCAGAAGAACCCACCATCACTCTTCAATTAAACCAGCATAGAGATGCAAACCTAAAACTCCTGTCAATATACACATTTACATTTTAGTTGTTTAGCAGACACACTTAGTGCATATATGCTCATACTTCATTCATACTGGTCCCCCGTGGGAATCAAACCCACAACCCTGGCGTTGCAAGTTCCATGCGCTACCATCTGAGCTACACGGGACTCCATGCATGCAGGTACTCTACCGTTAGCCCTACTAAGTAGGTCATCATAATAACATCTTAAAAGTGCAGTTTCACCCTTCTGTTCAACTAGTGATGACCTTATCTGTGAGAACGTAATTCAAGCCTTTTCATCTCCTCAGCAGTTTCATTTCAGATCTCGTTTCACCTGAAAGTAGACAGGACATGGACAACAATGACACCCGAGAGATGATATGTGTATTTGGGTGTTTTATTTCACATAATTATCACAACATTGTTAGACTATCTCCGTAAGGTGTGATTAATCAATGAAAGCAGAGGACACAGTCGGTCAGGTCATATTTCAATTCATGGTTATATAAGTATCACATAAAGTACCACATCAAATCTATTCCACAGATTGGATCGCTGAGTATAATCTCAACAATGCTTGTCTGATTTGGATCAAAGAAGTACTGGGGACACAGGAGTCTTCCAAATCCAACTAAGAGTGGCACAACACAGTGCTCGCAACACAAACCATATGCTTAGTACACTAGTTGTTAAACACAATTTAAGTGTGAGCATAACACTTTGATTACAGTTTGTCATGTGGATACTTTGAACTTGCAGAGAACTATAGTTTGAGGGAGTCAGTGGTGGGGGAGAGTGCTAGTTTCCACAGAAGAATGCGTGGGGAGGGAAGGAGATTGACTAGACTGGAAGATAAAGACAGACTAAGATGTATGGGGTAAAAGAGTGCAAAGACAGAGATAAAAAGTTAAATGGGGGATAGTGTGAAAGAGAGAAGGATAAAGGAGAAGGGAAGAATATACAGCGGCGAGGAGCAGGCCTGCTGTTTTTGTTTCTCAATGCTGAGAACAAATGGTAGTAATCAGGGACTCTCTAACTGACCATAAATATCAGGATGCGTTCCCTCGCTCAGAAAACAGAGGAGGAGGCGAACAGAAAGACATTAGGAAAAAAAGTTTGCCTTACTTCTCTGAAAAGAGACACACTAAAAGCCACTAAAGATGCAATTTCAGAAACGGGTGTGCAAAATAATGTTTTAAAATACCCGATAAAGCTATAAAGAGAAAAATCAGTGGTGATGGTTTGTACTTGTGTTGTCAATATTTCTTTTAAATTATGCGGTAATGCGACAAGGCCTTTTTCTAGACAAGGATTTGATTCTGAAGCCTAATTGCTAGCAAATTGAATGCCAAACACGTTAAAGAGAATGAATACTTTGAATTCAAGGTTTTTCATGAAAGACACACCGTTTGTCTGTATTTAATATATTGACCCAAACGTAGAGGTCAAAAACACTGTTGTATTATGAAGGCTTTGGAAAAAATTGAATCTTAGTGTGGTATTCCATTAATTGCAGATAGCAGCTTCCGGATAGCACAGAATCAACCACACTGCTAAAGAAAGCCACTATCTGCAATTGTTTGAATACCATATTTAGGCTCATGATCATGATGTCAGAGCACATAAACATTGAATATTCTATACCAACGTCCCTCCTACCCACTCATGATGAAAATAACTTCTGCATCTACTTGATCGATGTTATTTAGAGTGTGTTAATGACTCATTTCTAAAACCTCTGAGAGACTGGACTATTTTTTTCCCCTGCTCTCGCCTCAGTCTGTCTTTATGTCAGCGTGCTTTTGTTCCCCTTCCTCCAGTAGTTTGCTGTGATTAGGGGATGCACAGTAGGGTGCTGGCAGAGCCTCTCCCCACGCTTAACCATGGTAATTTACTGCCTGTGAAGAGGCCTGCTGAGTGCACTGGGAGAAAGGGTGCCTTACCCACAATGCCCGCTACCTAAACCTTTCATTATCCTGAGTCCACTGCTTCCTGTGCATTAAAACGGTCACCTGCTCATTTCTACCTAATCAAAGGGGCTTCACTTTTTCAAGGAGCCTGTGGCATATTCAAGGGAACAGAAGAAACAAGGAAGAGAGAGTTTATTTCATAAACATTTTTAATGACATTTTTTCTCTCCCTCACCTCACTATTTCAAAATGGCCTATGTTTCATAACAAGGCTTCATTTGAATAATGAGTCTCCGTTCTTTCCCGTTTAAAGAGCATTCGCTGTCGACTTGACTGTGCTGGTATTTTGTTAATATCATATGCAAATACAGCTAATTCTCTGGAGTATATTGAGATTGTTGCATCTCAAAGTCATCTCCCTTTCAAAATACTCATTTAGTCTTATCTCTGCAAAATCCAGACTGTGGCTCCATGTGCAGTAAATACATGGAAACCAGCCACTGGGATAGTGCTGTAATGAATCATGACAGTTGCTGTATCTTGCAGGTATACATCAATCTCTCCTCTTGACTGATGTCCACCGGTCTCTCTGTCTCAACAGAGCTGGGGGTTTGAGAAAGTGTACATTGTTTCCTACTGGGGATGAAATGCCGTTGCTGTTTTGTGTGTGAATGTGTTGTTGTTGTTTTCAATAAAGAAGAGGAGTACTCTCGATTTAAAAACAAGCAATGGGGTTGTTCAATTCTGGACGACAAAGAGAAGAGTACACCTTCCGCTGACAGTGTATCAACAGTCGGGGTGTGATGTGTGACACTCGGAAATTATTAGCTCTCTAATCTTTAAAGCTGTACACAAAAATCTTGTCTTATGAAGACATATACACAAGCAGATAAATTGTTTTCTCTCTCTCTCTCTCTCTCTCTCACTCGTCCTCAAATCTAACATACTCCAATGAAATCTAAGAGAGACAGATTCTGTCTGGGAATTGTGTTGTCCAATATGAAGTAAAGAAATTGAATTTGGTGAGGTCAGGGATAGAATACACTGTATAATGCCAAACAACCACTAAGATATACAAGCCTATTCAAGAGAGCGATACAAGGCTATGACTTGTTCCGTTTTATATCACCCACTACATACAGTGGACAATGCTTTTTTTAATCGTATTTGATATATAATGGATATTTTTTTCTTAACCATAAAACTGTCCTTGTTTTATTCCATGGCTGTTTTAATAGGAGTGATTAAGATGTGCAGATTTGCACAGGAGAACAGAGTATGTTATTCATTTTTCTATTCATCTGGCTAATGGACAGCACAGTTGCCCCAAGGTCAGTCAGCATCATAATCTTATCACTGTTTGGAAGTATATAGGGTCTTGAGCTTGGGGGACACGGTCAGTGCAAAAGTAGTGTAATGATCCTACCAGAACCTCTGGTTGAGTCTTCCAAAGGAAGTCCAAGTCCATAATCATATTTGTAAGACAATGAAAAAACCTTCAAATGCATATTAAAGTATGATGATGATGATGATCATGATAAAAACTTTTTTTTTTTTTTGAATCTGGAAATACATAGAGATGGAACAAATTACAAAAACAATACCACAATCAAGGGTATTAAAATGTAGGTTAACTCAGGTAAAACAAAAAACATTAAAGGGTCTATCTTCTGTAAAATGCACGAGTAACAGGATTGAGAATGCAGCCGTTTTGCATAAAAAGCTGCACGACTGGATTTTCTGTGTCGCATTAAATATCATATATTTTAAATCATTAATAAGACAGGAAGCAGCCTCCATGTCACACCGAGACACCATTCCCCCTCATACTGTAGCACCAACAGCCAGCCATGCAGTAAGGTCATGAATTACTAAACATGATCCCCGGCTAAATGTTAGAGAATGCACATCTGAGGAGGATTGCCTGACACAAGTAGGCTCCTCATGTAGCGCCTTCACCACCTTTTATGGCTTATGCGGAAAGAGCTAAGACCTACATCACCAGCTATTTCTCTTTAAACTCATTTGAGGGAACATGACATCTCATTCAGCCAAATTCCTCTCGACATCCTCTAATAGGTCAAGAATGAAAAGCAGTCTTACAAAGAGGAATGTTTTGATCAGCACACAGATGCGACCAGTAGAGCCTCTATAAAGTAGAACCGTTACTCATTTATAGAAATAGAGAATTAGTATAGAATTTCGTTTTGTTTAAATTGTTTTGTTTAATTAGAAAATTAACCAATTGCTGTTAGAGATTGGGACTTGGGAGCCCTTGCGAAAATACTACTTGGGAAAATGCAGAGGTCAATGCTCATAACATATGAGCAATGCATTCTGTCCTCCTCTGGCCCATGATGGGTGTCGATGAAACAATCAATAGGCCTTATTCGAGGTCAGCCCTACATAATGGCTGGTTTTGATGGTGTGGATCTCTAGCGACGCTGCTGGGGGCTCGGAACGCTGAAGATCATGATCCATCTTGTGGAATCAGTGGCTCGACTCAAGATGCCCCTTATTATTCAGCTCAGACAGCTTTTCTATTGATATTTTTCTACTGTCAAATAAGACCAGGGACTTGCTGTTCCATGTAAAGACGTTTTACAATGAGGTAATCAATAGCACAGGTTGAAAATTCACCTTGATTGGATAAACATATTAGCATTCATGTGCTATTTTTCCTGATTCATCTAGTACATGTTTTTACTTTATAGTTTGAGCATGGGGCAGTTTACAGTTTGAGCACGCTCACAAACTACAGCACGGCCTACAGCCTTCAAACTCCACTCTGGACCTCGAAGCCAAGTCCCCTGCTTGTTATTATAGCTCTAATCAGGGACTGATTTAGACCTGGGACACCAGGTGGGTGCAAATAATTATCAGTTATAACAGAAAACCAGCAGGCTCCGGACCTCATAGGGTAAGAGTTGAATACCCCTGATCTACAGTATGTGTGTTCAAATACGTGTGCATGGCTTGCTGCAAATTATATTATGTATCCCTAAGTGCATGTAGAGGGGTTTTGGTTAGGGAAAGAGAATATCAGTCTCCTGACACTAACTCGTTGTCAAGGGACAGCACCAATGCTGCCCCTGGAAACAATGAGGCCATCAGAACTGAAATGGACCTTCCAGCATAACCTTGGACTTTTGACTCTTTATTCAAAATGAATTGAGCGCTACTGTTAAAACTAGTGAGAACATCGCCCACAGCCTAATAAAATAGAGTCATCATTTCCCACAGCCAAGCCTTTCTCTAGGGTTCTCTTCTCCCAATTCTCTCTGTCTCTAGCACTCTGTACTAGCTTTGGGTGAAGTGCTAATGGGAAGAATTCAGTGAACAAGCAATGCATTATTGGCAGCTTGGCAGCTGGGAGAGCCGTTTTAGGATTCAGCCAGGGGATCAGTCTGCTGCACCATCCAGGCATCTCAGAAAGACCCCAGATTAAAGCAATAATGGTGGCAATCCACCATGCTCCATACTCGGTGGCACACATCCATATAGGTGTGTGTGTGTGTGTGTGTGTGTGTGTGTGTGTGTGTGTGTGTGTGTGTGTGTGTGTGTGTGTGTGTGTGTGTGTGTGTGTGTGTGTGTGTGTGTGTGTGTGTGTGTGTGTGTGTGTGTGTGTGTGTGTGTGTGTGTGTGTGTGTGTGTGTGTGTGTGTGTGTGTGTGTGTGTGTGTGTGTGTGTGTGTGTGTGTGTGTGTGTTTGTGTGTGTGTGTGTGTGTGTGTGTGTGTGTGTGTGTGTGTGTGTTACAGCAAACCATAAACCGTTATGACATGTATTGGGTGACATTGACAGCATTACCTATTTATTTTCATAGAAAATAGCACAAAATTATTAAATAGGAGCAAGACTGTGTTGAATGGTTCAATATCATATAGTGAGATTGATTTTAATCCGAATTACCACATTGTCTGTTTGAGGGAATACGGATTATCCCGGTGGTTATAATACCAGAGGCTGTGCGACAACTGACCAATACCGCAACAAAAAAAGTCTAAAGCTCTGTTGTAGGCCTATTTTTCACATTAAAGAAATAAAAAGCTCCAACCACAGTCCGGTTTCGGCTAATTTTAGAGTGGCTTGTTGATTTTATGTTTTAAGGGTTGGCATTTGGTTTGGACGTCAGGTTGTGAAAATTGTCCTCATAGGTTGAGCCGCGCGTTGATTTGAGGGAAGGGTTGATTAGGTTTCAACCGGCGTCAGGCTACCCGTGGCGTCGCGCGCATGCCACAGTAAGTTAGTGGGTTTGGAAATGCTAAAGCGCCTCCTTACTGATATGCACTCGCACACAAAGCAGAGGGATCAGCTCGCGAAACTGGGAACTATCTCCAGGTCTTAGTACAAAACACGGGAATCTCGTCCTCGGCAGGTCCTCTTTATGGGAGCGGAGACAAGGATGGTTATGTAATGGGTCTTGGAGAAGTGCCCGGGAAACCTTCCCTTCATGTGGAAAGCAGAATGAGCAGGTTTCTTTCAGCCGAGAAGAAGTTTGTTTTCGACCTGAAGTACATCGGGAAATAAGGAATCCCAGTTATAAAGGGATAATAACACAATTTAGAGCAGCTGCAGAACATTCTCACTTATCAAGAGAGGGTATTCTGGTTCGCACATTTGGATTGTACGTTTTTCGCCTGGCTGGCAGGAAAACACATTGGAGTACGTTATTTGGATCTTGTGAAATATCCTAAATCTTTGGAAAAGCTCACGAATAACCAAACAGATCAGAGACCAACGCTTACCCATCCTGGAAATTGAAATGTTGATGTTATAAAGACACATTTATGGTCAAATGACCGTCTTTACGCGCTCTCTAATCTAAATACCCTAGCCTATCTATGAGATGGAAAAACGAGGACTCAACGGCGTCCTTTATTATTTAATTCTTAATGCACCCTTGTTATTCTGTGTAAATGGTAAGTCAACTTTGTCAGTCGTGGCATGCCGTGATTTTGATGGTCAACACAAATGCTGTCAATCGAACAGCACCTGTCGTTAGATTTTTGATTTCAAGCTGTTGTGATATGGACCGGACCGGGTCATTATTTGAAGTCAAGCGCATTATTCTGCTGCAGTGACCTGATCGTTATAAGAACAAACTAATGACGTTGTCGATTAAATGATACATGGGTGAAAGAATAGATTGATATGATTCAAGTATTAGACGCACACATGTCAAGACCGTGCTTCAGCAGTTTTTCATAATGTCCAAATTTCTTCAGTTCTGCTAAAGCCTAATGCTAGATGAATATGATCTATCAAGACACGTAAAGCATTAGTATCAGTATTCTCATGGTGACCAAATACTTGTATTTATTGTGTTACAGGTTATATCAAACGCATGGTCATTTCATTTCACAGTGACCGGGTCACATAAAGCCAATACGCCTAGTTGTGTAGGCTACCTTTGCGTCATTGCTTGATTGTCTATTTTCTTTTAAGTCTTAAACTATTATAAACTGATATTTTTGCATTGAATGGCAACCTGAATATGATTGTATTGAGAAATAAAGACAATTTGGTTACGGATATCACTGAAGCGCATTTCAGTTGTCTGTCATGAGGCTACGTAATTTTAGACCTTTGTTCATTTGCCATTCCACCATATTAATCTATTCTATATGTTGTCTTTTCCCAATGTTAGCTACATTTACTGAAGTGCCCAAAGATGTGAGTGTTGGTGAGGGAGAAGACGTTGAAATGCCGTGCGCTTTTCGGGCCATCGGATCATCGCCCTTCTCGCTTGAGATCCAGTGGTGGTACCTAAAGGAGACAACACCTAAAGAACTTGCACACGAACTGCAAATAAGCGCTCCGGCGAACAGAGCCAAGGTAGGACAGGTTGGGCTGCTGCGTGGCAACTACTGAGAGGGGCTCTGTTTAAATGTTCGAAGTTGCACCAAAAGTGATTGACACTTACGGCTACGGCTGTGTGCAATCTAGCTTTTCATGATGGCATCGCCACCATGTACGACATATGTAGCTATGTATTTGATGGACTTCATTACACCATGTTGTCGACTAAAAGCATGTGAGCGGATATACTGTAGATTATAAACACTGTGTGGCCATTTATATTATAGAAGGGAATGTGTGTATTGGGGTAGGCGGGAGGGGGAACGTCACACCTAATGATACAAAGGGCACTTGTTGGATTTTAAAATCAGTTCAGGGAGAGTTCTCATGCATGCAGCGGAAATGCCCACATTGGAATATTCCATAATGCTGTTGGATAACCGTGACATGATTACGCCCTCTGTGCCTCTGTTTCAATCGACTCAGGGACACAGAACAACCCCATCTGTAGTTTCTGCTCTGTTATTTAACCACATTAAACATGCACTGAAAAACACAACCGATTATTTATGACAGCTCGAGAGCTAATGCATCTGTCGCAGTCCATGGTTCTGACTCCAATGCGCCAAGTTGTAGAAACTATTTTACAATGTCGAAAGCTTTTCAAAATTGCACATATAATTCCAATGGTGGTGAAGCTCATAGGTTAATGTGTAATTGCTATAAAATAGAGTATTATGCAGTCTTGTGTCTCTGGCTGACCATTAACACTTCGACACATTTCTGGTTTCAGGTCACTCAAAAGGATGCCACAAAAATAAGCGTAAGTGTTAGTGTTTGTATTTCCTCTTGTCACCAACCATGTCCAGCTGAAGCATTCACGCTAAAACGTTATCATATTGTAGATATCGATCTGATTTGTTCAAATGTTCGCTTTTTATTGTATTTGTATATGGCTGCAAAGTTAACTGTCATAATGCATTGGAGTAATACAATTTGTATTTCGTTGTTCAAGATCAAAGGGCTAGCCACATAATATGGCCAAGTAGCGCTTTGAAGGCCGATTGCAAATATTTTAGTTATGGTGGTAACTGTCCAGGCCTCTGGTGTAACTGGGCATTTTTCCAAGCATCTTTTTTTCTAGACGTACGACTCCATTTTGTACAATTGGCTCCAACCTGACTGTCTCACCATCATCATGTCACCTTTAGAATATAAATACAGCCTAATCGTGTTTTGAAATTTATTAATAGACTTTTCACACAACAGGCAGCGTTAAATCTGCCATGTTTAGGCCCACCACTAAACTGTGATGTTATTGCATTTTCCTGCCAAGAGGCAAGTTATTTCTCTATTGAGACTGCATCCACACGTTTTTTCATTTTTGGATTATAGGCCTTTAGGCTTTAGGCTATCAAACGCAAAAGCCCTCATCGCGTGCTGCATATGTGGCAGTAGTCTAATGAGTGGCCGGCCTAGTCTACTTTGATATATTCATATTTCTTGTCGAAACCAACATGTTATATTGTGCATATAGTAATTTCTCCTTTTCTCTGTTTCTCTTTGTAGACTGTGAGGGTGCAGGGCAGCGCCATATCTCACAGGCTTAGTCTCTCCAAGGTGCGAAAGGAGGACGAGGGGGTGTACGAGTGCCGAGTTTCCGACTTGTACTCCGACGAAACTCAGGAATACAAGGTTCAAGCCACCCTCCGGGTGATTCCGCGTGACGGCATGGTGGCCGAGGAGGCCGTGTCCCACATCCAGAATAGATGGCCACTGAGAAACAGCAAGGACGCGGTGGCCGGGGGGCGATCTACCTCTGAGCCGGGTCAGGGAAAGCCTCGTGTGCCTCCTCCCGCGGGACCTGGCCCCCTACCCGCCAGCACAACGACCACCGCCTCTGCAGCAAAGTCCTCAGCTTCGCCCAGGCCCGGCAATGCGGCCATCCTCCGACAGCAGCACGGAGCTGGTAAGTTAAAGTACAACAGTGACACCTAGTGATACAGGGTGAGAAGATGGGAGTTTGTGTGTGTTTCTCCTTCATCTCCTGTCAGACCCTCGGGAGCCTCCTGTCATTTGCCCTTTATGAGAGAATCATAGATTGCACTTTAATTTTTATTGTCACTGAATAATATAATGTTATTTACAAATAATATATTTGATGAATCTTCTTGAGAACAACAACCTGTTTCATGGCATTGTACTACTTCACAGGGCAGTGTTTCTTAAGGAAAGGCACTGTTTCTTGCATCATACCTTAATATAATTTTTGTTTTATACATGCTGGGAAATATCTGCCTATCTTGCCACCAGTTGAGACATTTGATTTTGCCAGAGGTTATAGTCAGACTATGGAGAGCGAGGGAAGGTGTGTATACAGTGCATTCAGAAAGTATTCAGACCCCTTGAATTTTCCACATTTTGTTACATTACAGCCTTATTCTAAAATGTATTAAATATTAATTTACAGTCAAGTATTGGATTTCAAGCACAGATTCTAATACAAAGACCGGGGAGCTTTTCGAAAGCCTCATAAAGAAGGGCAGTGATTGGTAGACAATACATCAGACATTGAACATCTCTTTAAGCATGGTCAAGTGAATAATGATGCTGTGGATGATTTATTAAACCACCCAGAAACAACAAACACACCGTTGTCCCTCTGAACTAAGCTGCAGGACAAGATGGAAACTGTTCAGGGATTTCACCATGAGGCCATTGGTGATTTTAAATCAGCTACAGAGTTCAATGGCTGTGATGGGAGGGAACAGAAGATGGATCAATAACATTGTAGTTACTCCACAATAATGACTTAAATGACAGAGGGAAAATAATAATAATATACATTTGAAGTCGGAAGTTTACATACACTTAGGTTGAAGTCATTAAAACTAATTTTTCAACCACTCCACAGATTTCATGTTAACAAACTATAGTTTAGGCAAGTCGGTTAGGACATCTACTTTGTGCATGACACAAGCAATTCTTCCAACAATTGTTTACAGACAGATTATTTCACTTATAATTCACTATATCACAATTCCAGTGGGTCAGAAGTTTACATACACTAAGTTGACTGTGCCTTTAAACAGCTTGGAAAATTCCAGAAAATTATGTCATGGCTTTAGAAGCTTCTGATAGGCTAATTAACATCATTTGAATCAATTGGAGGTGTACCTGTGGATGAATTTCAAAGCCTACCTTTAAACTCAGTGACTCTTTGCTCGACATCATGGGAAAATCAAAAGAAATCAGCCAAGACCTCAGAAAAAAAATTGTAGACCTCCACAAGTCTGGTTCATCCTTGGGAGCAATTTCCAAATGCCTGAAGGTACCACGTTCATCTGTACAAACAATAGTACGCAAGTATAAACACCATGGGACCACGCAGCCGTCATACCGCTCAGGAAGGAGACGCGTTCTGTCTCCTAGAGATAATCATACTTTGGTGCGAAAAGTGCAAATCAATCTCAGAACAACAGCAAAGGACCTTGTGAAGATGCTGGAGGAAACAGTTACAAAAGTATCTATATCCACAGTAAAACGAGTCCTATATCGACATAACCTGAAAGACCGCTCAGCAAGGAAGAAGCCACTGCTCCAAAACTGCCATAAAAAAGCCAAATTACGATTTGCAACTGCACATGGGGACATTTCTTTTTGGAGAAATGTCCTCTGGTCTGATGAAACAAAAATAGATCTGTTTGGCCATAATGACTATCGTTATGTTTTGAGGAAAAAGGGGGAGGCAGCATCATGTTGTGGGGGTGCTTTGCTGCAGGAGGGACTGGTGCACTTCACAAAATAGATGGCATCATGAGGAAGGAAAATGATGTGTATATATTGAAGCAACATCTCAAGACATCAGTCAGGAAGTTAAAGCTTGGTTTCAAACAGGTCTTCCAAATGGACAATGACCCCAAGCATACTTCCAAAGTTCTGGCAAAATGGCTGAAGGAAAACAAAGTCAAGGTATTGGAGTAGCCATCACAAAGCCCTGACCTCATCCTATAGAAGATTTGTAGGAAGAATTGAAAAAGCGTGTGCGAGCAAGGAGGCCTAAAAACCTGACTCAGTTACACCAGTTCTGTCAGGAGGAATGGGCCAAAATTCACCCAACTTATTTTGGGAAGCTTGTGGAAGGCTACCCGAAACGTTTGACCAAAGTTAAACAATTTAAAGTCAATGCTGCCAAATACTAATTGAGTGTATGTAAACTTCTGACCCATTGGGAATGTGATGAAAGAAATCAAAGTTGAAATAAATCATTCTCTCTACTATTATTCTGACATTTCACTTTCTTAAAATAAAATGGTGATCCTAACTGACCTATATTGATGTATTTGGCTAAGGTGTATGTAAACTTCCGACGTCAACTGTATATATAGATAGATATATATATATACAGTATATATATATATACTGTATATACACACTATATATACAAAAGTATGGCCTTACTGAAGAGCGTAGTGACATTCAACGTGGCACCGTCATAGGATACCACCTTTCCAACAAGTCAGTTCGTCAAACTTCTGCCCTACTAGAGCTGCCCCGGTCAACTGTAAGTGCTGTTATTGTGAAGTGGAAATGTCTAGGAGCAACAACGGCTCAGCTACGAAGTGGTAGGTCACACAAGCTCACAAAACGGGACCACCGAGTGCCAAAGCATGTAACGCGTAAAAATTGTCTGTCCTCAGTTGCAACACTCACTACGAGTTCTGAACTGTCTCTGGAAGCAACGTCAGCACAAGAACTGTACGTCAGGAGTTCATGAAATGGGTTTCCATGGCCGAGTGGCTGCACTCAAGCCTAAGATCACCATGCGCAATGCCAAGCGTTGGCTGGAGCGGTGTAATTCTTGCCAGCAGTGGAAATGTTTTCTGTGGAGGGATGAATCATGCTTCACCATCTGGCAGTCAGACGGACGAATCGGGGTTTGGCGGATGCCAGGAGAACGCTACCTGCCCCAATGCATAGTGCCAACCGTAAAGTTTGGTAGAGGAGTAAAAAGGGTCTGGAGCTTTTTTTCATGGTTTGGGCTAGGCCCCTTAGTTCCAGTGAAGGGAAATCTTAATGCTACAGCATACAATGACATTCTAGATGATTCTGTGCATCCACTTTTGTGGCAACAGTTTGGGGAAGGCCCTTTCTTGTTTCAGCATGACAATGCCCCCGTGCATAAAGCGAGGTCCATACAGAAATAGTTTTTCGAGATCGGTGTGGAAGATTTTTACTGGCCTGCACAGAGTCCTGACCTCAACCCCATCAAACACATTTAGGACGAAAAAGGAACGCAGACTACGAGCCAGGTCTAATCGCCCAACATCAGTGCCCGGCCTCACTAATGCTCTTGTGGCTGAATGGAGCAAGTCCCCACAGCATTTCCCAACATCTAGTGGAAAGCCTTCCCAGAGCAAAGGGGGGACCAATTCCATATTAATGCCCATGATTTTGGAATGATATGTTTAAAGAGCAGGTGTCCACATACTTTTGGTAATGCAGTATACAGTATATACTGTATATATATATATATACATCTATATAACCCATAATGACATAGCAAAAACAGGTTTTTAGAAATGTTTGAAAATATATAAAAAATATAAAACATGGATACCTTATTTATATAAGTATTCAGATCCTTTGCTATGAGACTCAAAATTGAGCTCAGGTACATCCTGTTTCCATTGATCATCCTTGAGATGTTTCTACAACTTTATTGGAGTCCACCTGTGGTAAATTCAATTGATATTACATGATTTGGAAAGGCACACACCTGTCTATACAAGGTCCCACAGTTGATAGTGCATGTCAGAGCAAAAACCAAGCCATAAGGTTGAAGGAATTGTCCGTAGAGCTCCTTGACAGGATTGTGTCGAGGCACAGATCTGGGGAAGGGTACAAAAAAATGTCTGGAGCATTGAAGGTCCCCAAGAACACAGTGGCCTCCATCATTCTTAAATGAAAAAACTTTGGAACCACCAAGACTCTTCCTAGAGCTGGCCGCCGGGCCAAATTGAGCAATCGGGGAGAATGGCCTTGGTCAGGGAGTTGACCAAGAACCCGATGGTCACTCTGACAGAGCTCCAGAGTTCCTCTGTGGAGATGGGCGCACCTTCCAGAAGGACAACCATCTCTGCAGCACTCCACCAATCAGGCCTTTATGGTAGAGTGGCCAGACGGAAGCCACTCCTATGTAAAAGCCACATGACAGCCTGCTTGGAGTTTGCCAAAAGGCACCTTAAGGACTCTCAGACCATGAGAAACAAGATTCTCAGGTCTGATGAAACCAAGATTGATCTCTTTGCCCTGAATGCCAAGCGTCATGTCTGGAGTAAACCTGGCATCATCTCTATGGTTAAGCATTGTGGTGGCAGCATCATGCTATGGGGATGTTTTTCAGCGGCAGGGACTGGGAGACTAGTCAGGATCGAGGGAAAGATGAACAGAGCAAAGTACTGAGAGATCCTTGATGAAAACCTGCACCAGAGTAGGTTGGTTCGCACCAGAGAGCGAAGGTTCACCTTCCAACAGGACAACGACCCTAAGCACACAACCAAGACAACGCAGGATTGGCTTCGTGACAAGTCTCTGAATGTCCTTGAGTGGCCCAGCCAGAACCCGGAGTTGAACCTGATTGAACATCTCTGGAGAGACCCCATCCAACCTGAATAGAGCTTGAGAGGAACTTTAGAGAAGAATGGGAGAAGTTTCCCAATATAGGTGTGCCATGCTTGTAGCGTCATACCCTAGAAGACTGGAGACTGTAATCTCTGCCAAAAGTGCTTCAACAAAGCACTTATTAAAGGGTCTGAACACTTATTGAAATGTTATATTTCCATTTTTCATTTGTAATACATTTGCAGAAACCTATAACAACCTGTTTTTGCTTTGTCATTATGTGGTATTGTGTGTAGATTGAGCAGGGGAAAAAAATGATTTAATCAATTTTAGAATAAGTCTATAACGTAACAACATTTTTGAACAAGTCAAGGGGTCTGAATACTTTCCGAAAGCACTGTAATTGTCTGCATCATATCCAATCCCCCATTTATTTTTGGGTAATTATATATATTTTTCAATATATTTTCCTTTATTATTTGTCCCTAACCCTACAATCCCTCCCCTAATTGCTGCAAACTAATGGACAACAACACTTAGGCTTCTACTTCAAGCTTATACATACTATATACATTTTACAGACAGTATATTTTACAATAGTTATCTTTTGTTTGTTTTCAGTCCCATCCTTCAGCTCCACTCAAACCCTCCCATCTATCTCTCAACCCCTCCCATCTATCTCTCAACCCCTCCCATCTATCTCTGAACACCATCCAGCTATGATTTCTATTTGCCATATATATTTCAAATGTGCTGTGATGTTTCACAAACGTTCTGAACCTTTCTATTCTCAAAGATTCTTGGCAGATGGTCTGGGGGTCCTCCCATTTTTTGGGGCATCTAAAGCACATTTCCTGCATTTCTACACAATCTAAAATGACACATGGCTATCTCTATTTATAACAACAAAAAGTCAGCAAAAATGCCCAAAGTCATCATGCTAGGTAAGAGATGATTAAATATCAATATTGTGTTGCACCTTTAACAAGTAGTCTAACAAATGAACAACAAATAAAGTACAACGACAAAGTTTACACCATACACTGGTGGAGAAGTTCACCTTTCAGCAGGACAATAACCTACACCACAAGGACAAATCTACACTGGAGTTGCTTACCAAGAAGACAGTGAATGTTCCTGAGTGGCCAAGTTACTGTTTTGACTTCAATATGCTTGTAATCTATGACAAGACTTGAAAATTGCTGTCTAGCCATGATCCCCAACACCTTGACAGAGCTTGAATAAGTTTGAAAAGAATAATGGGAAAATGTTGCACAATCCAGGTTTGGAAAGCTTTTAGAGACTTACCCAGAAAGACTCACAGCTGTAATTGCTGCCAAAGGTGTTTCTAACATGTATCGACTGAGGGGTGAATACTTATCTAACCAAGGTATAATAGTGTTTTATTTTATCATTCATTAAAAAAAAATATATATATATATATATTTCACTTTGACATAAATTATCCCCCCCCAAAAAAATCACAATTAATTGAATTTCAATCCCACTTTGTAATGCAACAAAATGTGTGAAATCCAAGGCGGGTGAATAGTTATGATTACCGATTACCCACTATAGATGTTCCGGGGGGGAGTGCGAGTGCCTATAATGTGAGAGTGCCTTAAAACAGCACTTAGCACTTGGAGAGAGAGAGAAGGGGCTATCTCACACTCCAGACTCGCTACTGATCGATGAAGCATCCTCCTGAATAATTAAATTTTACAGACTCCGCAGGAGGATTTAATTCGCCATTCTGCCATATCAGACTTACAGCTGCTGACGCAGTGGTGGTGCAGCATAGGATACATGTCTGGCTCGGGGTAGGGAAGTTAGATACGTACTCCCCAGTATGTGGGATCACACTTGTCTGTTTATGTGCATTAGCATGTAACTGTGTATTGAGTGCGTCTGCGTGTATGTACAGACATGACGTGAAAGCAGCCAGGGAGACCCATGTTAATTTCTCTGGCTGGAAGCATGTTGTCTGTCAGTGCGTTGGTGGTTTGCAGGGTGACTAAGGGGTCATGTAGAGCAGGGCCCTCCTCTAATGATAGGCTGTTGCCAGGGTTCTGGCCTCTTTACATGGGGGTTGTCTCTCTCCTCAAGGGTTCTGTACTTCTGTGTGGTGATACGAGTGAAAGTAACTCCTGAAGGGAAGTTTTAGAAAGACTTTAGAGGCCCTTGGAGGAGACATGGTGGGGAGTTCCGTTCTCTGTTACTTCCCTGTTGTTTTGTGTCTGCTCAACGCGCGTCTTGGCTTGTCGGGATGGCTGTTCTCCCCTTGCTGTGGTTTTGTCCTTAGGGCAGAGGAGGACAGCTGGTGGGCCATGACTGGAGGAGAGGACTCCAGAGGAAACAGTTATAGAACTCTACCTGTGTCCTTGAGCACAGTGCTTCACCTCTGCTTTCACTACTTGTAAAGTCCAGACTTCTGATTCAGTAATATCATCCAACAACATGTAGTATATCTACATGTATGCTTGAAGCCAATGCCATTTACAGAACCTTGAGTTCCATTAAAAATGTCATCAACAGAGCAAATTGATAGTCATTTAGCAGACTCTCTCATCCAGAGGCCAGGGACACATTTGGTATTTTCTATGTGAGTCGAATCCCTTACTTTCTGAATGAAGCTAACTGCCAACCAAGGGGTAATCATGCAAACAACACCAAGCTAATAGAATGGCACCATGCTGTTAGGCCTCCTCATGTTGGACTGTTTGGAACACTGATGCTGCCATCCAGGACATGTGCTGTGGATGTGAGAATAACCTGGAGCATGTTAAATGCCCTCTCCTAGGGACTGGCACTGTGGATCAGCATGCTCGGCCAGCCATGTCCTTAGCGAAGAGAGACGGAGGCAGCCATTTGGAGAGAAAATCAAACAATACCACTGCCAGTTCACTGACTCCTCTCTATCTCCTCTCTCTCTCTCTCTCTCTCTCTCTCTCTCTCTCTCTCTCTCTCTCTCTCTCTATCTCTCTCTCTCTCTCTCTCTCTCTCATTACTGTTTTTTTTTTTGTTGTTGCTTTTTTGAGATGTTTCATTCGTCTAAATGTCAAATTAGTCTGTGGTTGTTGCAGCTAAAGAAATGTCATTGATTTTCAATATTACCGCTAAGCTCTAATTCTAAATTCTAAAATCAGAATCCTATTCACTGTTTGATTGGTAGACTTAAATACAATAGTGCTCTGTTTGGATTACACAACGAGCTAAGATCAGGCAGCCATTGTTAGGCCAATTGGACCATCATTTGTGTATGCCTCATACTGAGAAGTAATACTTGTATGATCCAGTGTTAAATACTGATTTAATATCGAAAAACAATAGAGGTATTACAGACTGAGCTCTGGACTTGTTGTCTAAACATGATTGGACAGAGCAAGACAAGCTCACCTGTTGATTCAGGAAAATCTGATGCATATTATTTTTCATATTTTACTGTTTGCTCAAGGCTGCTTCCTTCAAAATTGGCTGGCCAGTATTTGCTTCTCTGTCTCTCGTCATGTATCTCTGCCAGACTAAATCAAATACAGTAAGTCAATCAATGTCAAAGTGCCTCCCTGACATTTTTACATTGACAGAGGGATACAGAATTTGTCTTGAGCCCCTCAACATATTTGTCAATTGATTGTGAAGGTTAAAAAGCACCCTGGCATATTTGAAAGATTGGCCCTCTCCTGTCTTACCACAATAACAGCCGAGGGGCAAAAATGTGATCTGCCCGCATCTCGGAAACGTGTGCATCTGTCACTTTTCTGCAATGTAATCTGGCTGAGTGGCAGAAACAATTAATATTAAAGGGGAAATGCCACGGGCATGTGGCAGATAAGCCGGGCACTCAGCACACTGTCAGGTGTCTCAAATTGCCTCTCACATTTTCATTTTTCATCTGGGGGTTTGGTGGCCTTGCTGGGATAACAGATAAACTTGCAGTGCACCATTCTCCAGCGCTTCACATGGAACCAGATAGACAGTCCCATAGAGGATCAGTGGCTCACTTTGGGGGTGGAGGTTGTCTAGCATGAATTCACAGTGGAATGTGTGGAGACTACCCAGTTGTGAATTTTCCTCCTAGTTCTCAATTCACTAACAGAAAAACTACAAAAATACTACTACACAATGAAATGTAACCTTGTTGAAACTTTAAACTGTGAATACAACCATCCATGGAATCACAACCCCTAATCCCAGCATTTTTCAACATTAGAAACAGAATATTATTGAAAAGATTTTCATCTCATCGCAATTCATTGTTTGTGGCACCTCCCAAGCATTTATACAACATTGTATTCCCTTACTTTACATTAATCTGAAATATTGTTTTACATATCTCAGTAACTTGTTTCACAAAATCATCCTGCATGTAGGCCGATCTGAAAGCCAATTACAATGTAAACCGCTATTGCTTAGATAATAAATGTATAAATCATCAAATTAATTCACTGGAAAATTAGAATTGTATTGACAATTTATATTTATTACAGACTGCGTGATTAAAAGGAACATTTGGTTGTGACTGCGGGAGTTAGTTAGATAATGTTGCTGTTTGTATTATTCACAGTAAAAGTCAGGTAAGAGAGAGAGCAATAGGAGCAGTTGACTATGCAATAGGATATGCAATAATATTAAGCAGAGAGAGAGCAATAGGAGCAGTTGACTATGCAATAGGATATGCAATAATATTAAGCACTGTGACTGTGTGCACTCAGCAGTGCGGGAGCAATGACTTGGCAGGCAAGCTTGTTTGGTAGGGAGTGAGAAGGATGGCATAGAACACGTGTGTGTGTGTTTATGCCATGCGTGCCTGTTAGTAGCATTACTATCAAATGTGGTTAAAATACATTTAAATACTATACAAACTGTATATTGGACATGGCTGATATTCCTGTCAGTTTGTGAAGGGTCGCCAGGGTTGGCGAGGGTGACCTGTGGAGGTAACGAGGTGAGAGAGTACAATAGTCTGAGATACAGTGCCTTGCAAAAGTATTCATCCCCTTGGCGTTTTTCCTATTTTGTTGCATTACAACCTGTAATTTAAATGGATTTTTATTTGATTTGGATTTCATGTAATGGACATAAACAAAATAGTCCAAATTGGTGAAGTGAAATGAAAAACCAAGGAGCTCTCCAAACAGGTCAGGGACAAAGTTGTGGAGAAGTACAGATCAGGGTTGGGTTATAAAAAAATATCTGAAAACTTTGAACATCCCACAGAGCACTATTAAATCCATTCTTAAGACATGGAAAGAATATGGCACCACAACAAACCTGCCAAGAGAAGGCGCCCACCAAAACTCATGGACCAGGCAAGGAGGGCTTTAATCAGAGAGGCACCAAAGAGACCAAAGATAACCCTGAAGTAGGGCTGACCGATTTGGGGAAAATATTTCATTGTGATTTTTCTGACAGATATTGCGATTTGATTTGCGAATAATTTTTTTTAAGTCAAGCTTCAGTTCGATATTCACTGTGTAAAGGATTTAAAAACATGTGATGGAGAATTACCACATGATATCATCAAAATATGAACTGCTCTATGTAGTATTCTAATGCTAGGATGAGAACTTAAAAAATATGAATTGCTTCCAACATGTATTTATTAAAACATTTTAATTGAAATAGAACAATCTAACATAGAACAATCTAACATAGAACAATTTAACATAGAACAATTGTTAAGTTAAATACATAAAGTTATAATAATACACTTATTTTCTGTAATCAATAGAACATTATTTACTGATATCCAGCATATAGCTTATAAATTGACAAACCACAGAATAATTATCAAAAAAGTGATCACTAAATAATAATATAAATATAAATATAAATGTTACTCAAAATCTAAATATTGCACATTTAACTAAAACATTTATTTGCATATAACCAGCATTTTACTTTTTACATTTTATTTTTCACTGCCAGGATAAAGTGAAAAACAAAACAAATCTTAATTACTCCAAACAACAGAAGTCTTATACTTGTTTCCCTCACAACTCTACTTCTTCTCAACACTCATTGTGTTCTTTACAGATGTTTTGTCAAGAAAACCAACATGTCAACCTTTGCTGGTTTCAGACATGGAACGCTGACACGTGACTACATTGCCCCCCAGCACTAAACACTCTCTCTGATGGAGAACCGGTGGCTGGAATGCACAGGAATTTGCGAGCCAGTTTGCTCAGCATGGGAAAGTTAACATTGTGTAACTCCCACCAGGCCAGGGGATCATCCTCTCCATCAATGGTAGGAGTCATCAGGTAGCTGTTCAGCTCAGCTTCCACGGCGTCCTCCAGCTGACCAGAGGATGAAGCAGGGGGCACAGAGCTGCTCTTAAAGAAGCTGCCCAATGACCGCTTTCCCTTCTTCACAGTGGATGGCTCTGCCTCTGCTGCACTTTGAAGCACAGCGTCTGTGACAGGAGCCCTCTTCTCTTGCAAAACAGAGATGAGAGCTGATAAGTTTTGCAATGTGATGTAAGTTTGAGCAATTGGGCATTTTATGTAAACATAAAAAAAATGGCAATCAATATACAATAACTTATATTGCATGTGGCATCTTGTATTCACTCAAGTGCACATTAAAACAAGAAAAATTACCTTTTGTGCTCCTGTGTGGCTGGGTCGCTGTATTTATCCTCCATGAAGCCAAGGGCTCTTGACTTTATTTCCTTGGTAAGGGGTTTGTCCTTGACATTTACAGCCAAAGTTGATGTTCTCAGGAGATGCAGGACTGGCTTCAGGTATGACACGCTTACATACTCTTCACCAGAGAGGGCATCTGTAAACTCCTGGAGAGGACGCAGGGTGTTATTCCTTTATTCAACACCCTCCCAATCATCCTCTGCCTTGAGCCCCATCTTGTTTGCGCTCCGGCAGTTTTAACTCTCGCTGTGCCACACTCAGTCGAGTCTTCTTTTTCCTACTGTGTAAGAAATGGCCAACCAAACTGTTTGCAAAGTCCTGTTGCCCGTTTTACTTTTGGTTCATCTTTCACAGAATTTTCTGAAGAAAAAAGTAAATGATCATGAACCACAACATACATTGTGTAAGGTACAGTATTGCATTTTTCATACTGAAACTGTAATAACAACAATAACTATAATAATGATACTTTTATAACACTTTTCTAGCAAGAGAAAAAGGTGCTTCACAGAAAGCAATACAATGAAACACAATAAGTCAAACAAATAAATCGTAAAGCAGGTTATTATTAATAATACATTAAATAATAATAATTCATATTTATATAGGACTTATCATAGAAACAACGCATCTCAAAGTGCTTTCAAACAATAAGAAAGAGAGAGAGAGAGAGAGTTAAAAATCGCAAAATGCAGCCTGTGGCCAAAACACTGAAGCCTGGTCCATTGATTTAGTCCCACAGATTTGATAATGTTTGATCCATTATCAGTGGTGATGCACGTTTGCAGGCAGCGACTCTTCAACTGAAAGTCATCTTTTATGAAGTGTACGGTGAGACTTAGGTACGGCTCGGTTGTCCTGCTTGACCACAAATTGGTTGTTGTGGCGTAACACTCCACATATTTCAGCTCTGTCTCAACTTTTTTCCTACATTCCGCGTACAGTTCTGTGAGGGCAACTTGACTGAAGTATGTATGTGCGGGAGGGATTTGAATATATTTTATCCAGCGTTCGATGAGGTTTTGAAGCCCATATTTGGTCACGGTGTTAAAGGACACCCTTTCTTTAGCGGGGTAGTACGTTGCGGCGTTCGTTACTTTACGGTGCCTCAAATCACTGCCACACCACCGAAGTGCTGCTTTTTTTTCCGGGACTAAATCCAACTCAGCGGATGGCTCAGCGGATGCCATCTTTCCGCACCAAGAATGTAACGTTTTTCTTGGGTTTCACGTGTCTGTTGTTGGTGGGCGTATACGCAGTCACCTTGGGCCACTTCTGATTGGTGATCATGACTGAGGAGCACACTTGATGAGCATGACTTTCACACAAGGAGGACTGCATGAATTTGTAAAACTAATGACACGACAGTTAAACCCTGGGCCAGACGCGCAAAAAATCACAGCCTTTGCAATTTGCTAATCACATTCTTTCAAATTGCGGTTTCGATTTGAAATAGATTAATTGTTCAGCCTTACCCTGAAGGAGCTGTAAAGCTCCACAGCGGAGATTGGAGTATCTGTCCATAGGACCACTTTAATCCGTACACTCCACATAGCTGGGCTTTACGGAAGAGTGGTCAGAAAAAAGTCCCCAAACATATGAAAGAAGGTATTCTGGTCAGATGAGACAAAAATTGAGCTTTTTGGCCATCAAGGAAAACGTTATATCTGGTGCAACCCAACACCTCTCATCACCTCGAACACCAGAATTGGGAAACTGGTCAGAATTGAAGGAATGATGGATGGCGCGATTTGAGATTGGAACGGCGGTTCAACTTCCAGCAGGACAATGACCCTAAGCATACTGCTAAAGCAACACTCGAGTGGTTTAAGGGGAAACATTTAAATGTCTTGGAATGGCCTAGTCAAAGCCCAGACCTCAATCCAATTGAGAATCTGTGGTATGACTTAAAGACACCAGCGGAACCCATCCAACTTGAAGGAGCTGGAGCAGCTTTGCCTTGAAGAATGGGTAAAAATCCCAGTGGCTAGATGTGCCAAGCTTATAGAGATATACCCCAAGACACTTGCAGCTTTAATTGCTGCAAAAGGTGGCTCTACAAAGTATTGACTTTGGGGTGGTGAATAGTTATGCACGCTCAAGTTTTCTGTTTTTTTGTCTTATTTCTTTGTTTCACAAGAAAACATATTTTGCATCTTCAAAGTGGTAGGCATGTTGTGTAAATCAAATGATACAAACCTCCCAAAAATCTATTTTAATTCCAGGTTGTAAGGCAACAAAATAGGAAAAATGCCAAGGGGGGTGAATACTTTCGCAAGCCACTGTAATGGGCACTGTGTGTGTCTGCATGTTAACAGGCTGATGTGGCTTTTTATTTGTCAGTCTCCGCTCCGAGAACAATTATTACAAGTGTTAGGTAACTGTCAGTACTTACAGACTGTGTGGGAAGCACTTTACTTCCCCCAATGTGGTGTTGATTGACTATTGCTCATTGTTTGCCTGGCAAAAGGCACTGTGGTTTTGTCATCTCTGTGACTTTACAACACTATTATTATTGGGCCTTTGTGTTGCTGCCTATAGCTCATCCAAGACCATGAGACAGTGGGAAAAGTGGTAGAGAGGTGGAGAGGTCACTTTCACCTGTAAGGAAAGACACTATATGACATATTGTTAACAATGGTAGCTGGCTATCCATAATGGTAGCTACCCCAAGCAGTCAGAGTTACAAACCTATGGCACACTGCAAGCTAAGGGTGAAGTGCTGGAGGAGGGCTCGTTTGCCTCGCCCTATGCTAGCATTATTGAACTTGCAAGGCTTTTTGTTTCCTTGTGGTGGAATCCTGTGGGAGTTCAACCTCCCCCTAACATGTATCCATGAGGACAAACTTAGGCATCAACCAGAGAAAATAGCACACAAAATCCAAATCTTTGTATGTTCAGTCCAATTAAACAAATAGAACAAAGTCATGAATGCCAATCTCGGTCAATAGTTCCCTCTTCTTTCTCCATCTCTCTTTGCAACGTAGTCTTACTGTATCTATCTACAGTACTTTCTATTGCACTCCCCAATGCACACTCCATGCTTCTTTATCCACATCTGTGTTTTCAGTCGTTCTGTTTCAGTCGTACAATATGTGATTCCATCTAGCAGATGCCAACCGTAACCTTGGAGAATAGTGATGTCAGAATAGGTCTACCCAGTGCCTAGCTGTTACTCTACAGAAACACTCACCTCTCATACCCAAAGGGGTTCTGCTCAGAGAGAGAGAGAGAGAGAGAGAGGGAGAGAGAGAGAGAGAGAGAGAGAGAGAGAGAGAGAGTGAGTGAGAGAGAGAGAGATGAACCTTCCAACCTCACAGCGCTGGTGTACTAATGACAGTAATTATTCTGAAAACGGGGCATGTAGCTGAGTCATAGCTAGTGTTGTACACTGTAAGAGGGTGTATTGTTTCTGCTTCACTCTGCCCTCAATGAGCTGGAATGTGATCTCCAAATAATGTGTTGTGCCTATTCATTTGCCACACCACAGATGGCTTTTTAACCCAATGTCCATGTTTGAGTTTCCAAATATTTGAATGTTTTGGGTTATATAAAGTATAACAAATTGTCTGCCGTTACATAGACTATTGAATTGTATTTTTAAAGGTCGAGATTACTCTCCCAAACCTACATTTCCATTGAATGTCAAATACTGCCTAACTAATTTAGATACAGTAGACAGATGATCTTACAGACACTGTGTTCTGAGGGTAATTGTATGCTTTGATTGATTCAAAACTCAGGGGAGAATCATCTCAACCTCTAGGCAAAGCATTGCTATTCCTACAGAGAGATATACACCGGTACTTAAACATGGTTCAAAGATAAACAAGACAGATCCCAACAGAGTGTTGTGTGAAGTTTGGAGTTTGAGCAGTGTTTGCTCTTATGAGAGTAAACTAATATCCTCTTATGTAGTGCTTACAGTAGGGGGATTAGTATGGATTGAGTAATGCCTTGGTGTTACAACTTTGGTGACTGCTGTGTTATTGTGTGAAGTGATTATGGCAACAATGGTCCTGGGAGAAGCTCTCCGATTGGTGTGGGTTTATTCATTTTGTTATTTTCATGGCTTGTGTTTGTATTTAACAGAGCTTTACCTGCATTCCATCTTCCCTGAACACATATTTTAATTGTCTGAGTAGGAGAGGGTCAGATAAAGGTCACCATAGATGACACAGGGTGAAACCATTGGTTTAGTGTAGTTGTGGATAGAAAACTATGAGTTTTCCCGGATTCTGATGAAGTTTTAGAATATTCTATAGAATAGAGTAGAATAGAAAATAGAATAGGGGGTTTTGTGCCAAAGATGTTATATACATGTTATAGGCATCGGTGCATGAGAAAAAGTTCTGGTTTCTCAAGCAGTGTACCTGAAAAGTGTGGGTTCTCCCAATGCTAAATTAATCTATTAATACCAGATATTAACTTTTAACAGACGTGGATCATTCACACATTGCGTGACTAACCCATTTCATAAGGTGATCTAAGGCAGTCCTCTGGTCCTTACCAATATCACAACTGATAATCCTGCACTGTTTCCACATTTCAATCACAAAGTGCTTTCTAATACTAAGGTGATTATATGTTATCATGATTTCTACTCAGGAAATTATTTTTTCAATAAATTTAGATTGGATTGGACATTTTAAAGATTTATGTGACAGCACCTGCCAGAAGGGGTGATTGTAAGGGTCTGACTGGAGCTGAGGTGGGGTGCGCGGGGCAGGGTGACGGACAGGGGCCGTCAGAGCCGGCTTTCTCCAGTTAGCCTTAAATAAACACCTGTCGTTTTGTATCCTTGGTGAGGAGGGTCAGATACGCTGCCCTGTCCAGATGCTGTCCATCGCTCTTCAGCCCATCTACTCAATGACCGTGGGAGACAGAGAGAGTGCAGAGCGGATAGAGAGAGATTTTAAAGGACAAAGAAAGAGAAACGTGGCAAGAATAAAATGGGGGTGGGACACAAAAGAAGGGATACAGTTGACAAAGAGGCAGAGTGCCAGAGACATAAACAGAGAGTGAACGGAGGGAAATGAGAGATTGAAACAATAGAAGTGGAATGAGGTAGAAACAAGGGGAATTGATGCGAAGATTAAAGCCAATCAGCGAATCAACATCCAGCGAAGACCAGAGAAAGACATTTGGTCTAATGCTTTCTCACTCCATTTTGTCCTGAATTCACTGCGGTTCTGTTTGGGATTAAGACAGCTGGCCTGGCTCCGGGTGAGTCTTGTAAGGGGCCGTTAAGCACGTGTATTGCCCTGTTTGCGTGTAGTAGAGTTCATGTCTTTGAGTTGATGTTCGTGTGTTCTTTATACCATGTCTTTGCGCTGGGGGATGATGGAAACGTTGGTGTGTGGATGGGTAGCGGGGCGTGGTCCGGGGGAAAGATGAGCATGGAAAACAGACAGCGTTTTCACACTGGAGATGTCACAGGAACTCCAGCCTTGTTAAACATTGACTCATTACGCTTGTTTCTGTGTGTGTGTGTGTGTGTGATCTGAAAAATCCATCTGGCCTGCTTTTTGTTTGTTGGGGTCTGTTTTTCAGCAACCGCGTGTGTCCGTTTAATCATGTGCGTGTGCGTAAACGAGCATGCTTGCTCGTGTGAGAGAGTGTGCGTGTGTCATAATGATACAGCATTTAGCCTGCAGTTGCTCTACTGCTCAAACAGGAAATGAAACGTGTTAGATAGGGACTAGGAGTATGTATCCAAAAGCCACTCTTCCTCATAGCCAGGTTCTACCCGGGATATCTCCCACCTTTCCTGTACAAAACTATCACCATAAATAGATGCCGCCATTTCATGGGTGCAAAAAGGTAGCCAGGCAATGTGGATGAAACTCTCACCTCTATCTCACCCTTATCGGCAACGTAGCATCAGACGTGTGAACAAAAGTAGATTTGAGATTTTCAACGACTGCCATTTTGTCAGCCATAATTGTGTGAAATCTGGCCCAGGTAATACAGAATTCTACTC
This sequence comes from Thymallus thymallus, assembly GCA_023634145.1. Lineage (NCBI taxonomy): Eukaryota > Metazoa > Chordata > Actinopteri > Salmoniformes > Salmonidae > Thymallus > Thymallus thymallus. The sequence continues at coordinate 6,464,751 of CM042381.1, forward strand.
CTGGCAGGGAGTTAACAGATATCATGAGCTTCTGTGAGCTTCCTTTATTATGGAGGATCCCCCATTGCTCCCATTCACCACAGTCAGGCATCCATGGTACTGTCTCTAACACTGTATATCTCCTCCGTTTCTGTGTCCACGTTTGATTTGTAGCACAGAGACATTTCCACTGACCTTTCTACCCCCTCTGGTTGTCTTTGTCCGGCCAGGTTCTGGAGCCATTACCACCACTGACCCGCTCATCTTCATCACTCTCCTGATCCTGCATAAGCTCCTCCCCTTCCTGTTTGCCCAATAAGAGACTTCAACCAAACGACGACCCGAAAGTTTTCACTTTATGTACCAAACAACGAAAGGGAAATATATATAGATATATACCGTTATGGCACATCAATGGCAGAGAGAGGAGAAGAAAGGACTGATGATATGAGGACTGAATGAAAGAGAAGGAGAAGGAGGAGATGGTGGTCTTCTGACTGGGACTAATGGAAGACACGTCTAAGAACTGGATGTATATGGATTGTATGAGAAGCATGAAACAAGGAATCTATGTGAATAAGAACTTCACAGCTGTGTCATTCACACAACCAACATCCACTAAACGCTGCATCCAGTTTCCAAATAGTATCTGCCGTGCTTCATGCATGGCTGTTCTTATTTATTTTCTGGTGGATATCTTATTTTCATTGCATTATCTATTTGTATTATATTTTCAGTTCTATGGATTTTATTTGGAATTCATTTTTCAGGATTTTGAATTCATTTTGATCATATCTGCTTTTGGTTAATTTCTTTAAAAAAGATATCCATTCCTCATGTTTGTTTAGGTTGATTTGCATGAGCTGTTGAACAGAAACCCATCATTTTTTCCAGAAACATCAAAGATGGGGCTTTTTTATGTTTGGTCCATTCATGGAGTCTATGTAGTTCTGTTGCCCCACTCTCTCTCTTGTATGATTTCCTCAAGCGTTGTTTCATGATGTATACAAATATGACCTTATATATTTTGATTAAATAAGGCACACATTACCATAGTTGTTGTTAGTCACCTTCAATAATGTTTATTTTTATTAAAGATATGGTGGTCAAAGGTAAGACATTCATTTATAAAAATTAAAAAAAAAACATATTGGTATGTTGCCAACACCAGTTGAAATAAAAGTTGTTGTTTTTTTTAAATAAAAATTGACATCAAAGGCGTATATGTGAACATTAAATATATTACGCTTTCTTTGACCATACAGGAAACCATGTCTTAGTGCTCTCTAAAGTATATGGTTTACCCATATCATGAGATAAATCTCTCCATGAACTAGAAGTGAATTAGGTATGTAGGTCACTATCCAGATTCCTCTCTCTTGCTAGTGTGTGCTCCACAGGCACTAATGCCTCATGAAGCGCCTGTGCATCCCTGTCCAAGTGTATCTCCAAGTCAGTTGCAGAACCAGTGTCTGAGCTCTATTGAATCCATGGCATATACGTGACAGCTGAGCAGCTGTGGACACTGGCAAAGCAGACGTAAGGTACCACTTGAGCGCCCACGTTGTCGACTGAGGGTCGCAACGTGGTCCTCTGGGAGTAGTGAGCTGTGATGTAGTCTTTCCGGGAGGATAGGCACACATTCAGCGAAAGAACACTCGCTTCTGTAAGCATGTCCATCTAACAAAGCCAAAGAATTTGCACGATACGCCACTACAGTTCATTTCATTAGTTAAATGTGCATCCCAGGGAAGAACGACGGAAACTCCCTATCTAGTATCCTCTTGTTGTCTGTTTCAAGATCTTTCGTAGTCTTTCAGTTTGTCGCATTAATATTGGTGGAGAATGGGAAGACTGGTTCCACTTTGAACTTTAGTTTGGCTCCAGACAGTCCTCTCAATAGATGCCTAGCAGACATGATATAAATACAAACAGAGCTCTCATGTTGAATACCAATGTCTTTGGACATTTGTTAGTTTATTATTCACTCTTGTGTATTGACTGCATTTGTCCGCCCTTCATGAGGAGAAAATTAATATCACCACAAAAGAATAAACAAGTCACATAGGTAAAAGCTAACAGCAGCATAGCGGCAGCAACACTAAAACATTTTCGGTTATGAGCGGAGGACTTTCAGTGCCTTTTGAGTGGCTGTTTGCCCATCAAATTAATGAGTGTTTGACAAGGGCATTTAATTGTGTTACACAACATCCGACAAGTTCCTGAGTGCTCTCTATTCACCATAAATCATTTCCTGTAAAATTCGCAGCCGCGTTTCCTCTCTTGTCTCCCTCTCGCCTGCTAAAACCATTCCTCTAACCATTGACTGAGGTGGACAATGACATCCAGGGTATTGGATGCGTATTAGGAAGTTTTGCCACATCTAATTTGCATAATACATTACCGTGTTCTGTACAGCGAGGCAGGCAGTCAACAAGGAGCCCAATGATTACTCCTCGTCAGATTAATTCTGCCGCACACCCCTCGACCGCCGTTATAGATGGGCTGCATTAAAGTGGCCAAGCCAAGTGAAAATAAGACAGACACTGTCCTGCTCTGTGGACTGCATATGGAAATAAAACTGCTGCTTAGTGGTGCATAGAGAAAAGCACATGACAAATACAGATGAATGTAGCCTATACACAATACATCCTAATGGTGTGAGAGAATATTCCTAAATAATCTTTCTCTGAAGATACTTTATTGAGGAACTTTATGTGCCTACTAACAAGCTGTTTCTGCCTTAGTTAGACTGGCCTGAGAATGCACTTGAACCAATAACGGTGTCTTTAGACCTTCTGTCCTTTGTTCTATTGGAGCACATCCGTTTGTTTATATAAGACATATAAATGTATAATTTGCTGGGTTTAAGTGTCACTGTGAGGTAGAAGTATTACCTTCACCGTAATCAAGATTTTATGAAACAAAAAGAAAAATGAAATGCAGTATAAACATTTTTTTCCATTTACAGTATTGAGGCATGGCATAACATTTAAGGTCAGGGTGAGAATACATAACTAATATCCTGTGGTATGAAAGTAAGGTCAAATTGATATCTATCCTGCTATGTTCCAATGTTAAAAGAGGGCTATAGAACTGCTAAACAGCTGCTCAACAAGGGGATTCAAGTGGCGAAAAGTCGTTACAAGGAGTGGCTAGAACAATAATTCTCCACCAACAACTGTTCGTCTGTCTGGAAGGGTCTCCAGCAGATCACAAACTACAAACAAAATACCCCCCAGGCACCAGGCGACCCCCTGCTACTAAACCAGCTGAACTAGTTCTACTGTCGTTTTGAAACACAAAGGTCCCTCAGCCATCAGGACTCTACCTCCCCCACCCTGCCCCAATTCCATCTTGTATTATCCTAATGCTAAAATGTTATTCTATTCTACTGAGCCATGTACGTTATAATCCTATTCTTATCTTTGAATATGTATTATTGTTGTTGCATTGTCGAGAAGGAACCTAGAAGTAAGCATTTCATTGGACGGTGTATACCATGTGTATCCCATACAGACGATTAATAAAACTTAAGACTTAATCTTAAATCAAACTACTCAAGTTTGCTGATGACTCCACCCAGGTCGGTCTCATCTCTGACGGTGTACCGTCTCTCCAAGTACCGTGGAGAGGTTGACCTGGTGCAGTCGCAACAACCTGGAACTCAACACAGTCAAAACCGTGGAGATAGTGGTTGACTACAGGAAATGCCCCCCACCATCACTCCCCTTCGGTTAATGGCTCAGTTGTCAGCATGGCCAAGTTCCTGGGGACCATCAACCCCCCCACAACCTCAAGTGGGAGGACAACATCACAGCGGTCACCAAGAAGGATCGACAGAGGATGTACTATCTGCGCCAGCTGAAGAAACTCAGACTCTTCTAATAATTCTGGTTCGGTTCCAGTCCATCCTCACCTCTTCTATCACCGTCTGGTTTTGGGTCTGGGTCTGCGTCTGCCCGCTGCAAGGGCAGACTGCAGTTCATCATCTGTTCTGCAAAGGTCATCGACTGTCAACTGCCTCCATCGAGGACCTGAACTTCTACAGGACAAGGAAGCGTGCAGGAAAGATCATCGACGACTTCAATGACTCCTCTCTGGCAGGTTTACCACAATCATGACCAAAACCACCTGGCACCTGAACAGTTTCTTCCACCATACTGTGTCCCTCATCAACTGGCCATCGGGCTCAAAGGGATTAAGTGACTGCCTCAAATACTAATCTGCACTATGCTGCATTTGCACTATGCACACCTCCGCACAGCACTGTATATATTTGTCACAGCAGAATCCCTCCCCTTGTATATATAGATATACCTCCTCTGTCATTTTGCATATTCTCACTAATCAGCCTATACTCCAGAGTTTTATGTTTTATGGTTACTGTTCCGATATTCTATATTCTGTATGTCTATGTGGACTTAATTCTGTTTGTATATAGTCTATTGCTGGCAGCACCATCTCACCAAGGCAAAGTCCAGGTATGTGTAAATGTACTTGGCGAAAAAAGGTGATTCTGATTCTGGTGTGCAACGTGGTCACAAGCTGTTCCAGAAGTGTACACATCTGTTGGAGAATTCCCTGACTACGCCGCTCAGGATCAGCTCAGTGACCCAGAGGGTAAAGATGTAGATAAAGACCTCAGAATGCTGCCTGGGGCATTACATTCACTTTATTTCTCCCCTTAGCCAGTTCTTAGATTTATCAGCAACCAGACTGGCAAAGAGGCAACAGCAGAATCATGATCATATTTTCTGTCATCCTGAAAGCGCTACTGATAACTGGCATGTGTATGTACTGTGCATTCGGAGAGTATTAAGACCCCTTGACTTTTTCCACATTTTGTTAAATTGTAGCCTTATTCTTAAATGGATAAAATAAAAAACAATCCCCATCAATCTACACACACTACCCCATAATGGCAAGGGGAAAACAGTTTTTTAGAAATGTTTGCACATTCATTAAATATTTTTTTTAAAGTATTCAGACCCTTTGCTATGAGACTCAAAAATTTGCTCAGGTACATCCTGTTTCCATTGATCATCCTTCAGATATTTCTACAACTTGATTGGAGTCCACCTGTGGTAAATTAAATTGATTGGACATGATTTGGAAAGGCACACAACTGTCTATATAAGGTACCACAGTTGACAGTACATGTCAGAGCCAAAATAAAGCCATGAGGTCGAAGAAATTGTCCATAGAGCTCTGAGACAGGATTGTGTCGAGGCACAGATCTGGGGAAGGGTACGAAAAACGTTCTGCAGCATTGAAGGTCCCCAACAACACAGAGGCCTCCATCATTCTTAAATGGAAGAAGTTTAGAACCACCAAGACTCTTACTAGAGCTGGCCGCCCGGCCAAATTGAGAAATTGGGGGAGAAGGGCCTTGGTCGGGGAGGTGACCCAGAACCCGATGGTCACTCTGACAGAGCTCTAGAGTTCCTCTGTGGAGATGGGAGCACCTCCCAGAATGACAACCATCTCTGCAGCACTTAACCAATCAAGCGTTTATGGTAGAGTGGCCAGACGGAAGCCACTCCTCAGTAAAAGGCACGACAGCCCGCTTGGAGTTTGACAAAAGGCACCTAAAGACCATGAGAAACAAGATTCTCTGGTTTGATGAAACCAAGATTGACATCTTTGGGCTGAATTCCAACCATCACATGGAATTCCCTACAGTGACGCATGGTGGTGGCACCAACTTGCTGTGGGGATGTTTTTCATCAGCAGGGACTGGGAGACTAGTCGGGATTGAGGGAAAGATGAGCGGATCAAAGTTTTTTTATTTTTTATTTTTTTATTTCACCTTTATTTAACCAGGTAGGTCAGTTGAGAACAAGTTCTCATTTGCAACTGCGACCTGGCCAAGACAAAGCAAAGCAGTGCGACAAAAACAACACAGAGTTACACAGTAAACAAACATAGTCAAAAACACAATAGAAAATCTATATACAGAGTGCAAAATGTAGTGCAAAATGTAGTAAGGTTAGGAGGTAGGACAATTAATAGTACAAAAAGTACAGAGAGATCCTTGATGAAAACCTGCTCCAGAGCGCTCAGGACCTCAGACTGGGGGCGAAGGTCTTCCAACAGGACAACGACCCTAAGCACACAGCCAAGACAACACAGCAGTGGCTTCGGGACACTTCTCTGAATGTCCTTGAGTGGCCCAGCCAGAGCCCGGACTTGAATCCGATCGAACATCTCTGGAGAGATCTGAAAATAGCTGTGTAGCGACGCTCCCCATCCAACCTGACAGAGCTTGAGACGCTTGTAGCGTCATCCCCAAGAAGACCTGAGGCTGTAATTGCTGCCAAAGGTGCTTCAGCAAAGTACTGAGTAAAGGGTCTGATGTGATATTTCAGTTTTTTATTTGTGATACATTTGCAAACATAAAAAAATTATGGGGTATTGTGTGTAGATTGGAGAAAAACAATTCAATCAATTTTAGAATAAGACTGTAATGTAACCAAATGTGGAAAAAGTCAAGGGGTCTTGCACTGTACATAGTAATCCTTCACCTCAAACATTCAATATTGTCAGAGATGAAGCATTCTTTTTCCAATCTGTCGCTCTCTGATAAAGCAGGAAGCCAATGAAACAGCATGGTCAACAGTAGCAGAAGCACTGTGGCAGGAGGGCATAAACAAAACATTTCAGCCTTCATGTAAGGCAGACAACCTCCATGCCCAGTGCCAGTGTCTAAACCATGGTCAAATTTACACAGCCATATCAGGCCCAGCCATGCTACAGCAGAATCTATGCCTGAACAGACACTGATGCTACCTGACACTGTCTGAGGATTGTCTGCACCTCAGCCCACAACACTGTGTCTCCTGCTAGCAGGCGAGGGAAATAGACAGCAGAGAAGATTGGTGGACAGCAGGTGCTGCCCTTCGCGTAGATAGAGTATTCTATTTAAAATGCATTAGGCTCTGCTGTAAACCTGGCAAACATTAGTTTATCCACTGTCAATAGGGCTGGCTATATTGTTGTGGAGAATTACTGACCACAAATGTTATGGAAGGTTGTTGCTGTGAAAACACTACTGACAGGGTGACCTCATGAGGCAACCTGGTCTCAGACACTCCTTTTAGTATGATATGTTACGTTTCGTATGGTATGTACTAAGTTGTGCATGTCCATCACTCATTTTGTATGATACGTTGCTAATTACAATTCATATTAAATGTTAAGTATTTGCAAAACATACAATATGTTATGAATTTTAGCTAGGTGGCTAACATTAGCTACATATCGTACTAATTTGAGTGTCCCAGATTGACGTCTAGACCAGGCTGCATGAGGACATAGAGGACGACAGATAAACAGACACTTGTTTTGTAGTGATTGAGAGGAGGTGGTGGAGGGTGGGGTTTAAATCACAGAGACTGCTATCGCTGAACATCTGGCAGCTCAGCCCAACAGATCCTTGACTAAAGCTCCACAAGCTGATTGGATTGCAGCAGGTTAAACAGGGACAGAGGGATAGAAAGCAAAGATTCAAAAACAGTTCTCTCTGGAAAAGAAATGAACAGTATCGGGCAGATCATTAGGCTTAGACAGTAGTTTACGTAAAAATAAAAATAAACAACGTCTGTTCAGCTGTATTTGAAACATCTAGCACATTGTGTATTTAAAAATAACTTTCAAATCCTTAACATCAATTATATTGAACTGAAAAACTAGTGACTAATCATCCAATGGTGCCACCTCCCCCTCTCCAAACTCACATGCATACATTGAGTAGGATGTGTGGGTTGTGTGTAGGTAGGTACTTATTGAAGCAAATCTGAGAGGCAATACAATGGTCTTTATTGAATTCAAGTCTCTTATCTAAAAAACATCCTCTCTTACTTCCTTTTAGTCTTTTTCTCCAACTCCGCCCCCCAGCCCTTTATAAATCATACCAGCAGTACACTGGGACCATGGTAGCTACATTCTATAATTAATTCCAAACCTTCAGGGTTTCTGGAGAACTCATTTGCACTTGTTATTACACAGGACATTGGGCTAGTGGAGATTATAAACGTCCTTCTTAGGAAGAGACCGGGGGCTTAAGCCTGATTCATGGTGTGTAGATTCTTTTGGTATCATGAGTAGCTCAGTGGAATTATTTAAATTATTTGATTATTAACTTCTGTAGCTCACAGCCAAAATCACATACATTTGTACTGGAATAGAACAACTGTATAAATATCTAAACTGGAACCAACTAAGATAGATCCCTGAACAATAGCTATAACTTAAAAAATAAAAAAAAACATTGTGAAAGTAATTGTAATGCCATTAGAAGGCAAGCATGGGGCATTACATACATACTATAAATACTTGGTGCATCGAGTGTTGTGTAATTCAGATTTTGAACAACGGATCAAACTCAAAAGACCTAGGACAGCCTTGTATCCCTGCCAAGCTGATGACTCCACCGTGCATCCTCTTGATTGCCGAGTGGTTTGAGGAGAGCGACTAGGAACTGTCCGTGGTCCTGCACGTGTTCAGGGAACTGCAGGAGCGTGCGTCAACGATCACTGTCCGTGGTGCTGAATAGGTAGAGGGAGTTGCTGCAGCGGTAGCTGTCCATGGACCTGAACATGCGGAGGAAAACCATAAGAAATGTTCCTGCTGAACTCAAAATGTGCATGCAACCCTGTTACTCCTGCCACTATTTCAGCTGGTGGCTAAGCCATAAGGGTTGGTCTATTTATAGACCAACCCTTATTCAAAAACTCATACTTTTAAACTCTTAAGCAGGTAAAGTGTAGATTCAGGATTTCTGTAACCCAACAGATTTGTTTTAGTTGATTTGCACTCGTTTAACTATTTTCTGAGAGATTCATAGATTTGCAAGCAATATCAGTATACGATTGTTTTGTGCTATTGATTCCTAGATGGTAGAGACTGCCAGTGTTGAAAGGTACATTCTGTATCAAATGTCAATTTCAACCCCCACACTTTCCCTGGATGCCAGATCACATTTATTACAACACAAATATGTACACACACAGTTAGGTACACATACACACCGCCCAAATGCCTGTCACATTAAATGACCGAAACAAGAAAAATCTCACCACTGAAGAAGGCTAGGTCACGAATCTCCAGCACCAATGTCTTTCCCTGCATTTACGTTTATGCAATTATTTGTCTCCATGTAGTCAAGCACATCAATTCTGTCAGGTCTGTAGAGTTTTAAATTATTTCAAATACAACACTTGTCTCCCAGACCCAAGTTCAAGGCGAAAGTGAAACGGCTGTGAATGAGAAAAAGTAGCACTTTTCTAAAGAAAACTAAACTACCTGGCTTGTTCTCCATTTTACCCAAGAGCCATATTTCGCTAAGTGATAATAAAATATAGATACATACTAATGACAATCGACATGAAACCATTAATTGGTTGTTGAGCTTCCCGTCTCTCGCCGAGTGATGTTTTTACCTGAAGCACATTGTTGATTTATGAAGCAAATCCCTGTGGAGACATGGAACAGCAGAGAGAGAGAGGGAAAACTATGAAAGAGCTCAGTGGAGTAATTGAGAGTGACAGAAGCAGCATAGCTACAATATATACTTTACACTCAGCTCTTAAACATAACAGCCTTTTTTATTGTGTGGTGGGACAAAGTACATGATGGGATGGTAAAGTGCACAAATTGAGGAAACAATAGGTTTTCTGAGAGTGGGCTATAAGAAGACCTTGGTGACCCGCGTTACATAACGAAATGAAAGCTTTTGAGTCAGTCCAAGAAAATAAAGAAGGGTGTCTGTTATATGAACATGGTTGCATATCCAAGTTGTCTGGAGAGACCTATGGTCTGTTTGGGTTTTAAGTGTCGTTTTCCAAACATCCTAAGGTGATAACAGGCTTTTCCAGCAAGTTCTATTCTGTTTGCCGTTCACATTATTGAAGACATTGTGGTGGTGACTGCCATCAAGCAGGCACAGGTTAGGAGAAAGCTTAGAGAATGATGAGGAGAAGGACGAAGACGACAAGAGGTGAAGGAGGAGGATAAGAGGTGGTGGTGGAGGAGGAGTAGGAAGAGAAGAAGGAGGGAGGAGGAGGAAGACGTGTTTTTCCTTTAATAGCCTCATTCTCTCCGTCCGTGGGGACAAGGATGTCCTGCAGAAAATCTTTGCTCTAGATGCTATCTGAAGAACATTTCTGGGTGGTAGTTGATGGTTTATCTCTCCTCTTTGGCTGTATGTAACCATCATATCATTTGAATAAAATATTTGCATTTAATTTAACCAGTTTATCAACATTTTCCAAGTTTCATTGGTTTCAGCTCACTATTCTGTGTAGTCATTTGTAAATGTTTGGGATGGAGAAGGGAGGAACCATTCTAACACACACCAGACTCCTTAAATGCCTTGTCATGTGATTGGGGAGGATAATATTAATTACAGAAAACAATTGAAGCAGTCAATTTCAGAGAGCCTGTGAGAGGGCTGTGGATCACGCAGTACACGTTTATGACTTTAACAGGTCGCTCTGCATACTAACTGGCCCTGGTTGCATGGCAAACTGGCTCCCAGCAGCACTCAGCCACACAACCCATGATTTTAACAGAACCAGATCCTACTCCGATTGTGGAGCGCAACCAAACCTCAGACCTGTTAAAGGTTCATTAGAGCTCTCTAATATCTTCTTCCTTTTCCTCTGCTCCTCCCCTATCAACTGGCTAAACCCCCTCTCTCACTCTCTAACTATGCCTGTTAGTCTCTTCCTCCTCCTCCTCCTCCTCCTCCTCCTCCTCCTCCAGTCTACTAGTGCTGCTTATCTAGGGAACCTGATGCCAACCACCTAAGCATTTAATGAGGTATTTAATTAAGGGCATTCATTTATTAAAATGTTTATGCATTTATTAAAACCCTAAGCTGGCTGAAGGCTTTAAACAAATCCTGTTTTAATTTTGTTTAGACCCTAAACTGAGTTTCTGTCATCTCTCAGACAGAATTAGTGCTGAGTAGATCCACTGTTCTACTACCCTCATCTCATGAACGAGCAGATCAGACAATGCCAGGGGATACCTGAAACAAATACCTGAATGTCAGCAATATGGGACCTCCCCGGACTTAGTCTGATATAAAATGGACAGTGAACTCAAAATGACAACAGACCCCATCTATTATTACTTGATGCACAATGTCATGCAGAAGGGACATTAACTGGGCGTCAACTCATGTTCCATTTGTTTCCCCATCTGGCAGCCATAAAGTTTTGAATAATGCCAACACTGTCCATTCCCCTGACCCACCCGCTGGGCAGCACTGGCATGTGTCGTTCACTACAGTCAGTATAATTGGGACAACCCTCCCACCGTGTCTGAAAAACACTGTTAGAGGAAACAGTCACTGCCCCTTTACTCCCAGAGAGAAAGAGAGAGAAAGAAAGAAAGAATGAAAGAAAGAGATAGAGAATGAGTGAGCGAGAGAGAGAGAGAGAGAGAGAGAGAGAGAGAGAGAGAGAGAGAGAGAGAGAGAGAGAGAGAGACACTCACTCACTCTCACAGTATTAATTTGTTCCCGATGAGTTCATCAGATTTGAGGAAGATACAGAGAGAAAAGGATAGAGAAAAATAAAGAAAGAGATAGAGAGAATGAAAGAAAGAAAGAGAGAGAGAGAGAGAGAGAGAGAGAGAGAGAGAGAGAGAGAGAGAGAGAGAGAGAGAGAGAGAGAGAGAGAGAGAGAGAGAGAGAGAGAGAGACTGACTAATCTCTATTTCCCTGATGCTACCAGCTAGCAATTTAAAAGCCCATTTTGGCGAGATGGCCCCGTCCATTACAGTTCTAATGATGGAGGCGTTTTAGCTCCACTAACAGAGCTGTTTCATTGCGATGCCTCTCTGAGTCACACTAAGTGATTATTCCTTATTTTTTTCTTCTTGTTAGAGCATTGCCAGTGGAACCTCAGAGGCATTCAGCGCTGTATGGTGGGTGATGAGCCCACAACATTTTCAGTTAGCTATCAGCTTGCCCTTTACTGTGAGTATGACAGTGACAGGACCAGTGGCTGAGCCATACAATCACAGGTGTGAAATTAGTCCCTGTAGTGTCCGCCAATCACAAGACTGTCAGACCTGCTGGAAGAAACTGTCTGAGTACTCCATAACACAATCAACATTGATTTTATGATGACTGAAATTTCCAATCGTTAAAGATGCCCTTTCCTCACAGAGAGCCATATCATTGTCTGGATCCATACCCTCCTTAAGACCTTCACAATATGATAGTGTTAGTGCCAAAAGAATAACACTGAGAAGACACACAATCACACCTACACACAGATGTATCCACAACACCAGCATACAAGAGTATAGAAATGTATTGCATAAATGCACCATAAAAATGTCATCAACTCCAATGAATAAATCTACACTCGCACACATGCACTCACACACTCTCACACAAAGCAAATCCATAGTGCATGCCGACACAGTGCAGATTGATGGGAGAAAGTATTCAGTACGTTAGCTGGAGATCTGCTAAACGGAAATGCCAAACTGTCCCTTACAGCTATTTTCTACTGCAGCCATTCAGAGGTTTCACTCATTTCCGGTTGAATTGCTGTCCACTTTACATAAAGTACAGCCTGGAGACTGCTGCCGAGAGAGGACATGGAGAAAATGACCCTACAGATTGACTGAGACAATGGACCAAGAGGACACCAGCTTGACAGGTGGACACTCTGTCCTACATCACTTAAAGGGTCAAGAAAATATAGGTTTATTTGCCCAGGTGGCACTTTGCTTTTGTGATGTTCATGACCTCAGTGTAGGTCCTCACCACATTAGATAGTGTAAGACACATTCACCTGAAGAAACCAGTGCATGTTCAAGTATATTGACTTTCCCTTCATACTTTTTTGTCGTATTTATTTGGGAAGATACTGAATTCTGCCTGAGGAGGCTGGTGGTGTTGACTGAATCCTAGCCATGACCACAAGGCCGTTGTGAATCAAGAGAGCGAGATGAGAGGGAGTAGCTATGCAGCTAGTACCCCATGTAGCTCAGTCGGTAGAGCATGGCGCTTGAAACACCAAGGTTGTGAGTTTGATTCCTATGTATGCACATATGAAAAATAGATGTACTCACTACTGTAAGTTGCTGTGGATAAGAGCATCTGCTAAAATGTAAAAATGTAATCCCATTTTCCTGTCATTACCCTGTTGTCTCTGGCCTATGCAGGAATATAATCCCTTTATCTCTCATTATCTGAGCCTTTCACTAGCTGGCCCTGTAAGCAGCACTGTCTATTGTAACATCAGTGCAACGCGAAGACCAGCTGGGTATTTCCACCAGTAGCTCTCGAGGGAGAACAAATCCCATTGTCAGTGGCCCGTGGCCAAAGGAGAACACCAGATTTAATCTGAGGGCTCATCATTTTTATTTTAAAAGGTTTGGCTGAGTGACAGGTGGGTGGTTTGGAGGATGGCTAGAGGATGTGTGAGAGAATGATAACAATGTCAGAGGAAGCATTGTTACTGTAATTACACTATTCTGTTTTAGCTGAAACTCATGGTTTTGGGAATGTTATGGTCTACACTGCAACAACGCCAAATTAATTCTCACTGTCTTTCACTAAATATCCCTCTCCAGTTTTATATGCAGGCCCATATGATGTATACAAAAAACACACCCACCCACTAGCTACCAATCACCACGTCCCCTCTCTCCCGTCCTTTTAAAATGCCTGTGCACTCAAGGGACATTACCGTGTTTGGCATATTGCATTGCTGTTTTTTTATCTTATTTATTGCCTAGGGTTTTAACACATCCATTATGGTTTGGAGGAATCATCATCCCCTCTGTATCGCTGTGATCTGTTTGTATGTGTATAATCACATCTAGATGATTAGGTTGGGAGGACCGCCAGGGGAGGTACACAACAAAAGCATTATGGTTGGCCATACACCTCCCGCTCAGACACAGGAATTAGAGAGCCAACGAGTCCACGGGTCCACAAGTCCACGAGTCCAGGGAGAGTGAAGAGGCGGAGGGAAAAGGGCTGTAAAAAGTATTCATTTAATTTTGACACAGCGAGGCTTCCATAACAAATGAGCAAAGAAGAGCCATTTTCATCTCTTCCCCAAAGTGGATTTAGAAAAGTGAATTTGGAACAAAGTAATGGGTTGATTGAATAAACCACAATTATTTTTCGACACCTGTAAGAAGAGCAGTGGTTGAAATCCAAGCCTTTTGCCTCGGGGTGATCGAGAGCAGGTCATTCCTAATGGCAGGCTAGGTTTCAGCGCGGAGAGGTATTGCCACATACGCACAGTATGTGAAGGATGTAGACAGATCTTTTCTTCTCCTAGTTCTTGCTTCCACCATCAAGACAGGGTCTGGAAGCAAAAGCATAGAAATTATAAATACCTCTGGTTTGTATTCTTACTCTTTTAGATAGGCCCTCTTTGTAATGGCTTTGTAGTGCTCTATGGAGGGGCTTTATTTCTAAGCTCACTCCACAAAGCTATTAGTTTGTCTGAAATATGGTAATCCGTAGACTTATCCGTGACTACATCAGGCGCTCAGAAGCCCAGCTGGAGTGTTCAGAAGCCAGTGTTGAGTTAAGAGTGTGAGACGGGTGCCCAACTGCGCTGCGTAATTCAATCAACGTTATACGGACCAACTACACAGAGTGAGGTGAAATGAAGCGCGGGTAGTCTGCATTTTGAGTGAGTGTGTGCCCATGTGTGAAGTCTGTGGCACCCATTTTTGCCCTGTCAAAAGTTCACATTTGTACCTTTCCATGTACTAGAGAATGTAGTATGAGCTAATATGTTTCAGTCTGTATGGATACTGTAGGCTGTCGAATGAACCTCGTTCCTCCATGTAAGTTCAGTTCTAACTCAAATTAACGGTGTAGGCCTATTGTTTTACGTAAGAGTCAAGGCTGAAAGGAAACAACAAAATACACAGAGTCAATTCAATTCGCTGCAGCAGTCAAGGTTTCCATCTCTGTAGAATACTGCCCTTATGTTTAACACCATTTCTCAATCACCTTCTCCAGAGAAATGCTTTTGAATGCCTTGACACACGTTTTAGACACCCTACCCATTATGCTAATACTTCGTTGTTGAGATTCTAGTAACAAGCAATGTCAACTTTTGGTACAGTTTTGTTGCCATTGTAAACATACAGTGAGTATACAAAATATTACATTTTAAACTTGAATGATCCTCAATTTTGTTTGGAGATATCATTCTTCCTTACCGTCTGTGGGCTAACCTTTCCCTTCTCTAATGAAAAAGAAAAGAAACACTGAATTCATTAAGGTTATAAAAATGGATCTCAATCAAAGTGAGCACTGCATGATGGTCATTTGGAATTCCATTGGGGCTGGAGAAATGGAAAAACAACGGAAATCTCTAATTGGTCAATTAGATTATCAGATCAAGCCCTCAATAGCTAATGTATCCCATAGATACATCCCTCAGCAAAGGAGAGTGAAATAAAACAGTATTGTCTCGAGGTGAATTTATGCTTTGTTTCAATGTACTAACTACACTGAGTGTACAAAACATTAGGAACATCGGCTCTTTCCATGACATAGACTGACCAGGTGAATCTAGGTAAAAGCTATCATCCCTTATTGATGTCACTTGTTAAAGCCATTTCAATCAGTGTAGCTGAAGGGTAAGAGATAGGTTAAAGAAGGATTTTTAATCCCTGTGGAACGCTTTCGGCACCTTGTAGAGTCCACGCCCCAACGAATTGAGGCTGTTCTGAGGGCAAAAGGGTGAAACTAAAGGTGTTCTTAATGTTTTGTACACTCAGTGTATATTCATGTCCTCGTTCAGCGACGACTCTGAGAAAGGATATTACAGTTTCTCAGGTCCCATTGACAGGACAGTCTCGAACTGCGCTCATCCAGTTTATTCTCCAGTGACAGCACATTCGCCAACAGAACAGAAGGCAATGATGGTCTATTTGTTCGCCAACGTATTCACGTCAGGATGCCGCCTCTTTTTCACCGACACTTCCTCTTTTGAGTCCGAGGGATTACAGCTTGGTCCAGAGTAACCAGAACGTCCAGAGCTGCTCGTTGAAGTTGACATTTTCATCCAAATCGAGGTTAGTGATCGCTGTTCTGATGTCCAGAAGCTGTTTTCGGTCATAGAAAATGATGTTCCCTTTCCCCATTATGTACTCAATATTAGGAAGGTGTTCCTGATGTTTGGTATGCTCAGTGTATTGGCTAATATTGTCATTGTCATTACTTGAACAATACAGAGCAATGTATAAGCAAATAGACCATGCAGAACAAAAGTCATTGATCTGAACTCCACAGATCTGAACTCCATGTTCCCTGAAGCAGCAACATCATTGTGGTATTGAGTGGTCACCGGGCCATGCCTAGTGTGACAGAAAAATGATTATCTACTTTCACCCTAAGGTAAGGTAATATCATCTTTCAGTGGTCCACTGACACGGAGACCAAATCAATGAAAGCTACACTACAATTCCAATGATGTTGTTTGGAAAACCTTAAACCATGCTCTCATATGCTACCAGCAGTGGAAGACATTTTGCGTTAAAAAAAATGAAAACAGTTTAATCGGATAATCTAACTACGTTTCTAAACTCATCTTTTTGTATAAAAGCGGTCCACTCACTTTGACATTCACAATTTACAATTTCCAGATTTGTTTGAACAAAACTAAACTAAACGTACTGTGCTACAGATTTTCACAGCAAACAGGCACACAGTGGAAAGGATCTGTAGATGGTAATGCATTCATCCTTTCTCTCCAAACTGCATGCACATCACTGTGTTAGGTAGGCATGTGGAATTGTAATGATCCATAGGGAATAATGGAATATAATGCATTATTGTTCATTATTGTATCTGTGTACTGTATGTCTAAGTAGACATGCATGTGGCTCTGTTCATGCGTCTGAGTGTAGACATGCATGCAGGGTTGGGGAAGTAATGGATTACATGTAATGGATTACAAAAATAATTGTAACCGTTACATTACAAGAAAATATATTGTAATCAGATCAGTGGCGATTTTAGCGTGCAAATATTGGTGGGGCAAAGCCACTACACAACACAACACTAAACAATACATTCATTGCAAAATAACGGTGATATACGGTGCCCACAAACTGTTAGGGCCTACATAAAGCTGTCACAACCGCAGAGCTTTCTTTTCAGCACCATGGAGTGAATCCTTGTGTAACACAGTTGGCGTAACAGTGCGGACATGTTTTTTTGTCCTGTCTCATGTCCCGTGTAAATAGTCTGTAATTACTCTGTCTTTCCGTATATTTTTATATTCCTCGTATACAACCCGCCTCACCCAACATGGAATGGATCTACTATTTTCGTTATTTCTTTATTTCTTTCTCATTTAACTGAACCTCCGACAGAAGCTAGCCTTCTAGCTAAATTGCTAACTAGCTGCTAGCCATTGCTAGCCACTGCTAGCGGTCCTCAGCACTGCTCTGCCTGCATCAGCCAGACAATATTGGCCAGTCTGCATAGCGCGCTACCAACCCGGCGCATATCGGATTGCGTTCCCTTCCACTTCACCGGATTTCTGCCGAAATCACAGGACCATCACGCCGGATCATCGCAGCTAGCTATCTGCAACCGAGTGGCTGTTGTTTGGCTAACTAGCTCAAGGCTAGCCAACGTGTACTAGCTAATTCCCGGGCTACAGCACCTTTGTTAACCGGCCTAGACCTTCTACTGTCGACACGGAGCCCCGCCGAAACATCACGACTGGTCTGCCCACGTAATCGTCCGACGTAGTTTCAACAGGCTTTTCCGTTGCGACGTAGCAGAATGATCCATCTGCTAGCCCCGGCCCACTGAACACCGTGCCTCCCACTCGCCTAGTGCAGTGCCCACTGAACAGATCCCTGGCTCACCTCTTTGCTGCTCATCGGACCTTATGATCACTCGGCTACATAGCTGTTGCCTGCTGGACTGTTCCCTTACACGGTACCTCATTCTGTTTATCTGTTAAGCCTCAGCTTCGAACTCAGGTGCTGTGTGTGGCACAACATTTTCTCCACATTTCTATTCATCACCATTTACCCGTTGTTGTCTTAGCTCTCTTGATTAACTGTGTTTGTTTTATGCCTCTCAATATGCCTTGTCTGTTGCTGTTTAGGTTATTCCTTATCGTGCTATTCCACTGTAGCGCCCCTAGTCCTGATCAACATGCCTCAGATAGTTATTTTGTCCCACCCCCCACACACACGGCGACCTCACCTGGCTTAACTGGTGTCTCCAGAGATGCAACCTCTCTCATCATTACCCAACGCCTAGGTTTACCCCCACTGAATTCTCATCCTACCATTTCCCTGTCTGTACATTACGCCATCAATCTATAATATCGCGCCCAGAAATCTGCTCCTTTTATTCTCTGTACCCAACGCACTTGACGACCAGTTCTTAAAGCCTTTAGCCGTAGCCTTATCCTACTCCTCCTCTGTTCCTCTGGTGATGTTGAGGTAAACCCAGGTCCTGTAGCCCCAAGTACTACAATTATTCCCATTTGTTGACTTCTGTAACTGTAAAAGCCTTGGTTTCATGCATGTTAACATCAGAAGCCTCCTCCATAAGTTTGATTTATTCACTGCTTTAGCACACTCCGCCAACCCTGATGTCCTAGCCGTGTCTGAATCCTGGTTTAGGAAGGCCACCAAAAATGTCCATCCCCAACTGCAATATTTCCCGTCAAGATAGAACTGCCAAAGGAGGCAGAGTTGCAATCTACTGCAGAGATAACCTGCAGAGTTCTGTCATACTATCCAGGTCTGTGCCCAAACAGTTTGAGCTTCTACTTTCACCTCCACCTTTCCAGAAATAAGTCTCTCACTGTTGCCGTTTGTTACAGACCCCCCTCAGGCCCCAGCTGTGCCCTGGAGACAATATGTGAATTGATTGCCCCCCATCTATTGTCAGAGATCGTACTGTTAGGTGACTTAAACTGGGATATGCTTAACACCCCGGCCGTCCTTCAATCTAAGCTAGATGCCCTCAATCTCACACAAATTATCAAGAAACCTACCAGGTACAACCCTAAATCCGTAAAAATGGGCACCATCATAGATATCATCTTGACTAATTTGCCCTCCAAATACACCTCCTCTGTTTTCAACCAGGATCTCAGCGATTCCTGCCTCATTGCCTGCGTCCGTAATGGGTCCGCCATCAAACGACCACCCCTTATCACTGCCAAACAATCCCTGAGCAGGCCTTTCTAATCGATCTGGCCCGGGTATCCTAGAAGGATATTGACCTCATCCCGTCAGTAGAGGATGCCTGGTTGTTCTTTAAAAGTGCTTTCCTCACCATCCTAAATAAGCATGCCCCATTCAAAAAATGTTGAACAGTACTGTGCAGCCGTCTTCATCGACCTGGCCAAGGATTTCGACTCTGTCAATCACTGCATTCTTATCGGCAGACTCAACAGCCTTGGTTTCTCAAATGACTGCCTCGCCTGGTTCTCCAACTACTTCTCAGATAGAGTTCAGTGTGTCAAATCGGAGGGCCTGTTGTCCGGTCCTCTGGCAGTCTCTATGGGGGTGCCACAGGGTTCAATTCTTGGGAAGACTCTATTCTCTATATATATCAATGATGTCGCTCTCACTGCTGGTGACTCTCTGATCCATCTCTACGCAGACGACACCATTCTGTATACATCTGGCCCCTTTTTGGACACTGTGTTAACAAACCTCCAAACAAGCTTCAATGCCGTACAACACTCCTTTTTGGAAGTAGTACATTTGACAGATGTTGTAATCTGTCTCTCGAGTTTTTAAAACTAAATGCATGCTTTTCAATCGAACGCTGCCCACACCCGCCCACCGGACCATCATCACTACTCTCGACGGGTCTGACTTAGAATACGTGGCCACCTACAAATACCTAGGCCAAAGCCTCCTTCACTCATGCTGCCAAACATGCCCTCGTAAAACATACTATCCTACCGATCCTTGACTTCGGCGATGTCATTTACAAAATAGCCTCCAACACTCTACTCAGCAAACTGGATGTAGTCTATCACAGTGCCATCCGTTTTTGTTACCAAAGCCCCATATACTACCCACCACTGCGACCTATACACTCTCATTGGCTGGCCCTAACTACATATTCCAAACCCACTGGCTCCAGGTCATCTATAAGTCTTTACTAGGTAAATCCCTGCCTTATCTCAGCTCGCTATAGGCTGGATATATGGCCAATATCTAAGTTTATTGTACTGTTGATGTATTGAAATCATATTGAGCTCATTGTACAAATGTCACATATCAGTATTTACTCAATGTGATTACTTTCCTTTCTAAATTATTCAGTTATGCGGTCTTCATTTCTCCCTACTGCTCCAGTAGCGAACCTAACTGGTCCAATAGAGTTTAAGCTTAAACATACAGTAGCCCATAGTGTTAAGCAATTGTTACACTTACAACCGCTACACCTGGCTATCAGCTGAGCCTTGTCTGGCAGCGAAACAGTTAATTCAGCCTCATTTATTGCCTTAAAAAAAACATAGCTGATATGGCTGACTTGCTTACACAAATGTGGTTTCTACTGACAATTGAGATGTCCAAACTGTGGCATAAGGGAACGATGTGAGGATAAGAGGCAATCCGTAATTTCGATTAAGACATTAATGAGCGAGCTAAGACTGACGTAGTCAATATAACTATTTGTTCAGCACTTTTAAAATGTACAGCAATAGAATTCAGAACACGGGCAGTTCTTAAAGTATACTCCCTGTACACCAAGTGAACCGTAGAATAAATAAAATGTGCATATAGGCAGACAGTGAAAGCTCTTATTTATTTATTTAACTAGACAAGTCAGTAAAGAACAAATTCTTATTTACAATGCCAAACTCAAACGATGCTGGGCCAGTTGTGCACCGCCCTATGGGACTCCCAATCACGGCCAGTTGTGATACAGTCTGGATTTGAACCAGGTTGTCTGTAGTGACGCCTCTAGTATTGAGATGCAGTGCCTTAGATCATTGCGCCACTTGGGAGCCAATATTCAGTGATGACATTTCTCTAAAACAGGCTATAGGCTAAATGTGCACCACCAAGTCAGAACAGCAGGCTAAGTTATGAGGGGGGAAAGGGAACAAATTATTAGGGTGAGGCACATGGGCTACTAACAGCTTACTACACAACATACACCTAGTATTACTTTCTTAGCTACAGTATACATATCTCCCTGGCATATTACCTAATTTATGCAGCAGCATTGGACTCACTATTGTGCTGTGCGCACTTGAACAGGAAGGTGACGCGGTCGTCCTTCTTGTGGGCAAAGTTTGTCATGAAACTTTGTCAACAAAGTCTGGCATTCTCTGGGTTTGTGGTGCTTTCAAGACAACTGGGAACTCTGAGAAAAACAAGGTTGAATCATGACGTCTGTGATCTTCAGGTCTAGAAAGAGGCCTGAGTTCCCGACTTGGAATTCAGAGTTGGATGACCTTTCAAAACGTATTTTCCCAATCAGAGATCTTTTTTTGAACTCACTGAAGTCTGGGATCTTCCAGTTCTGAGTTATCAGTTGTTTTGAACGCTGCAGAAGTCATGCTTGATTGACAGCATGGCCAATGTATTCAACCTTTTCTGGCCCATGGGGTTGTGTGAGTTTGTTTATCCAAGTCTGACCCTTAAACTCAGACTTGGACCTATCATCTTCACGGCGCAACTTGAGAAGATTACCAACCCATACGCTCTGTATTTACCGCTGGCTGCCCCTCCACCACAGAAATCACTGAGCTAGGCTGAAACACCTGCATTTTGGAGCTGCTTTACTCAAGAAAGTAAAAAAGTGACCATGTTTGTATGCAGCTTTTTTAACTCAACACTTAAAAAATTATATTGTTTGCAAACTGAAATGTGACATGTATTAATGCCAAAATAACATGCAAAACAATATATACACTACCGTTCAAAAGTTTGGGGTCACTTATAAATGTCCTTGTTTTTGAAAGAAAAGCACATTTTTTATCCATTAAAATAACAACAAATTAATCAGAATTACAGTGTAGACATTGTTAATGTTGTAACTGACTATTGTAGCTGGAAACAGCTGATTTTTTATGGAATAGCTACATAGGCGTACATAGGCCCATTATCAGCAACCATCACTCCTGTGTACCAATGGCACGTTGTGTTAGCTAATCCAAGTTTATCATTTTAAGAGGCTAATTGATCATTAGAAAACCCTTTTGCAATTATGTTAGCACAGCTGAAAACTGTTGTGCTGATTTAAAGAAGCAATAAAACTGGCCTTATTAAGACTACTTTCACAGAACAGCGCTAACTGGCTCTAACCAGAATAGAAGAGTGGGAGGCCCCTGTGCACAACTGAGCAAAAGGACAAGTTTCTCAATCTAGAGTGTCTAGATTGAGAAACAGACGCCTCACAAGTCCTCAACTGGCAGCTTCATTAAATAGTACCCGCAAAACACCAGTCCAAACGTCAATAGTGAAGAGGCGACTCCGGGATGCTTGCCTTCTAGGCAGAATTGCAAAGAAAAAGCCATAGTGTATATATTTTTATTTGCTAAACAGGTGGGGCTCAAAACAGGATGACGGGTCATCACTGAATCAGAGTACAGATACTTTTGAAAAACTAGATGATTACATCTAGGATTGCTTTTAAATTCAGAAAGGATGTTTGGGAAACAATTATTTGACACCTTTCTGACCACAAGTCAGTGACCACTATGATGACACATCAAATGCGTTTGATGGATCTTGGGAAAAGAGCAGGAATAGTATTTTTGTCGGTTACAGTCCAAGCTACTGTATGTCTTCCCAGGGTTATCCAACTTGAATAATTGCTTGGAGGTAAGGACGACAGCAGTGGTGTAGCCTACAAATACGATACGAACATGTAAGGGATAGCCTACATGCCAACGTTCTGTACGAGCATGTAAGGGATAAACGCCAACGTTCTGTATATTACCTTGGAAATAATGGACGACGCAGCCCACCGAGTCCTTTTGTGGAGTTCACTTTTCCAAGGTAATGTAAAGGACGGAGGCGTTTATCCTGCTTATACCACAGTTGCCAAAGAAAACAAGACTAAAGCACACATTTACTGGTTAAAAAAAAGTTAATATTGTCATCGTTATAAGAGAGTTCCTACTTCATTATATTCTGTTTGCTATAGACAAAACCCAGTCGTTTGTTCGATTAGTTCGATATTTATGGACGTAACCCAGTAGTAACCACGTTAGGTCATCAGATGCTACAACAAAATATGTCTCTGCAAAAACAAATCAGCTAATTTAGTTAGCTAGCTATGTTTTTCCTCGTTGGACCTGTGTTTACAATGTATCCAATTCTGGTTTGTGTGGTTGTTGCTTTAGATTTCTGTAACTTTGTAGAAAGTACTGCCTGCATGTCTAGGCGCATATTGCGTCATGATTTGCATATGTCCCGATATCTTTTCCAACTGTCCATTCATCACGGGTAAGCCTATGACACAAAAATGCGCATCCACTGCCCTACCAGCTAAATCATCAACTTGATCTCCACTGTAAAAAGCATTATTTCCTCTTGCTTTTAGCCTAAAGTGACTTAGCACACCTTCTCATGTACAATTGCTTTATTCTAGAATGCCCTTCTGACCAATCTGAAACGAGGATTCAACATTCGCTCCTTACCGACTGTGGTTGTTATCGATGGCTGTTCACATATGTGTATTTTAAGACAATAACCTTATCGTTGAATTAAAAACGTTTAAGCTGCCAATCAATCAATGTTTTTGCAACCAGGGGTGTATTCATTACAGAAACCGTTTACCATCTAAGAACCAAACGGAAGCTAACAGAGCAAACCAAGAGTTTCTATTGGACAAATACAGGTAAGTCCCTCCCCGTTTCGTTCCGTTTAAGAAATGTTTTGGAACAGAATCGGCGTAATGAATAAGCCCCAGTGGACAGACGGAAAATGCGCTCTTGCAACAGCTGCATGGTGTAGATCGAAGGTTACGTAAGTAATCACGGTTATGTGAGCTATATGGATCACTCCAATATATTGGTATCACTCCGCGGCGGAGTAATACATCCGAGGTGAGGATTTACAGATTTACTCCCGTGTACAACTGTGTCACGGCTAGGATCCACCCCTATATATAGACCCCATGACCGCGACACACATTCTCTTCATTATTGAGGCGCCTCTAGCACCGTAGAGGATTAAAGTGATCCATATAGCGCGCATAAACATGGTTACAAAAGGTGCAAGAGGAAACCCAGGACGCTGCCACACCTCGTGTTGAATGTGCCACCACAGATCCCCGCCCTGGGACTCTCCACATAGGCAGCCAGTGCCCTCACTGGGCACAGCATGCTGGAGGGAGGCCCAGACTCCCCCACCACTGCCAGCGGGTCGTAAGAGATATACTCATCCCATCGGGGTTCATCCGGTAGCACTCAGAACTTACCGAAAAGCATGGAGCTCACCCACCCTCTTCATGGAAGTAATCGCTACCAAGAAACCCACCTTCATAGAGAGGTGTTTCAGGGAGGCAGACTCCAACGGTTCGAAATGCGGCTTGCCAAAGCTGCCAAGACCACATCCAGATCCCAGCTCGCCATTGAGCGGGTCCTAGCTGGACGCAGGCGACGAACCCCCTTAATAAACCTGGAGACCAAGGGATGGCGCCCCACTGGCCTGTCCATCCACCCCACGTGGCAGGCAGACATAGTGGCCAAATACCCTCTCAGTGTAGAGGCTGCCACGCCCTCCTTTAGTCCTAACATGGACACAGACTGAGGCGGTGCGGTCTCGAATGCCACAGAGTTCCCCCGGCCTGAGACAGCAGGTCGGATCTCAGGGGCAGTTGCCAAGGTGTCCCAGACAACAGGGACAGGAGAGGGCTGAACCAGGGTCGTCTGGGCCAGTATGGGGCCACCAGCAGCAGATGATGGGTGGGCGTCAGACGACTCTTCTTGTCGTTTACAGTAATGCCCAGCCCGTCGATATGGGTCAGGAGCATGTCTCTGTCCTGTGGCACAAATCAGCCAATCTTCCAGGTAATTGAGGATCAACAATCCTCTGGATGTGAGAGGTGCCAGGACAGCGTCCATGCACTTTGTGAAAGTGCGGGGTGCCAAGGAGAGGCCGATGGGAAAAACCATGAATTCGTAAGCCGTCCCTTCGAAAGCGAATCGGAGGTACTGCCAATGAGCTGGGTGAACAGGAACATGGAAGTACGCATCCCTTAGGTTCAGCAGGGTTTTCTTCAGTGGGTCGCCAACGTTGTGACACGAAGGCCGCTGTAGGACAGGGGCCAGCACCGGAATTGGAGTCAGTACCCTTCGAGCATTGTAGACAACACCCAGGGGGACTCCACACCCTTCTCCCACTTTGCCCTTTGAGGCCGGGAGAAGCAGCCGAGGCCGGGGAAGGGTGTGTCAGGGGTCCTGCTGGGGCCCCTCTCTCCTCTGGCGCCCCAAGCACCTGGGTCACCCAGGCATGTCACTATGGTTGACACCATCACACCTATCACAAATGGAAGCCATAAGCCCAGCCAAGCCAACAAGGCCACGGAGCAGGGGTCCGACGCCCTGGGAGAGCTTATGTCTTGACCCGCTTAGAGGAATAGGAACCCTGTGGTTTTCTGGAATCAAGTGGACAGCTGTTTTCAATTGCTCTCAAAGTTAATGTGTGCTTATGTAAGGTATTGTCGTCTTGAGCTGAGTGTAGTGCTATGTATAAGTGTGTGGCTCTTCAGGCTAATGTGTGTTGATATATTGGCTGTTTGTGTATGCATGTGGGTTGGATATGCATGTGTTCTTTGAAAAGTAGGCGGAGGGCATATTCCTGTATGTTTACTGCCCTACTGGGTCTGAATTTGTTTCCACTAAGCAGAGGCTGTCGGCCTGTCGGCTGGCTACAAGCACAAGAGCCATTATCAGCCAGCCCCCGCAGTGTGTGTGTGTGTATGCATGTGTGCGTGTGTGTGGGATGTATTACTATCCTTGGGGTACCGGAAATGCCCAAAAGTCCCCACAAGGATAGTAAAACATGGAAAATTCTGGGAACATTTCCCAGGTCCCCATGAGGACAAAGGCTATTTTAGGGGTTAGGTTTAGGGTTACAATTAGGGTTAGTGTTAGGGGTTAGGGGTCAGGGTTAGGGAATATAGGATTTTGAATGTAAATGTAAATCAAAGCATATGCTGTGTTTGTTTGTTTGTTTGTTTGTTTGTTTGTTTGTTTGTTTGTTTGTTTGTTTGTTTGTTTGTTTGTTTGTTTGTTTGTGTGTGTGTGTGTGTGTGTGTGTGTGTGTGTGTGTGTGTGTGTGTGTGTGTGTGTGTGTGTGTGTGTGTGTGTGTGTGTGTGTGTGTGTGTGTGTGTGTGTGTGTGTGTGTACGTCTTCCTCTTTGGCAAAGGCTCAGAAGCAGTGTCAGATACATAATGTAGAATAGGAGGTAAGTATATGAGGCTCCATTTAAAAATTAATACAAAATAAAAACCAATGATTCATTGATTCTTGATCTCTTAAAAGTGTTTACAGTTGCAAATGCATATCATCAAAAAGAAAATTGCAAATATTGTGGGTTCTATCTATGAATCAATCACTATGATTGACTTTTTTCCTTTAACAATGAAGCGATAAAGATGGTTTATTTTCTGGCTTCTGTTTGCCTATCAAAATAAATCAGGCAGTATTATGCATATTTCAGACATTACGGCATTCCTACAAGGCTAGGCAGTCTATCAAATGTGATGTCAGACTGCCCCCTGGATGCATAAATACAAACTGACTTTGGAAAAAGGTTGTTGCTTTCACACACACAGAGAGCAAGAGAGAGAGAGAAAGAGATCACATCTTTTCTGGTATCCCTTCTGGTATGAACACAGAAGAGATTCTGCTACTTTGCTTCTACTATTTGCATGCTTCCTTTTTTGTGCTTTTTATTTCAAGATTTGCTAAGCACAATTATGTTTCTGCCAAGTTTGGAGGAGCGTCTGTGCGAGCTGGTGAGACAATACGAGAACATTTACAACCCTTCGATGCAGTTGTATTTGGACAAGCAAGCAAAAGACCACAGCTGGAGGGAGATCTCACAAAATTTTAACACCAGTACTGATATCAAAGTAACATGAAAGATTCGGGATCGGTTTGTGCACATTCTGAAAAGGGTGAAGGAGACGAGGAGTGGGGCAGTAAGGACAGACGCTTGGAGACGAGAAGCAAGTACAGGGAGTTAACAAAAAACAGGCAGGCACAAAACACAGACAGAGTCTGGACAACGGAAACGAAACAACATTAACGCAGACACAGGGATCAAACTGAGGAACAGACAGATATAGGGGAGGTAATTAAGCAGTGATGAAGTCCAGGTGAGTACAATGAAGCGCTGATGCACGTAACGATGGTGACAGGTGTGCGTAATGATGGGCAGCCTGGTGCACTCGAGCGCCGGGGGGGGGGGGCGGGAGCAGGCGTGACGGGCTGTCGCTGGTGTGTGTCCCATCGATTGTCAGACAACTGGATCGACTTTGTGTTCACGTGAAACATCATCAGACAGACACCAATATGTAACTCGTTTCAGGAAACTAGGCGTATGCCGCACGTCACTACTTCAAAAGATTGGCTGAGATAATGATTGGGCTGGACATAACGGGAGATGATTTTGAATTTGGTCTGCCATATAGCCTGCTTCTGTCTATAACATGAGCTGTTCAGTATGTATTGACAGTCCTGTAACTGTAACTTTGGCCATCGAGAACTACAAAAGTTTTGCTACTTTTCCCAACTACATTGATGCCCTGAATTTAGCAGGCGCTATCGACAGATCAGTTGGAGAAAGAGATGGGATACTTTCTGCACAAGCCAAGGTCAGTGTGAACCGACTTGACACAATGCTGGCCAAACAAGATGTAGCTACAAACAAAGCAGAGTTAAATGGTTTCATTCTGGTATGAAACTACCTAGCTAGCAAAACAAGACTCCAAAATATTTTCTAGCTCTGAGTCTCTACTTTTATCCAATGTAAAAAACATAATTTTGCTACATAAAACCAAACCAAGGTTACATTACAGCTTTATTCTAAAATTGCTTAAAAAAAAAAGGTTTTCCTCATCAATCTACACACAATAGCCCATAATGACAAAGTAAAAACAGGTTTGAAGATATTTTAGTTTAAAAAAAATTTTTTAACAAGAAATACAGAAAATACCTTATTTACATAAGTATTCAAACCCTTTTTTATAGGACTAGAAATTGAGCTCAGGTGCATCCTGTTTCCATTGATCATCCTTCAGATGTTTCTACAATTTGAGTCAACCTGTGGTAAATTCAATTGATTGGACATGATTTGGAAAGGCACACACCTGTCTGTATAAGGTCCCACAGTTGACAGTGCATGTCAGAGCGAAAACCAAGCCATGAAGTCGAAGGAATTGTCCGTAGAGCTTCGAGACAGGATTGTGTCGAGGCACAGATCTGGGGAAGGGTACCCAAAAAGTTCTGCAACATTGAAGGTCCCCAAGAACACAGTGGCCTCCATCATTCTTAAATGGAAGAAGTTTGGAACCACCAAGACTCTTCCTAGAGCTGGCCGCCCGGCCAAATTGAGCAATCGGGGGAGAAGGGCCTTGGTCAGGGAGGTGACCAAGAACCCGATGGTCACTCTGACAGAGCTCCAGAGTTCCTCTGTGGAGATGGAAGAACCTTTCAAAAGGACAACCAATGTGAGGCCACTGTATAGCCTTTTCAGAAGGCTATATCAGTCCTGTGGTGGTAATGTTCTGTATTGTCAAATGAGGAGACACAAACTAATCACACAAGTCAAAGTTCTACCTAAACTAAATCTTGATTTACTTATAAATAAAGAAAACAGGTCACACCAGAGACACAAGTAAATTATTTGAGTGCTTTGCAAAAATGATGTTGGCTGGTCACGGACCACCCGTAGGTGATTGGTTGAGAGCCCAGACACATGACACAAACCTTTTATAGCAAAGATACACCTTCCTGAATGTTTATGACAAACAACAGATGTATAGAATGGGTCACAAGGTTAGACTTGATACAGTTGGAGTGGTTGAAACTCATTTTTCAACCACTCCACAGATTTCATGTTAACAAACTATAGTTTTGGAAAGTCGGTCAGGACATCTACTTTGTGCATGACACAAGTCATTCTTCCAACAATTGTTTACAGACAGATAATAATTCACTATAACATAATTCCAGTGGGTCAGAAGTTTACATACACTAAGTTGACTGTGCCTTTAAACAGCTTGGAAAATTCCAGAAAAGGATGTCATGGCTTTAGAAGCTTCTGATGGGCTAATTGACATAATTTGAGTCAATTGGAGGTGTACCTGTGGATGTATTTCAAGGCCTACCTTCAAACTCAGTGCTTCTTTGCTCGACATCATGGGAAAATATAAATAAATCAGCCAAGACCTCAGAAAAAAATGTGTAGACCTTCTCTGGTTCATCCTTGGGAGCAATTTTCAAATGCCTGAAGGTACCACGTTCATCTGTACAATCAATAGTATGCAAGTATAAACACCATGGGACCAGGCAGCCGTCATACCGCTCAGGAAGGAGATGCGTTCTGTCTCCTAGAGATTAACGTACTTTGGTGCGAAAAGTGCAAATCAATCCCAGAACAACAGCAAAGGACCTTGTGAAGATGCTGGAGGAAACAAGTACAAAAGTATCTACAGTATATGAAAAAAGAGAATTCCACAGCCTGCTAGCATTCTCCATGAAGACTATCCTCTTTATACAGAGTTCACCCCCAAGGCAAGACTCCCCTTTCGTTCCTAGTACCTTGTCGTACCGAAACACCAACTCATTCTATGGCATAAATCAATTGTCAGCTCCAGATACCCCTGTCTCAAGTAAAACCCATCCCTTTGCATTAGCCTTTGTAGAACACAAGTGTTTTACTATCCCAGGATCCTATCTCAGACCTTATCTCCCCCAAGGCCAAAGGAGGGAGTGACTAGCGCCCAGACACTGTGGAGCCAAGTAATTGGTTCCCCATTAATCAAGCCATCCCTTCACATGGTTTGCAATAAGTAAAGACACATATTCTTATATGAAAACAAGGTTCCCTATTCTGCATAGCAACAGGGACATGTAATAGACAAGCCTGACTTTTCCCCTCTCTGGTTCCCAGGTGACTGAGGCCCATAGGAGGGAAGAAGTGCAACTTCCAACACCAGAGCCCAAACGGATACATTCTAATAACAAAAGGTCACAGTTCAATCATATAAACATATTATGCATATAAAACATCTTACTTTTGACTGTTACTGTATGTATATGTTGTTGTTTTTTCTTCCGATTCTTCACGCTGCTATGACCGCAAGTGATGCGTGTTACTGTTCTGATCATGTAATGGGGTGCCGCCTTATAGAAGACGCGTTCATCCAATGACTTTTATGTTTAATGTAATGGAACAGATCGTCATGATCAAGGGCAAGTTTTAAGCTTCGATCACACCGAATGTGTTTTGCGCAAAATACTGTAGTATGCAACATCACCTAGATATGTGTGCAACAAAAGTTCAACATTCACCTTCCGCTACCATTTCTGCCAACCCGTTTACGTATAGTTTGACGCATACGTTCGATAAATCCAACGTATGGACCAGACATAACGCACTGCAACTGCCTCTGCAACGCAATTCTGCAAGGCAAACGCAGCGTTGCGTTGGAAATGAATGTACTTCTGGTGTACCAAAACGCAATGACGTAGTCGGTGTGTTCAAAGAGTAGGGTGGGGACGACTCAAGGATCCCAGATAGCACTAACCATAGCCTCTCTCCGTGCTACACTATTTGACGTGTCAGATAACAATATGCAAACTATATGCAAATATTGGCCAATCAAAAAGAAGGCGCATGTGAAGCCAGCAATATGAAAAACATCTCATTCATCGTCAATCATTATCTTCACCAACAAACTAATAAGTAACGTCGAACCTTGAAAACGAACCTTGAAAACGTCGAACCTTGAAAACATGAGTCTGCTTTTTAGGTTTTGCCAGCCAAGTGCAACCACCCAGGAGAATCGGGTGGTTCAAAGGTAGGATTAATTCTGGTAGGTAATTATACCTGACAAAAGTCAAACAGCTACCTAACGTTAACGCTTCAACAGGAAGCTTTATTGGACTGGACTGAACAAACGAACGATAGCAGCAGCTACGGTGGGGTGCGTGAGAATGCCGAGTGTCAATATTGTAACTTTTATAACGTTTGCACATGTCAGATTTCAATCATTCAGGAGACGGAATTGTGCTGGACTCCAAAGGCGGCAAACCGGGAGAATCAGGCTGATAACTATGAGGGTTTGCCTGATCGCTGACCCTACCATCCAGCAGCTGAACAGGATAGGTCAATTTGCCCTATATCCATGCAGTACATGAGGACGCACACAGTGGAGTGTACAGTGCTTGCTTTGTAAGTAAGCTAGGTGTGAATCTATCTTGTGATTAAACTTATTGAAGGTTATTTTACTGATTTTAAAGATCATGGACTGTTTCCTTGTTTATATTAGGATACTTTTTATTAGATTTAAATAATGTTTCCATATCTCAGTATCTTCAGAGTATCCTGTGAGGCAGATCAAAGTGCCCTATGGTCAGGAGGAGAGCAACTTCATGAAGGTTTTGGGGGAAACATTCCCTCAGATTAATCCAAATGTAGAGGCCTTTAAGACAGACAGGAGGAGGAGGCTCATTCCCCTACAGCTGGACAGCATGTATCCAGCTGCAATCAAATCAGATGGGCTAGGGAGGTCTGCCCTGTACTTAAGATTGAAGGTATTTGATAGTTTGTGTGTTAGGAAGGGGGAGGTAGATTGAGCTTTATTATGTCACGTGATAATTGCCAGAGGTAATTAATTAATTTGAAAAGAAACTGGATTTCCCTCTGTATACAAAAGTTATAAAGTAAATGAGCAACTAGTGATTTATTGTATTTTGTATAAAAACATATTGTTATGATACAGAATAGAATTGTATGTAGTAGCACTAAACTACAGTAGCAATTGAAAATGCAACTGCTCATCAACATTTAAGCATTTATCTACTTACATCTTTGTTTTGTTAGTACAGTGCATTTGGAAAGTATTCAGACCTTTTTACTTTTTCCACATTTTATTACGTTACAGCCTTATTCTAAAATGGATACAAGAAATGTTTTTCCTCATCAATCTACACACAATACCCCATAATGACAAAGTGAAAACAGGATTAGGCATTTTAGCAAATGTATAAAAAAAATAAAAAAATATCACATTTACATAAGTATTCAGACCTTTTACTCAGTACATTGTTGAAGCACCTTTGGCAGAAATTACTGCATAGTCTTCTTGGGTATGATGCTACATATTTTATTTATTTAATCAATTTTTGAATAAGGCTCTAATGTAACAAAATGTGGAAAAAGTCAAGGGGTCTGAATACTTTCCAAAAGCACTGTATTTCCATATTGGCTGTTATTGTTCACTTAATCATCCTGCATATTAAATTATACAGTCCATATTGTTGTGTGTCTTGGTGTTTTATGGCTGAGGTTTTTTTTTTAGCAACACTTTACTGACACTTCACTAATAACTAAAATCCTTTGCTGATATTGACTGATGTTGACTGAAGTACTGCTGCTATAATTCAACCATCTCATCCAAATCTGATAATTTGATGTCCTACATTTAAGAACAAATTAACTTCAACCATTATCATTTAATTACAACTACATGCAATGATGAGGCTTCCCATCCATTGAATGAAGTGACCGCTCCACTTCTGGGAACTGCACCTTTAATGACTTATACAATTTCAAATGTATTGATCTTAGAACTAGATCCATTAGTCCAAGGCTCTCCAACCCTGTTCCTGGAGAGCTACCCTCCTGTAGGTTTTCAATCCAACGTCGGTTAACTAACCTGGTTAATAAATTAATCCCCATCTTCATGTTTTTTGTTGTTGTTTTTTTAACTATAGGGCGTACCACACAAGTATTTGTTTAAACAATTTATGCCGATTGGGCATTACAAAATGTGAATTTCTGTTTCAATAATGTCCATTCAGAATGGTCTGTTGTCCTGCCTCGGCAGGCACGCTCTGAAGGCTCCAATTCAGTGCTTGCAGTCGGCCTCTCCTGGGTCGTGTTGTACTGAGTGGAAGACAAATATTATGTCAGCAGATGGAGCTGTTCTGCTAAAGCGCCATAGAGCAAAATACAATTGACCTCAACCATAGGCGTATATCTTGTAAATGGACAAGTACTTCACTTTTGTTAAGGTCACCTGTGTCTAAGCTCTGGACCCCATCATACAGTGTGTGAAATAAGGGGGAGGGTGGCTTCCAGAAGCAGGAATACAGTAATGGCAAAGAAAAAACTGTAATAGTCCACAACTCGACAGGGAAATCAACAAAGCCTGATAAGGTCATTAAAAATCAAAGGAAAATGGATAGATGGGGAATATGTAGCTCCAGTTCAGCTACAGCACAAGTTGTCTAGTTACCTAAACAGTGTCGGGACCACTGGCAACTCCAGTAGTACCTAAACACATATATATATATCTCTCTGAACCCACTGAAGGGCCATACACCTTGACACTCTTTGTTAAGGCTTGAACATGTCTGTAGTACCTTTCTCGAGATCAAATCATAGTTTTTTTTAATGTATTATTTATTTAACCTTTATTTAACTAGGCAAGTCAGTTAAGAACAAATTATTATTTACAATGACTGCCTACCCCGGCCAAACCCTCTTCTAACACGGACGACGCTGGGCCAAATGTGTGCCGCCCTATAGGACTCCAGATCACCGCCAGTTGTGATACTCTTATCCAGCTGTGAGTAGGACCTGAAAAGCTGAAAATTACTTTTTGTTTGACTTCGCTAGATAGAGGTGCACACAAAATCCCAGACTTGACACAGGAGACTTAACACAGGACAAGTAAAATTATACAATCTCAGCTGTACAAAAACAATGATACATATTTCACCTTGCCATCTTGGTAAGGTTCCCATTGGATATCCTTTGCCTCTTGTCTTGTAGAAACTCCTCTGCAACAGCGATTAGATCGTTGGCCATCTCTTCATCAATCAAATGACTGCTTGCCCACCGAAGGCTCCGCAACATGGTCTCTAGCCTGAAAAATAGACCGCAGACCCGATTGGTCCATGTGACATTTTATTTTTATGTAGCTACAACCCCAAAAGTGTTCTCTTGTCTAAACTGTGTCAACTCTCAGAGCCTGTGTCAACTCTTGTTGGCATTCGTTGTTTTATTAATAACCATGAGTATGATTTTGTCAATAAGGACTTTTTATGCTATTACAATAATGAAAGTGATTTAAGTATTTTGTTATTTAAATCAATTTAAAAGACAAAGCATTTGCTGTCTTTTTTGTAAAATATTGTCATATTTGATTTCCCCATTGATATTTCCAGTTAAAAGCCTACCCGTTCTAAGTAGTGTGCGGA
The DNA here is from genome assembly GCA_023634145.1 of Thymallus thymallus. Taxonomy (NCBI): domain Eukaryota; kingdom Metazoa; phylum Chordata; class Actinopteri; order Salmoniformes; family Salmonidae; genus Thymallus; species Thymallus thymallus. Next base: position 6,499,194 of record CM042381.1, read on the forward strand.
TGCATGAGATAGGTTGTTTGGTCAAGGCAAGGGGAAAAACTAAACGTCATCACTTCCTTCACTGGAACTTCACATATGCTTTCTGCTTTCTTTTCACAAGGTATAAGGTCTTGGTCAAAAAGGCTGGTGTATCAATCCATAACAATGCAACACGTATGTCTATGACCACATTTGATGCTGCAAAAAGCATACATTTAATTCAATCTCGTATATGTAACATTCAAGTCCAGTGTTTATTGCATGCATGTACTATGCTTATTTGTTCAGCGCTGGTGACTTGTCATTCTATGCTAAAGAATAGTCATACCGGACACCCTTGTAAAAACCACAGGATACACTTTAACCAGATTTCACAATATATATATTTTTTTACTTCTGCATTCTTGCTTGTGAAAAATCTATCATCTTTGTCATGGTATATCCCAGTCAAGCAGACACACAACATTGGGGTAATTTTTTACATTTTGTTTTTTCTACTCAAAAAAAGGCTAACCTTATTAGCGGTAATAACTCTAGTTCAATGATACACACGTTTGAGCTAACACGTTTTTATGCTTTTTTTAAATCTGCGTGATCCATCATAAGGTGACCTGAGAAGACACCCCTACTGAATTCAATCACTTATGATTGTTTGAATTGTGATGTCATTACATTTTTCAGGCATTATTGCTTCCCCATCAGAAGTTGGTCTTCGTGTAGGCCTATATTTAAGCAATAAGGCACAAGGGGGTGTGGTACATGGCCAATATATCACGGCTAAGGGCTGTTCTTAGGCACGATGCATCGCGGAGTGCCTGGATATAGCCCTTAGCTGTGGTATATTGGCCATATACCACAAACCCCCAAGGTGCCTTATTGCTATTATAAACTGGTACTAAAGTAATTAGAGCAGTAAAAATAAATGTTTTGTCATACTCGTGGTATACAATCTCATATACCACCGCTGTCAGCCAATTAGCATTCAGAGCTCGAACCACCCAGGTTATAATTAAGTGATAATACTCGAGAAGCTGGTGTTTGGAGGATATATTGGCACTGGTGTTGTTAGGCCTGATACGAAGCCAATATATCCTCCAAACACCGACTTCGATGGCATTATCACTTATACACAACGGGTTACCAACATATTCAAATAATGATTTACATATTTGAATTAAAAACGTTATTTTGATTAATTTATTCATACTATTTCATCTTTCCACAAGATATAGTCCCGACACAAATCTAGGGCTGCTACCCAAGCGGGCTTGTCGTTTGTTCTATCGGTTCGGTTGCCAGAGACGCGACCCAGTCGATCAGTCTTTTTGTTCTGTATCTATGGATGCGACCCAGTCGTTCGTTCTAAATGTTCCATTGCCATACTGGCTGGCAACGTTCTTATCCCTTGCTTGCTAGCTAGCTAACTACGGCTAATTTACAGTCACGTCAAACATTGCAGCCAGAGTAACAGCAAAGTAGCTACATTGCATTTGTTTAAACTGTTTTCTAGTGACATTTATTTGGATACATCCATGACAATGAGCTAATGAGGTGCGATTTCGAAAATGTGCCCTCTCGTCAGGATACTGTTGTTCAGAGGAGCTAGCCAACAACACAAACAGCAAGGTCTATACACATCTCCGATGTTGAAAACTAAATGTTAGTCTAAAAGAAATGTGAGATCATGTCTAGATGCTTTTATAGTGGAGATCAAGTAGTACCAAGTAGTACATTGACTGGCTGGGCTGATGAGACAGTGGATTGTGCAGTCAGATGGAACAGAGTAAATAGGCATTTTAATGTCATAGATTTAGCTGGTGGTAATTTGTGGAATAGAAACCGTCTGGAATGTGGTTTTAACCAATCAGCATTCAGGATTAGACCCACCTGTTGTATAACCTAGTTTATACAACATTCCATTAGAGTGATCAATCAAGAGAACGCTTTCTCATACTACCTGAAACCTTATACTCTCTTTAGGAATATTTGTGGGTTTTCCCAGAGCTAGAATCTTATCAACATGCAGCAACTATCATTTGTGATTTTCCATTCCAAGTTTATAGTTTTGTTTTTCAGTTGCAACCATTAGCTAGTGTCACTAACCATCATCATTATGTTCCTATAATTTATAGCCATGTGATTTTTTCCCCCTATCATTACATTGTTATTAATATTTTTGCTTAAAGTTGGAATCCTTAGTCGCTACATACATTTTTGGACCTATAAATTAATTATATACTATGAACGGGGTATTGTAGTAGGTGCCAGGTGCACCGGTTTAAGTGTGTCAAGAACTGCAACGCTGCTGGGTTTTTCACTCTCAACAGTTTCCCGTGTGTATCAATAATGGTCCATCAAAAGCTAGTGCAACTCAATATTAGGAAGTTGTTCCTAATGTTTTGTACATTTAGTCTCAATTCGCCAGGGCATGAACTCTAGGAGGTGTCAATCGTTCCACAAGGTGTCAGCCCATGTTGACTCCAATGCTTCCCACAGTTGTGAAACGTTGGCTGGATGTCCTTTGGGTGGTGGACCATTCTTGATACACACAGAAAACTGTTGAGTCTGAAAAAAACTAGTAGCATAGCAGTTCTTGACACAAACCGGTGCGCTTGGCACCTACTACCATGCCCCGTTCAAAGGCACTTAAATCTTTTGTCTTTCCCATTCACCCTCTGAATGGCACACATACACGATCCATGTCGCAAGGCTTAAAAATCCTTATTTAATCTGTCTCCTCCCCTTAATCTACACTGATTGAAGTGGATTTAACAAGTGACATCAATAAAGGATCATAGCTTTCACCTGGATTTACCAGGTCAGTCTATGTCATGGAACAGGTGTTAATGTTTTGTACACTCATACCTCATGTTTTTTACTCCAATGTTTGTAGATGTAAACAAACTGTTGAAAATATAATTTTGATATCATGGATGGTCAGTCCTTGCATCCATAGCTCTGTCTCTGAATTTGAGTGTTTTCATTTCTCCAAGGCCCATCCCTCAGCTTTTTACCAAAACACAGGCGGGATGTTAGCCTTGTTATTGTTTCAATTAAGGATGCTAGCTTTAATTCTGTCAAACAGGGTTAGAATTAGCAAATACAATAGTTCTCTCTCTCTCTCTTTTTTTGGGGGGAGGGGAACTCCCACATGCAGTGCAACAGGAAATGTGAGTTGCACATATAAAGAACCTCTCATGGCAACTCACTCTTCATTACAGAAACTACTACTTGACTCTGACAAAACTTACTGTATGGTGGTCAGACAGGAACACAGCGACTTACAACCGAGACACAGACAGTTGCAGCGTAAACAAGCTATAAATCCCAAAACAGAGAGTAAAAGGTAAAATTAATTATTTTTCACTATCCATTTATTTGATGATTAGTGACATAGGCCTACAATTTTGTCTTGTGCGTAAATCTTAATGTCATTTTTTGTTATTTCAATTTTATTTCTTTATTTATAATTGATTTATTATTTACTTATGTTTTGTTGATTTCCTGCAGTGTTGCAATCCAGCTCACCATGGTAGACCAGTTGGCTTTCACGCAAGAGAACAGAGAGCGGATCCAGACAGTGGAGAACTCCTTTGGCCCCTCTGGGAAGTCCTTGTTCAGACCTGGTAGGGTCTTGAAAGGCGAGGGGTGGCTGATGAAGCTGTGTCGACGCCGCCCCCAGCCCAAAGTCTTTTACTTGTTTAATGACATCCTGGTGTACGGTAGCATCATCCTTCATGGACACTGGTACAAAAACCAACAGGTAATCTCCCTGGAGGATATCCAGCTAGAGGACCTGGAGGACGGGGTCGGCATGGAGAACCAGTGGCTGATCCGCACCCCACGGAAGTCCTTCTACGTGGCAGCTGCCTCTGCTGAGGAGAAGCGTGCCTGGATGGAGCACATCGAGGACTGCAGGTCCAAGCTTCTGCAGCATGCCGGCTGCCAGCCCGGGTGCTCCTTCGCCGCCACCTGGATCCCTGACCGGGCGTCTGCCATCTGCATGCGCTGCTCTGAAGCGTTTCGGGTCAACAAACGTCGCCACCACTGTCGCCGCTGCGGCTTCGTCGTCTGCAACGCCTGCTCCAAGAACAGGGCCATGATCCGCCACATCTCTACTAAGCCTGTGAGGGTGTGTCGACTGTGCCACCTGTCGCTGTATAACTATTTCAAACCAGACCATCAAATTACCAATCTCACTGGACTGTCAAGTCAGTTGACTTGACTTGGATTGACTTTTGGACAATGTGAGAGGAGACTGAAAAGTATTTACTGAATGAGTATGTGGTGAAAAGAGTGGCAAATCAAGACGATACATTAATTATTATTTACAATGACGGCCTACCTACAGGGTCAGCCACTGGAGCAAATTGACATGTAAAAATGATGACATGTAATCATAAATATTGTACAACTATGAACACTAATCCTAACTATATAATATATGTAGTGGATTAATATATTCCTGTTAATATACCTTTGAGTGTTTTGGGCGGCTTATTTTTGTCATCCTTTTGATAAAGGTTAACCTGTAGTATGCATTGTTGACTGCCCATTATGCACGCACGGAGTATCTTTGTTTACATGAGATTTTGCACAGAATACTTTTATTTTCATCCTACACTTATCTTGTTTAAAGAAAGGCATGTGCCTATGTTCAGTGTATCTGTAATTATAACTCTAAATGGCAACAATAACTATACCTCTTTATTTATCACATTCACATCAACCATTTATCTATAAAATAAAATATTTTGATAGCAACCTTTTATCATCCTTGTCCTGAACACCTGGTAAACCCAAGCAGCTGTAATCAAACTATTCAGTGCTTAGTGTTACAAAGTTCCACAGACGCATGAAGCAGCCCTGAGGCAACAGGTGCAGTAAATAAGCCCTTAAGAGAAAGTTCTTGCCTTGATTTTTCTAACTCGATAGTGTTGTCATTGGCAATACTCAGGCCAACTGCCATAGAAAGAACGTATTCAAATGCAACATGTCTATAATTAACACTTTATAGGCATTTCAAACAAAATCGGTTTAAATCGTGCTCTCTGATATCTGAAAAGAACTGTCTATAAAGGTTTTTCAATGAAGATATAAGACTGCTCTCACATCCCAGACTACCAATAAGGTGGTGATGGAAAATACATTTTGAATTTGAAAAAGCTGCTAAGAAACTGTTTATTAGTAAACCATACCTACAAGACTAACAACCATCTCTGAGAAACCAATGACATAACTTCTAAATGTCCCCTTGAGATTAAACATCTATCTTTCTCCGTCTGATGTTATGACAACCTGCATGGTTTGCTTGCAAAGAAGGAACAAGGAAACATCACGAAAAAACAAATGCACAGTGTTGTCATAACAAACAACCTTTGCACATACTTCAAAAAGTGATTTAATATCTTCATAGGATTCTAGCATTATTCAAAGTCAACATTTGAAACATTGAAAAAGAGGAAACCCAGAACAAAGAATCTTGCGAAATTGCGTCAAGATGAGATACCATTCTATCTGTCCAGGAAAGGTTACATTGCGTAGCAGTGTCTTCCTTTTCTTAGAAAGTGGTTGAATTTCCCTCACGAAACTGTCAGATGATTTACTGAAACATGTTTTCTGGCTTAATGATGTCATACTAAAAGCTTGTGGTCATACAATAGTCACCTTTAACCTAAATATCGTGATTTTCATACAGAGCGTTACAAAAACTGTCCAAGATTTTCCAAATTAGTTCTAGGACTGGGACTTACCACCATTATGTGCCAGGTGTACCAAGGCCGGTTTCTCAGACGTATTCATCTCTTACAGTATTCACATTGCATGAATCGCTTGGGATCCCAGGCACACTTACAAGAGGATCCATTTTCAATGTCTTGCATTTGTTGCAAATAATGTAAATTATAAATGCCCAGCGATATTCAATGTGTACATTTCAGTGCAGAATATTGGCAACAAAAGACGCACTACAATACAAATAAATTACACCATATTGGTGAATTGCTAATCTGTTCTTATAAAATAAGTTTCAATCATGCCGCTACATTCAGAGGTAATCATTTCTCATCTAAACCAAAACAAATGTATACATTAAAGGGCAATTCTGCCACTTTTCAACCTCATATTTATTATCTCCAACACCATACCAGTGTCTACATAGAGTACATACTGTATGTGAAAACATTGGGTTTCTATGACCTGTGGTTAAAAAAAGAAGAAGAAAGGTCCTATAAAATGCTTCTCTGTGACATCACATGGTAGGAATAAAAGTCACAAAACAGTGATTTTCAAAACCTGCAATGAGTTTCTAGCCAGAGGAAGGGTGTTTCTTACTCCTCACGTCACTGCGAATCTCATTGATTTTAAATATGTTTTAACTTTTGATGATGTCTTTGGGTAGAACTTTTAACTTTATATTTGTTTCTACAAAACGTAGAAATGTGCCGTTTTCACATATGTAGACACTGGTATTGTGCTGGAGATAATGAACATGGCATTAAAAAGTGGTGGAATTGTCCTTTAAGTACTTAATCAAAGGATATTAAATGGACATGATAAGATGATATTAGGTAACATGAAAGGTCTGACATGAGTCTCAATGTATTAACTCTCATAAGGCCTCTTCCAGTGAACCGACAGTATATAAGGTTACTTCAGTCTCCAAAAATAAGCTTCAGTTGAATTGGAGTACATAAAGTAGTTTTCCTTTCCAAGGCAGCAAATGTGTGTTCTAAGGAGTTCCTCCAGATATTCAGTTTGTGTAGATCAGTCCCCATATCTCACCTCTGCTCTCAGTTCCTTTGTGATATAACTGAGTAGGGCAGCAGTGACCTGCTGCTGGAGAGTAGCCTTCCCCATGACCAGGGCGGTCAGCTGGGCCAGGTCTGTCCAGTCCAGTGAACCCAAAACGGCCATGATATCAGCATAGAGCCTCTGCTGCTGGTGGGGAGGCAGCTCCATGATGATCTGAGAGAGAGGTCTGAACTGTCCACTGGTCATCCACCATCCCAACAGGCCACCTACTGCACCACCTGAAGAGCCACACAAACAAGATATGTGTCAAGAGGGGGAAGAAGAGCTGCAGCCCACAGATTTAAAGACAGAAATGCCAAAGGTGGAGGTGTGGCTGTTTATATTCAGAACCACATTCCTGTAAAGCTTAGAGAGGACCTCATGTTAAATACTGTTGAAGTAATATGGCTACAGGTTCATCTGCCTCAACTAAAGCCCATACTGTTGGGAAGCTGCTATAGACCACCAAGTGCTAAAAGTCAGTATGTGGATAATGCATGTGATATCAATAGAGAGGTATACTTTCTGGGTGAATATTGACTGGCTTTCATCAGCTTGCCCACTCAAGAGATAGCTTCAAACTGTAACTAGTGCCTGCAACCTGGCTCAGGTTATTAATCAACCTACCAGGGTAGTGGCAAACAGTACAGGAATTAAATCATCAACATGTATTGATCAAATCTTTCCTAATGCTGCAGAAATTTGTTTGAGAGCAGTATCCAAATCCATCAAATCTACTGATCACAAACCAAAGCCCAGAAATGCTGGGCCTAATATTGTGTATAAGAGGTCATACAATACGTTTTGTAGAGATTCCTATGTTGTTGATATTTAATATTTATTGGTAAGTGGTGTGTAATGACGAGCAACCAGATGCCGCACTTGACACATTTATGAAATCGCTTATCCCAGTTATTAATAAGCATGCACCCATTAAGAAAATGACTGTAAAAATTGTTAAATCCCCGTGGATTGATGAGGAATTGAAAAACAATTTGTATGGTTGAGAGGGATGAGGCGGCAAAAGAGACGGCAAATAGGTGCGGCTGTACAAACGATTGGCAAACGTACTGCAAATTTAGACAATGAAACAAAGATAAATGACATAAAGAATGATAGTAAAAAGCTTTGGGGCACCTTAAAATAAATTTTGGGCAAAAAGGCAAACTCAGCTCAATCATTCATTGAATCAGATGGCTCATTCATAAAAATAAAAAACTGATATTGCCAACTACTTTAATGATTTTTTCATTGGCAAGATTAGCAAACTTAAGCATGACATGCCAGCAACAAATGCTGACACTACACATCCAAGTATATCTGACCAAATTATGAAAGACAAGCATTGTAATTTTGCATTCCGTAAAGTGAGTGTGGAAGAGGTGAAAAAATGATTGTTGTCTATCAACAATGACAAGCCACCGGGGTCTAACAACTTGGATGGAAAATTACTGAGGATAATAGCGGACGATATTGCCACTCCTATATCTTAAATTTAAGCCTACTAGAAAGTGTGTGCCCTCAGGCCTGGAGGGAAGCAAAAGCTATTCCCCTACCTAAGAATAGTAAAGCCCCCTTAACTGGCTCAAATAGCCGACCAATCAGCCTGTTACCAACCCTTAGTAAACTTTTGGATAAAATGCTGTTTGACCAGATACAATGCTATTTCACAGTAAACAAATTGACAACAGACTGCCAGCACGCTTATAGGGAAAGACATTCAACAAGCACAGCATTTACAAATGACTGATGATTGGCTGAGAGAAATTGATGATAAAAAGATTGTGGGGGCTGTTTTGTTAGACTTCAGTGCGGCTTTTGACATTATCGATCATAGTCTGCTGCTGGTAAAATATATGTGTTATGGCTTTACACCCCCTGCTATATTGTGGATAAAGAGTTACCTGTCTTAACAGAATACAGAGGGTGTTCTTTAATGGAAGCCTCTCCAACAAAATACAGGTAGAATCAGGAATTCCCCAGGGCTTTGAGTAAAGCCAGTGTGTCTATGTACAGTTGAAGTCGGAAGTTTACATACACGTAGGATGAAGTCATTAAAACATTTTTCAACCACGCAAGTATAAACACCATGGGACCACGCAGCCGTCATACCGCTCAGGAAGGAGACGCGTTCTGTCTCCTAGAGATTAACATACTTTGGTGCGAAAAGTGCAAATCAATCCCAGAACAACAGCAAAGGACCTTGCGAAGATGCTGGAGGAAACAAGTACAAAAGTATCTATATCCACAGTAAAACAAGTCCTAGATCGACATAACCTGAAAGGCTGCTCAGCAAGGAAGAAGCCACTGCTCCAAAACCGCCATACAAAAGCCAGACTACGGTTTGCAACTGCACATGGGGACAAAGATCGTACTTTTTGGAGAAATGTCCTCTGGTCTGATGAAACAAAAATAGAACTGTTTGGCCATAATGACCATCGTTATGTTTGGAGGAAAAAGGTGGAGGCTTGCAAGCCGAAGAACACCATCCCAACCGTGAAGCACGGGGGTAGCAGCATCATGTTGTGGGGATGCTTTGCTGCAGGAGGGACTGGTGCACTTCACAAAATAGATGGCATCATGAGGAAGGAAAATGATGTGGATATATTGAAGTAACATCTCAAGACATCAGTCAGGAAGTTAAAGCTTGGTCGCAAATGGGTCTTCCAAATGGACAATGACCCCAAGCTTACTTCCAAAGTTGTGGAAAAATGGTTTTCCACAACAAAGTCAAGGTATTGGAGTAGCCATCACAAAGCCCTGACCTCAATCCTATAGAAAATGTGTGGGCAGAACTGAAAAAGCGTGTGCGAGCAAGGAGGCCTACAAACCTGACTCAGTTACACCAGTTCTATCAGGAGGAATGGGCCAAAATTCACCCAACTTATTGTGGGAAGCTTGTGGAAGGCTACCCGAAACGTTTGACCCAAGTTAAACAATTTAAAGGCAATGCTACCAAATACTAATTGAGTGTATGTAAACGTCTGACCCACTGGGAATGTGATGAAAGAAATAAAAGCTGAAATAAATCATTCTCTCTACTATTATTCTGACATTTCACATTCTTAAAATAAAGTGGTGATCCTAACTGACCTAAGACAGTGGATTTTTACTAGGATTAAATGTCAGGAATTGTGAAAAACTGAGTTTAAATCTATTTGGCTAAGGTGTATGTAAACTTCCGACTCCAACTGTATGAGGATGACTCAACACTATACACGTCAGCTACCACAGTGACTGAAATTACAGCAACACAAAGCTGCAGTTAGTTTCAGAATGGGTATACCCTGAATATTTCAAAAACGAAAAGCATTGTATTTCGGGCAGATCATTCACTAAACCCTAAACCTCAACTAAATCTTGTAATGAATAATATGGAAATTTAGCAAGTTGAGGAGACTAAACTGCTTGGAGTAACCCTGGATTGTAAACTGTCATGGTCAAAACATGTTGATACAACAGTAGCTAGGGTGGGGAGAGGTCTGTCTATAATATATCGCTGCTCTGAATTCTTAAAATATTATCCTTCGGTATCTTAGTCACTTAATAGTGTTTACATATCTTGCGTTACTCATCTCATATGTAGTATATACTACAGTATATTCAATACTATTCTACTGTATCTTAGTCCATGCTGCTCGTCCATATGTATATAGGCCTAACTCATTAATTCCTTGCTTAGACTTGTGTGTATTGGGTATATTTTGTTTAATTGTTAGATATTACTTGTTAGATATTACTGCACTGTCGGAATTAGAAGCACAATAATACAATTTGATTTGATTTGATTAACAGCACTATCAACAAGGAAATGCAGATTATTATAATTCTGCTTACTTAATTGATAGGATCTTACCAAAAGCAATCCCAGGGGGACCACCTAGAAGACCCCCTAAAAATGCAGTCACTCCTGCCAATGCTGATCCTATGCCAGAATTCTTCACTGCTGCTTTTATCTGCTGATTTGCAGACAGGTCACAGCATAGTTGCATGACATCATCCATTCGTGGAGCCATGGTAGTTGCTCTTCCTGGTGTGATGAAAAGAGACAAACTGAAGATCAATATGCAACCAAGCCAAAGTATCTATCTCTAGTATACATTTGAGTAAAAATAGCCACTACCAATTTACAATTTAATACTGGAAGAGATGTATGTCTACCTTCTTGCCCTTTGTGCGGTTGTCTGTGCCCTATAATGTTTGTACCATGTTGTGTTGTTACCATGTTGATGTCATGTTGTGTTGCTGCCTTGCTATGTTGTTGTATTAGGTATCTCGTTTGGTAGTGTTGTTTTGTCTCTCTTGTGATGTGAGTTTGGTCCTATATTTATTTTTTATTTGTATTTTTAATCCCAGTCCCCGTCCCCGCAGGAGGTCTTTTGCCTTTTGGTAGGCCGTCAATGTAAATACAAACGTGTTCTTAACTGACTTGCCTAGTTAAATAAAATGAAATAAATACAAATAAAAAATGTACGTGACTTCTGTTAAATATCCTGAAGACTAGGAGGAGTATGCCATCGTCTGGTAATACACTGCATTACACTGCTGAGAGTAGCCTATGCCAAAGGTGGAAAGAACTATTGTTCAAATTAATGTTATAGGCCTTTTTCACTCCTAATGTTGATAAAACCAGGCAACTATATTGTTGTAATCAATTCAGTTATCATATTTAGGACACAGAGACTGGAAAATGAACTGACTTAATGCATAGACCATTGTCACGAGTCAAAAACGTCTCACACAAGAGATTCGAAATGTATGTTATAAACCACAATAATAACGACTGCAGCTAATAATAATAATACTTCTACTTCACTTCTGATATGTAGGCCTTTTGATATGATGGCGTAAGACGACATGGAAAGATAGATGATAGTGTTAGTGAGTGTTATCATGTGGCCATCAGCTTTCTCTCGCCATTAAAAGTGTGGCAATAACCTTTACATAACGACATAGTTGTTGTCCCCATCACACAGGACGGACTCTGACGTTGGCGTGAACATAGCCTCAAGTAAACCTTGGTGGTGAATCCCTACCGTCAGATCTCGCACTTCGATGATGTGTAACTGTTTGTAAAAAATGATGACCGCGGTGAATGACGGGACATTCGGTTAAGAGGATCCTCTTAGAAAGATTCCCGGTGGTTTGATAGAAACACAATAAAACACACATAGCCTAATAAATAGGTCTCAGTGGGTCAACCTGGCATAATTTGTCGTTTACGCGACAAATAATTGCAACAATATAGCACGATGGATACAATTCCCCCATTTTCGTACAATCGGTGGATATTTATTTTAAGAATCAATTGAATGGTCTAAAAAACAAACTCCGCTCAACACGGGGCGCCGGGCCATGCAAAACAAAGTCGACCACTGTTGCAGCGCAAGCAACGGAAGCTCCGCCTTCGAGGTGGGATTTTTGTTGACGTTCACCCACCAAAGCAAAGGGAAGGACTTGGTGTTCATAAACAAGTCTGTATCAAAAACGATTACAGACCAGTTATAGTTTCGTGCTAAGCGTCGGAAACCACCCGTTAAATATACATTTGTCAGGTAAGAAAATAATAAATTGTATCCTTCAATATTGTGCGAGGTTGTATCCGTGTAGCAGCCTTTGTTAATGTGTAGCCTAGGAACCTTTATTATATTCATTGCATGTTTATATTGATTTCTACATCCCAAAAGTGTCCTATTAGGTCAACTTTTTAGTTTGGTAAACTACCATGTAATTGTAACCATGTCATGTATTTTGTATGTAGGTTAGGTTATTTGTTTGATTGTCAGTGAATTACATAAATGCAGATCTTAATTATTAACTTATTTATTGAAGAAATTTAAACGCAATTAATGCCCTGTCAAGTTCACCCAAACTACTCTCCTATGTTTTTTGATGATGCCATTGTTTCTATCACACATGTATTATATATTGAATAGGGCTAATGTAAGGATTTTCTTACGCCTTTAAACTTCCTACTTATGGACTTTTTGATGGCACACCAGAAAATACATGCAAGTGTATATGAAAACAATACATTTAGCACCTTATGAGTTCATTCTGTCTGGGAATTATTGGACCTTCCTTTACTGGTAGGCTGCAGTGTAGCTGTTTATTGACAGTATAGGCAGACAAGTGCACCAAGGCATTCAAAGACCGTGTCTGTCTGGCCAGCCCAAGATCTAAAAGTGGATGTTGTTGTGTTCTGTCTAGTCTATGACACCTCAAGCCTGAAAGACATACACATACTGTCTATACTAGATTTTTTTTTTTAATAGGCCTATTTGACTAGAAATGTAGGCATTTTAAATACAATTATATAAACTAAATGTATATATATATGTATTTTTGTGTATGTATATATGCTGTTTTCACCATAGTTTGGCCAATTGGCTTCATAATTACCCCATTAGTGTATTGATAACATATCTTAAGATTCAGATTCAGGCTTGAAGTTAGATTGCTGGTCAGAAAGGATGCCATGTCCTCCAGTCTGCAGATAGCTTCCAAGCGGCATGCTGTTCCTGATTCTGCTCTGCTGGCAGGGTCATTAACCCAGGAGCCAATGTTAAACACAAGGTCATAATGTAAGGTGTTGTACAGAGTCTGCTTTCTGGAATAATTTCAGATCTATTTTCAGTGGATATTAAACTACACATGCCTTTTCAGGTTGTGCTGTTTTCTTGCATTTGATGCAAGTTTTCCAAGATCAGTTTAGCAATTTTACCAGTTTAGTAATAATTGTATCCATGTTATGTTAACACATACTACAACACTATGTTAACTCATTTTCTGTGCAGAGGGCCAAGGGAGGCAAAACATATACACAATGATTGGAAAGATACTTGCCCATTTCCTTGGTAGCACAGATGGCAATTTCCCCACAGATGACAATGAAACCTATGAAGAGCTCATTGAGTTTGAGGAGGGAGGATGGGTTGTTATCAACATTCAAGGTAAGCTGATAATTATGTTCCCTGAAAGTTGAAATCACAAGTTAGTTGTTAACTGGTATGGGATTTGTTGTTTGCGGTTACTTGTTTTGTAAGCATTGTAACTATTTGGATAGTAGATCTAATGGTCACTATTAGAGGTATTACTAGTGTTTTTCCTCTTTGGTCTCAGTTTAGTAAACGTGTGGTCTGATGTTTCCAGAGAACAACTCCCTGACCTCCCCTGAGGAAGACCCTTTGGAGAACCTGCTGATTGAGCATCCCAGTATGTCTGTATACCAGATCAGACATCAGATCACCGATGAGGAAGACTCAGACGAAGAGGATGCCTCTCCCAGGTCAGTTTTCATCCAGGGGATCCATCTACTTAGTCAGTGTGATAACACTACCATTATCCTAGAGAAAGGAGTGTCACATTTTACAGTTATTCTGTACTTCTCCCTCCTGCAGGCCTGTGCCAGTCAAACAGCATGTGTTCTGGAGGCTAGCTGCCTGCGGCAGCCCGCTTCCATGCAATGTCAAACTGCTTGCCATACAGCGAGCCAGGACTCACATGGGGTGCAAGAAGCTTACCAGGAGTGCTCTCCAGAGACAGAACCTTGCCAAGATGCGCTTCTCCCCCTCTGACAGACGCTTTGGTCACTTCAAACAACCCTGCCAGCGTCTGTACAACTACTGAGTATCTACGCCACTATCTGAAGCCACTTAACATACAGACCTTAGACCTATGACATTATGACCTTGTGAATCTCTTTACCCTGATCAGGGGAAACCCTAGCCCAATTTGAGAGTGAAATAGCCTTGAGTAGATGTGTGTGCATGTGAAAGGTATTATAACTGGCTAGTTACTGTTAAGTCTTATGGCTCAGATGAAAACATATATGTAGTGTATGAAATGCATAAGGTTTTAGCACTTGCAAATGTGATTTTGATAGGATATGGAATACTTATTTTGTATTACTTTGTGTGCCTTAGATTTAGATACGGTGTGGGTATATTGCTTTAAGGAAAAGTATAAATACAATGTATGTAAGGATATCCAAATAATGATGAACCACTGTTTCTAATATATGTTTTGTACTGAGTGATTCACTTTGTTTTTATACATTTATTCCCAGTGTGTTGTTATGTTTGCTGTAATGCTACAAGCCCTGTTTGTAAATATATTCAGATTGTTTTGTATTTTGGTGGATATTTAAATGTTAAAATTTTTCAAATAAAGCTGTTTTGTTTAGGTATTATCTGTATTTTATTGCGTAACATGAGACATAACTTCAGTAATTACATGTATTATTACCACCAAATGTATTTCATTATTTTAGCAGCAAATTGGTGGATTTCATTTTCAAAGCAAATGCACCTTCCCCATGAACTTCTTAACGCTTTCTGGATCAACAGCATTTGCCCAAAACGCCTCCCCTCTTGAAATGAGAGCCAATTATCATTGCACTAGCATCAAGGTAGTGTTCCACATTGTCATGGGTCACTCCTGAGCCAATAAGAACTGGGAGTCTTACAGACTCTGCAAATAGAAAAGAAAGGATTGTTGAGTAAATATTTTGAGATGCTACATTATGTTCACTAAGTTCATTATATTGGCAAGTTGTGCAAGAGTTTATTTGAAACAAATACCTAAATGGTTGGATTTAGGAATGCATTGCAAGTGTCATTCATCATCAAGTAAATGGTGAATGTGTCACACCCTGATCTGCTACACCTGTCTTTGTGATTGTCTCCACCCCCCACCAGGTGTCACCCATCTTCCCCATTATCCCCAGTGTTTTTATCCCTGTGTTCTGTGTTTGTCTGTTGCCAGTTGGCTTTGTTTCATCAAGCCTACCAGCGGTTTTCCCCCGATGTGCCCGTTTCTCTATAGTTCCGGTTTTGACCACCCTTACCTTTACCCTGAGCCTGCCGTCCTGTACCTTTGCCCCGTCTATCTGGATTACTGACCTGTCTTTTGCCTTCCCCGTTGGTTTAATAAACTGTTGTTACTCTGCACCTGGGTCTTATCTGTAACGTTGATAGAATGTAGGCTTCAGAGATATGAGGAAAGCGATAAATCCAAACTCTGGCAGCTCCATATACCCATCTTGCAACAGAGCCAGCCCAATGGAATCCTACTGGGAGACTGTAGGAGCACCTCCAAACTAGGCAGCGGGGTTGTGTGGCAGTCTGGCCTGTGCCTGCCTGTGTTTACAGCCTTCTGTGTAAGTCAGCCATCTGTAGGCTGTGCTTAAAAATAGCAGACGATGTTGGTGTCTATATTAGCCAAGCAGGGCTGTGGCAGGCAAGGACAGGAACGGGCTGTGTGCCCATGGTCAGCACGATCCAGACTGGGGGGACTATGAGGCTGCCATCCTCTCCCCAGACGAGACTGCTCTTTATAAGGCCAGCAGCGAGGCTCAGAGGCTCCATGGGCTTTAGGGCAGCTTAACCTCTAGGATACATGAAAAACGAACGCCAGGAACTATCTGCCCTTGCAAACGTAGGAAGTATGCAATAGACTGGTATGCAGTGGGAGTGATATGGAATTGAGTGAGGTGACTGAACATACTTTTGCTAGGGTGTGTGTTATGGTTTGTGAGAATGTATGAGATTTAGAAAAAAGGGCACTCCCTTATTAACCAAGAATACAGGAGTGTTTGAGAGGAAAGAAAACTATCTCGATACTAATACTATCTTTATACTAAGGTGCATGCTGAGCATACCTATAATGATACACCGAGCATTATGCTTCAGATATATAATGTAAGTGCTGAGTGTCGGCTGCCCTTTGATCCAAATGGTAATATGGTGCTTAAACAGTAATAGCCTATGCATTATTTGTTTGGGACTCATTTAAACGAGTTGGGGTCTTTTTCTATTACTGTATGTGTCAGTATGTTTGTGTCATACCATACGTGTGTGTATGTGTCATACATGTGTGTATGTGTCAGAGCATTCAGAGACAGGACACACCTCTGAGTTCAATTGGATCTGCCTGAACCCCTGTGGCTGTTCCAGTGATAATGAGCCCGCCAGAGAGGAAAAACTCAGCTGCTCTGGCCGTCTCCACTATGCTCACATCTGAATGGGAGCTAGGACCACAAACACATACCCATAAAACATCCCATTACACTTACTACAACAGGCAGAAATGTTACTTTCATCTCCTGAAGGCAGTGCCACAGCAAGAGCTGAACTGTTTGCTGCAGACAGGATCTGAACTCCAAGAGGCAGAGATGGACAGATCCCCCCACCGCTGCACACACTGCTATCATAGAGGCACACACCTCTGGCCCAATTGAGAATGTGTATGGAATGTCATGCATGTAATGAATGTTCAGCCCATCCTGTTCAAAAGATCAACAGACAACAAACAATTATTTTCCAGTCATCCTTGAGGGTGAATATTGTGGTTTACATAGTCAGAGGCTACAGTATTAGTAACATCAAAAAGTAAGGAGTTATTGTGTCTTTGCTTATACTTACAATTCCTGCATTGTGATAGATTTCTGCTTCACGGCATGCCTCCTCAATCACTTGAGGAATGGCCATGCTTCCTAAAGGTGTGCCTGAAAGACATAAAATCTAAGATAAAAACAAAAAGAGAGTACAAAAAACGTCCTACATGTCTCAATAATCTTTACCTGGTAAGGCTTGAACATGAATCATTCCAATAACCACAGATTTAGCACGTCGAAAGCACTTCATTTTCTTACTGTTTCAAACCAGTTCCAACATGGAGGAACAGTGGCTTTGGAATGAGACTTGCAATGCAGCTGCTAGCTTGATCACGTGCCTGGTCAAAGTGTAAGTTTATACACATTTACACTAGATCTCTGCGTGATGGTCACCCAATTCAGTGTTTTTTTCTTGTGGTGCAGGAAACATATTAAAACACAATTTGAACAGTTGGACTCTTGAGATTAGCCTACTCCTTGTCTACTTTTCCTTTATCTTATGATAAGAATTTAAAAAATATACATGAAAGCAAAAGATGGTGCCTAATATGTATTTTATTAAACCTGCACTGTTATTTTCCCAACAAATCATTAGTGTGTAGAGGAAGGATGGAGACGAGTAGGAAGCCACTAAACGTAGCTAATGCACTAACGTTAGTGATGGGCGCCATCACCATTCTCATTCAGCAAATTGCGCGGCATTAATTTGATCTTAAAACAATGACATACCTCTTGAATTAGGGACAATGAAATTCCATTCTTATCCATTTTTGTCCATTTTCAAAAATGTCTGGAAAAAGAAATCGGCATAACGTCCGGATTTGCAGTTTTTTGAGAGGGACACAGTGTTTGTTTACATCCGTCTTCCCTAGCCACGTGGTACTTTGTGGTTCCGGACTCTAAGCACCGCCCCTCTGCTGTCACTGCACCAGCCACGCCCCCGTCTTGCCGGCAAAATGCAATATTTGGAACACCATTATACTGTACATTTCTCACACAACTTAAGATTTCAGATTTCTTCACGTCTGACCAGTTAATGACTAATAATAAGAATAATGTTCGTTGAAATGTAAATGCAAAGGATTACTGAACAGCGCCAAGTATTTAAATCACCCACTCGGACCGCCCCTTATGTTCCTGTAGACTGCAAGCAGTATAAGTCAAGGCGCAAAATTCAGCGCGCCAGCAAAGAACAAGTAGATAGCAAAGCTCACAGTTAACTTTTTGATGCCAAACCGAGGCCACGGATCGAATAATAAATGAATAGCTAGTTTGTAACTTTAGCTATATTTTGTCTTATCCTTTCAGCCAAGTGTGCACTATCTTCGCGGGGGAATATTTTAAGGTAAGCTGGCAAAGAATAGAAACATCTCTTGTTAGCTAGCAGTCTTGCAACTTTCCAAGCAAATTCTCCCAACGTGATTCGAAATGAGTGAGAATATTGTAAATGTTCTGAATTTGAAAGGCGATGGACAACATTGAATGGCTTTTTTTTTTTTTTTTGTGAGAACTTGTAAGAGCGGGTGAATGGAAAATGGCATACTTGATGGCTCGGCCATTTTCTGACCAGCTTCTCTCTCTAATTTAGAAGAAATTAACTTGTTTCCATCGACTGTATGTCAAATTGTTAGGTTTAGGTGAAGGTGTGGGATCTGGTGTCTATGTATGCGTGGTTTTGTGAGAATTGTTGCAGTATTTCATATTGTTTGTCGTCCTGTAACATTGTCTCCCTCCCATTTGCCCGCGCCCAGCTCTTTTGAGGAGTTGGCTTTGTGAGATTTACGTGGGGGGTTGGGTTGTGGTGTTCTCTAAAAATCAGAACAATTAAAATAAATATTTCATGTTCACAGGCTCTCTCTATTAGAGGAATACACGTGGGATATAATGCCAATAAAAGGGTAAGTTTCAGTTTCGCAGTTTGACCTAGTCTTGTCAGTCAGTCGCTAACTAGTAAAGTTAGGTGACGAAAAAAAAAAGTAGTCACGTTAACTTAGGCAGCTGGCTTGCTAGCAAATTAGCCGCAGCTTAGCTAGTCAGCTAGCAATAGCTAACACGTTTCTTACCATTTCAGCAGGATGCATATTATAAGTCAATATTTACTGTGTCATTTCAGGAAAAATGTGGAATCCAGGACAATTGATCATGATATGCCCAAGGAAACTACAGTGAGATCCAGGAAAAGGAAGGCAGACGTTGCCATTGTAAGTTACTATCTGCGTATTGCTACTGTAGCGAGATTGTTGCCTGGCTGTGTCTTTTAAGATGGTTTATCATAATTAAAAATCTCCTTATTCAAGTATTTGCAAGACCCAGATGAAGTGGCAGAGATGACGAAAAAGAAACAGTGTGGAATTCAGGTAACTACATACATTTGTCTATTTCAATGTATTCCCATACAGACCATGCATCTTATAACTAACACTCAACAGGCAGTGCCCTACACAGGTTAATCAGGACCTTTCAATGAATTACATTTGTGTTGAATTGGTTACTACTTAATCAGTTGGTGGCACTGTCTAGAATCCTCTTCATGCTGTGTTTATTTTTAACAGTTGGTAAACTTTCTTCTCCCCTCTTCTTCTCCCTCTCCTGTGCAGGTGTGCTGCAATCCCGAGTCGGTTTACACAAGCCCGTGCAGGCGGATCTCCACACCTGACAATGAAGTCGAGCAACCAGTTGCCTTGAACACCACTGGGTTTTCTGCTCTGTACACCTTCAAAAACATATTTGTCACCCCCACCAGGTCTTCCCCTCTTCCGGTGCTATGGTGAGTCACTGAGACAATGTGTGCAAAATGGAGTGGTTACTTTCCACGGTTCATAAATATTGTATGATTTTCATTAGGACATACCTTGAACACTGTACTTATACTGCCCAAGGACAAGCATTATGATGGCCAATGTCTTCATCTTTCATTTGAATGTAACACACACAATGTAGTCCTTACCACAATTTTCTGTCACCACTCATCTTTTTACGAGTGTAGTCTGCTGTTTTAAGAATATATCTTATATCCCTTCTTGCCACTCATGTGTACCTGTATACTGTTTAATCTTAAAGTTCTGTGTTTGCACTCTCTGAATCTCTAGTTGAGCAATTCTTTGTTCCCTTCTGATTTCATAAATACAAATGAACTGAATGTGTTTCTCTTTGTAGCTGGGCAAGCAAAGATGACGTATGGAACAACCTTTTGAAGAAAGACATGACGTATTCTCGAGACATCCACGTCATGAAGAAACACCCACACCTCCAACCCAAGATGAGGGCTATTCTTCTGGACTGGCTAATGGAGGTTTGTAGCTCTCTCTTTATCTAACTCCTAGATTAAATTCCCCTCCCACAGTGTATCTACTACTTTGATCAAAACCCTCATGATGTTACTTGATCAGTGTCATCATGTTTATCTTAAGGTGATGAGTGGGTTAGTTTGTCCAATAGATGTATGGCCCTAGTTGACAAAGTCAGTTTGCATCCATCTATTCACAAGATAAATGGCTGTCAGGTGATCAGTATTAGCTGAGCTCTAACATATTCTAACAGGATGCCTGGTCAGTTGCACAACTGAATGCATTCAACCGAAATGTGTCTTCTACATTTCACCCAACTCCTCTGAATCAGCATAGGTTTGAAACGATCCAATCAATGGTATAGAGAACCTTGCTCAATGCAGTTACATGGGGGATATCTTCCTTAGCTACTCTGCGCTATTGCCTACGAATTGTATTCTCAACCTTGTTTTCCCTCTCTCAGGTGTGCGAGGTGTACAAGCTACACAGAGAAACCTTCTACTTGGCTCAGGATTACTTTGATAGGTTCATGGCCACACAGACCAATGTTTTCAAGTCTACACTACAGCTCATCGGCATTTCTTCTCTGTTCATAGCTGCCAAGATGGAGGTAGGAAGAAGCACCTGTGTTAAGTCGTTTTCGTCATTCTCCATTTTGCCTATCGCAGAGTGATATTTTAACATGTTCACCTTTTTTCCAGGAAATCTACCCTCCGAAGGTGCATCAATTTGCGTATGTTACTGATGGTGCCTGCGCTGAGGATGATATCCTGTGTATGGAGCTAATCGTCATGAAGGTACGCCTCAAACACTTCACTTCCCAGTGTTTCTCAGTACGGACGGGTCACACACATTCCTAACGGTGCTCTGTCACTAATGGTCATTGCTGTCTCACTTAGTAGTGCATATTTTCTTCTGAGTCCCCTAATATCTGAGCTGGGGAACACTTCTCTGTTGAATTAAATCATTGTTTCTGTTGTGTCCCTCTTTGCTCAGGAGCTGAAGTGGTGTTTGAGTCCCCTGACACCTGTGTCCTGGCTAAACATCTACATGCAGGTTGCCTACCTGAAAGAGTCCGAAGAGGTTCTCCTCCCACAGTACCCACAAGCTACGTTTGTACAGATTACTGAGGTAAGGTTACGACTGATGTCCTACCGCTGCATGTGATTCATGGTATCTTACAACGCAATATACCTAAGATCAACAGGGCAAGATGTTATTTCTCACAGATGACACTGCAATTGCTTGTACAAGATGGCATTTGTAAGACTGAATGGTGTCACATTTCTTCTCCCTAGAACAGTTCATTGCCTCAGAGTCACTATGGTAGAGGTAAAAATGGTGTTGTGCTCGCGTTATCATTTATTTTCCTCTCTCTCAATAGCTCCTGGACCTCTGTGTGTTGGATGTGAAATGTCTGGAGTTCTCCTACGGAGTGCTGGCTGCTTCGGCCCTCTTCCATTTCTCCTCACTTGAGCTGGTGGAGAAAGTATCAGGTTTGGGGGTTTCCATTCTAAAGCGGTTCATGTCAATCAACGTCTTAATTTACAACCACTGAGTTTATAGTGGTTTGGTCGACTTGCCAAGGGTGTTTGAGCCTTAACCAGACTTCTTTATTTTAATTGTTTTGTCTGTGCAGCTCTGAAGTGGTCAGACGTTGAGGTGTGTGTGAGGTGGATGATCCCGCTTGCCATGTCCATCAGAGAAGTGGGCAGCTCAGCCCTGAGGACCTTCAAAGGAATCCCAGCAGACGACATGCACAACATCCAGACCCATGCTGCCTATCTGGACTGGATGGTGAGGGCATCGTTTGTTATTTGTACGGTTTCCAATCAAAATGTCCTATACCAATGTGTGGCATTATCAGGCTGTGCAGAGGGAATATTTTTCCCTCAGATTGTTGTTTGTGTGCAATGGCACACATCCCTTGGCTAAAGTATCAGTTGCCGCCTGTATTGAGAGTTCTGTTTTCTTTAGGCGAAGGCATGCTCCTACCCACAAGTGGACGTAGATCGCAGCCAGAGTTCTCCAGTACCGTCCGGAGTGCTCACTCCGCCCCCCAGCAGCGAGAAACCAGAGGGCATAGTCTCTTGATTTCCATTGGGTTAGTATGGGCAAATACTGAGGAAGTCTCAAGAATCCATGGCATTACACCAACATGTGCTTACATGAGTTTTCTACATGTGTGCATGCGTTTTTATTCCTTGAGTTGTTTGGGTACAAAGGTGAATGGATGTTTTTGGATGTCTCAACATTTTATTTTTGAGTGGGTGACAGTTTTCTATTCGAGTGATGCCAAGCTGGACCACCTTCCAAAAACCCAGAACTGTCACCAGCTCTGAGTGCTGCTAAAGAAGGTGGACTTGCATTGATGGAGGAACAGTGAACGGATGTGTGTTTGTGCACATGTTGTGTGTAGCTCACGCTTGCCATTTTGAGACAGAGAATACTGCCAGGTTTGGGGACCGGTAGCTCTGCTGCCAAAATTGACAAGTGGAACAGCCTGCTTCAGAAGCAGAAATATGAATTGTATTTAAGATTTTAACTCTGCAATTTTCTCTCTTGCATTAGTTTTTACCAAAATGTACATTTGTTTTGAAATGAGATGCTGCTACTTCATATCTTATTTTTTTAAATAAAGTCACTGTCGCAGACAGCTTCTGTTTTACAATGTTGTGGGTCTTTGCTTTGTCCAGGGATTGCAGCCTGGTTGAACACAGCGATTTGGCTGTGTTAACTATTCTGTTTTACTGCACGTTAAATGGATTGTTGAACTCTATGATCAGGGATGGGTCCTACGGACCGACATGCATGTTGACCGTGCACAGGATTGCATTGGCTGGTTCGACTGAGTCTGCCTTGTACTTTAGGGTGTGGCCACATTTGAGATTTGTGTCAGTAAATTCTGGATAGAGCCAATGGTTTTTCAATAAGTCAGCACATGCTAGAGGCCAAGGATGACAGCTGGCAAGCCAGCAGCATCACCATCGAACTCAGTTGAGCCTGAGATCGCTGATCTGTTCTGTGTTACTGTACATGTAACCCTAGTAGGCTAGGGCTACTGTGTAGTAGAAGTCTACAGTGTACTTTTTTAAGTTTAAGAGCACCACAATGGAAAAAATGTACTTGTCATAAATTTCAAATGCATTATCCATGTGTTTGTCATTGTCAAATCTTGGATTAATGACTCTTGCGTAGGTCTAACTCATCTTATTTATATATAGTGCGTATTTGGACGGGCAATTACTTACGTCTATTTCATTACTGTTCATGCTTTATGGCTGTACCTCTTTTTTTAAAGCCTTAACATTTTTATACGTGCCTCTTGCTAAAGTTTATGCTGCAAGTGAATCAAGTGCATAACATAAGACTTAATGTCCAAGAAGAGTGATCTTAGAGCACATGTTTATATAAAATATAAATCCCTAGAAACAGCTGTTTTTCTCACATATTGTAGAAAGGTAATTGATTTGTCACAAAGAACATCTGAAGTGGTGCACTTGGCGAAGTACATAATACAGAGGAGAGATGTGAAAGGTGTAGACGTTAACATCACTGTCGTGTTTGTATTCTTATTCACTGTAACTTGCCATAATGGGGAATCAAAGGGGACAAAAATGAAAGTCATCTGAATGAAAACAAAATGGAGCATAGGGATGGCCTCTAATGGCTGTCCCTTTCATGCATTCACTGACACAGTGCCCTCTGCTTGCAGTCAAGGAGTGTGTGTGCTTAAAGATGGGACTAATCCACTAGATGTCAGTATGATGCTTTCACTGTCAAAGCTGCTGACTTGCCGGGGACTACTCGAGATGCTGCTGGGAGTAATAGCTGCTGACTTGCCGGGGACTACTCGAGATGCTGCTGGGATAATAGCTGCTGACTTGCCGGGGACTACTCGAAAGATGCTGCTGGGAGTAATTCTAGTACTTCTCTGGTCCTTCACTTTGTCACAAACCAGATGGGATCACCCAAGGGTTGTTTTTCTTTGGCCAGCTGAATTTAACAGATGCATATATCTAATGAATTGATAGTGTTGTCTTACTAAATCATTTTGATATTCAGTCTACATACTGTACATTTTTCACTCTTACACTAATATATTTTTATTTCACTAGGCATGTCAGATAAGAACAAAATCTCATTTACTATGACAGCCTACACCGGCCAAACTCGGACGACGCTGGGCCAATTGTGTGCCACCCTATGGGACTCCCAATCACAGCCAGTTGTGATACAGTCTGGATTTGAACCAGGTTGTCTGTAGTGACACCTCTAGCACTGAGATGCAGTGTCTTAGACCACTGCGCCACTTGGGAGCCCAAATATACCATCTCAAGTTATGCCCTATATTATTGTTTAACCATTTCAAACGATTGTTTCTGTTCTGCATCAATGTTCAGTGATTAACGCTGAATTGAAGCAGCAGTGGCCTGTGCTTTCTCTTTAAAGAGAGGGGGGCTTCACCCATCAGACAGGCTCTTGGGGCATGGGGCCCTCAGGCAGCCAGGCAGGCAACAGCACAACAGCTGTTATGCGCTCAATGGCCCCTTTGTTCTCGCAGCTCAGACGCTTGTGGCAGCAGCAGGTGCCCATTGGCTGAGCCACCAGCCAGCACCAGAGTTCACACTTAGGTAGAGGGTACAGTAGACACCAATCACTGAACATGCTAAATGGATTCCACCTACATATAGTAACAGTCATAGGCCAGTGTTTGTGTTTTAAATAATTCCTACATTGCAATTAAAATGTCAACATTGGAATTACTAAATTGGTGTAAGGACCCTGCTTTGATCAAGAAAAAGGTACATGTATTCGAAATTTGGTCAAAGGTGCAAGAGAAAACATTTGTGCTTACATATTTTTCAATTGGGAGTCTGACTGTGACACTTTAGGTCAATAGAAACAGACAGTATTTTATCCCTGAGGCAAGGCAGGGGGCAGCAGAGGAAGGGTAGCAGTAAAATAGCACTGATATTCATCATGTATTCAGGTTTTAATTTAGAAATGATTAATATCTAGCAACATATTCAATTCAATGAGCCTATAGGTTAAGCTCTATTGGTTTGCAATACATGCCTATACCAATAATGTACTGTATATCTACCTAGGTTGTTTAGTCCGTTTTGGCCCCTAACCAGACCCTCTTGATCTGTGCAGCTCTGAAGTGGTCTAACGCTCAGGGGTGTGTGAGGTGGATGGTTCCCCATGCTATGTCCATCAGAGAAGTGGGCAGTTCAGCCCTGAAGACCCCAAAGGACTCACACAGACAACATACACAACATCCATACCTACAGTGCATTCCTAAAGTATTCAGACCTCTTCCCCTTTTCACATTTATTTACGTTACAGCCTTATTCTAAAAAATATATATTTTTTAAATCCCCCTCATCAATCTTCACACAATTACCCCGTAATGACAAAGCAAAAACAGGTATTTAGAAATGCTAATTTAAATATATTTTTATAAACGGAAATATCACATTTACATAAGTTTTCGGACCCATTACTCAGTACTTTGTTGAAGCACCTTTTGGCAGAAATTACAGCCTCGAGTCTTCTTGGGTATGACGCTACAAGCTTGGCACAACCGGTATTTGGGAAGTTTCTCCCAGTCTTCTCTGCAGATCCTCTCAAGCTCTGTCGTGTTGCATGTGGAGCGTTGCTGCACAGCTATTTTCAGATCTCTCCAGAGATGTTAAATCAGGTTCAAGTCCGGGCTCTGGCTTGGTCACCTCCCTGACTAAGGCCCAGTTAGGCGGAGCGGCCAGTCTTGGTCGTTCTAAACTACTTCCATTTAAGAATGATGGATGCCACTGTGTTTTTGAGGACCTTCAATGCTGCAGAAATGTTTTGGTACCCTTCCTCAGATCTGTGCATCGACACAATCCTGTCTCGGAGCTCTACGGATAATTCCTTCGACCTCATGGCTTCTCATGGCTTGGTTTTTGTTCTGACATGCGCTGTCAACTGTGCAACCTTATATAGACAGGTGTGTTCCTTTCCAAATCATGTCCAATCAATTGAATTTACCACAGGTGGACACCAATCAAGTTGTAGAAACATCTCAAGGATGATCAATGGAACAGGATGCACCTGCGCTCAACTTCAAGCCGCATAGCAAAGGGTCTGAATACTTATGTAAATAAGGTATTTCTGTTTTTATTTTTTATACATTTGCAAGCATTTCTTAAAACCTGTTTTCGCTTTGTCATGATGGGATATTGTGTGTAGATTGCTGAGGAAATTGTTTTATTTAATCCATTTTAGAAGAAGGCTGTAATGTATCAGAATGTGATCAACCTAATCTACATAGTTGCACTGTGCGGTTGAGAGAGAGGGAGACGTGAAGGGAAAGATACAGAAGTATTGTATCTATGTGCGCTCAATTCATTTTGTGATTGTTTTTAGAATGTTAACAGCACAGAGGGGTGAGGGGAAGGTTGATGTATACAGTAGGCCCACTTCATGGTACCCTAAAGGGCAGGCCCTCAGATCAGGCTGTTGTTAGCAGGCCAACCTCATCAAAGCCCCCTGCTGTCTTTAAAGAAGGGGGTGCTAACGAGCCACATTCCACAGGAACTTTCATTCAGTCAGAGCACTGGGGAATTTCCATCTCCCTTTCATGACCCTTTAGTGAACACTGAAATAAAGTGTTGTGAGTGCTCTCTGGGGGTGACCTGTCTAGCTGCTCAAATAGGCCTATAAATGTTGTCCTACTCTCATGCAAATTAAACAAAAATGATATTGCTTTTACAGTAATACTGAACAATGTTTTACTAATTTGGGACAAACTGTAATAGGCTATAGAAGGGCTTAGATGCTATTTTGCATGATGTATTCAAATCCAGGTCTGTAGCACTGCTGGTTTTCATCCTTCCCCCTCTAGGATTGATTGGGTCCTGGGATCCCATTGGCCAATCAGTAATATTAGTCACTCAATTAACTACAAAGACAAGAGCTACAGTTCTGACCTCAATTCCAGGATTTACATTTCAGCCTTTCACAGTATAATAGTTCACTAGATAAGCTTATTCTAAGATGCCACAGTTTAAAGCAAGAATCCTTAGTTGCTACATAAATGTTTTTTACTTATAAATTAATGATATATACCCATTGATTCTTGAAGAATATAACTTGTAAATAGCTGATAAATTTCCGAACCAAAATATAAGCTCCAATGTGAACAAACACTGTATAGCATTGGTGCCCAGGACATCGATCGCGGTCGACCGGTCGATCACGAACGTCTTTCTAGAAGACAGCGTCAAAGTTTTAAAAGTGTAAAAAAATAAACTGCTTGATTGACATAAAATTGGACCAACCCGCGGCACTATAGCTGCTACATTTGTTTTCCAAACTGTCGCTACCTCTGCAACAATTTCAAAACGTGTGTCCGATCTGCCATTCTAACGTAGCTCTTGTTAAGAAAGGGAATGTCGAGAGGCATTTCAAAAATGTTCAATGGGGCAGGTAGAAAGCTTTGTTATTGTTTCAATAAAGGATTATAGTGTTAAATAAATAATCAACTTCCACAAAATATGAAAAGAGCAGAAAGTATACAAACGACATAATGCCAAAAAGAAAAACAAACGCCTGATTATCAAACAAAATAAATAGATGAGAGAGTGAGAGAGCTACAACATCTGTCAGTGTCACAGGAGCTGTCAATAAGGGACCACGTGGCTTTGAGACGGCATGCCAATGTTTACTTGACTAAACACGCCCCCTAGTCATCCTCACGCCTACAAAGGGAGGGGCGGGAAAAAACTGTATTTAAATAAACCACGCCCCAACTTTGAAAGAGCAAAATGTCCCTGAGCCCTGAGCAGAACGAAAGCTTGGGCTGGCGCTGTCCAAGTCCGTTTTATTTAGAAACCGTGCTGTGTCCATAAATCG
Organism: Thymallus thymallus; assembly: GCA_023634145.1. Taxonomy (NCBI): domain Eukaryota; kingdom Metazoa; phylum Chordata; class Actinopteri; order Salmoniformes; family Salmonidae; genus Thymallus; species Thymallus thymallus. The sequence goes on from CM042381.1 coordinate 6,527,547, forward strand.
ATTACAATTTCAGGTAGAGTCGTGTCACGCGTTAGATGTAAAGTTAATTCATTTGCAACCTTTTATTACACTGAATGGCTAAAGTGCCATTTTCCCGACCGCCAGTAGTTAAGAGAGGAAAGTGGCATGGAGTCATTTTTGAGACAGCATAGCAAGAAGGAAGTCAGTCGCCAAGGTAGTGCAGCCGAATTAACTTGAATAAATATTGTAGGCTTGCTCAAGTCAAACACATATGTTATTCCTTTGTACCGGTTATGTATGTATGTATGTATGTATGTATGTATGTATGTATGTATGTATGTATGTATGTATGTATGTATGTATGTATGTATGTATGTATGTATGTATGTATGTATGTATGTATGTATGTATGTATGTATGTATGTATGTATGTATGTAAAACGGCCAAACTCCATTCACAACAGTATTCAGTTGGTAAGAGACAGACATTCAGTAAATACTAGGAATAGATTGTCCACCATCTATGTGTTATCCAGACAGAAATAGGCAAAATAACATTTCGATTTAGATCCAAAAAGAAATGTAATCATTTATCTGAGCAAACCAGAAACCTTTCAAAATATAAATTCAAACAATACTTTAGAACCATTTTAATATAATAATAATAAAGTTTGTGCATGACTATGGTTTTTATCTGGTCAATATGTCAGTATGTTATGTCTGTTTGTAACAGTGTGTTGTATGTGAAAATGTGATCGTATTATACATTGTATTTAATGTTTAAGGACTCTTGGAAGATTAGTCCAAATGAGGGCTAAAAGAGTTCCTAATAAAAGCCTATGTAGGCCTACAAACAGTATACTGGTAGACTGCTGACAAAAATACAATTTCAATCTTGTTTAAACTAAATATAGTAGATCTTTAAGGCTCCCAAGTGGTGCAGTGGTCTAAGACACTGGATCTCAGTGCTAGAGGAGTCACTACAGAAAACCTGGTTCAGTGGTCTAAGACACTGGATCTCAGTGCTAGAGGAGTCACTACAGAAAACCTGGTTCAGTGGTCTAAGACACCGCATCTCAGTGCTAGAGGTGTCACTACAGACAACCTGGTTCAAATCCAGCCTGTATCATAACTGGCTGTGATTGGGAGTCCCATAGGGCGGCGCACAATTGGCCCATCGTTGTCCGAGTTTGGCAGGTGTAGGCCGTCATTGTAAATAACAATTTGATCTTAACTGACTTGCCTAGTTAAATAAAGGTTACACACACATATACACTCCCCTATGTATTTATTTGGACAGTGAAGCTAAAACGTTGTATTTGTCTCTGTACTACAGCATTTAGGATTTGATATCAAATGTGTCTTATGAGGCAACAGTACATAATATCACCTTTTATTTGAGGATCTTTTCATACATATCCATTTGACCATTTACAAATTAAAGCACTTTATGTACCTACTGTAGTATGCTCATTTGAAGGTGCCATAAGTATTTGGACAAATTCACTTACATAATACCGTATGTGTATTAAAGTACTCAAAAGTTGAATGGGGGGACTAGATACATAAAGTGCTTTAATACTGTGAAATAAAAAGTGATATTCTGTACTGTCCCATTTACATTTTACAGTACATTCTAGTAATTTAGCAGATGTTCTTATCCAGAGCAACTTACAGTTGGTGGTGTTTATATGAAACATTTAAAACATCCAAAAGGCTGAAGTTTTCTGCAAAAATTAAAAGTTGTTACTTCGCTGTCCAAATAAATTTGTGGGGAAGTCTAGTTTTATCTACATATAAAGTAGATGTGCAAACCTATTTCTAAACCACTTTATAATTAAAATGAGCCTATATTCCTACTTACAATATGTTGTGGTTGATAAAAACTTTTTTTTTTTATTGCCTAATTGTAGACCCATAGGCCTATGCCATAGAAATACTGTCAACAAAATGTTTTGTTGTGCAAAGACAGTGAGCTAGACTTGGTGATTGGTGTCTGATTACAGGTGATCTTGAGCCATTCATCAAAGACACCTGATGAAGCCCTATCCATTGGATAAGAGGTTAGTGGTATACTCTACTGTGAAAATATTATCAGTTTAATATATTATACTATACATTTACATACTATGAGATGCTTTTATACTGACTTCAGCCACAATGGAGCCACAGGAAGATAGGATACTGGTAAAAATGATAATGGAAAACCAACTGTTTTTAGATACAGTATTATTTTGACTGTACCACAGATATCACTTAAAAATGCTCTGAGCATAATCTTATTCACTTACATACCTAAACTGGCGTCAATAGTCCTCATAACTTTGCATAGTCTTTATCCGTCTTCCACCATCTGCATGGCAACTGCAAGTGTCTACTACAATTTGTTTTTTTACTGTTACATATTACATGTTGCCCGGAACTGTCAGATGTAGGTTGAGGGTGGAGGTGGGTATGATACGTCCTAGAAAACACTGTCGTTCTCTCTGCTGGTATTTCATACTTCCCACAGCAAGAGGCTGTTCACAGCACTTGTTTTTGGTTGCTAATAACCAGTCTATTCCCTTCAGGGACACATTAGCTCTTGTAAACAAGTTGCTACAGTGTGTATATATGCTTTGATGTCACTGATGTAGTATCTTCTCTTACGCTTCAATATTTTATTAACTATATACATAATTACGATATAAAGCCATACTCATGAAGATATCAATTAAATGTAATGCCTCAGCTAGCCACCAGTTCAGTTTATATTTAGGCTATGGAAGTGGAACCATGCATGGTTTCTACCACTTGAATACTAGCCTTTTCTACAAGTTCCCTGTGTGTTATTTTCATCAAATCCATAGCAGCTTATTGCAACTAAATTACAGTATAATACACTTCATTGTTGTTTATGTGTTTGGTTCATTATAATCAGTTTACTTCACTTCTCCCTTAAATAACGTAGTCAGACTAAGCTAGCATTTGCCCATCAACAAAATACAAAATGGCGTCAACATAATTTTCTTCAGGATACAAATCTTGATTTGATTATGATATTGCTATACATCTTGTGAAGGCTTATCTCACTGATATACCGAGGAAACATTAAGGATCTCGGCATGGTCAAATTAACCTTATCATAATGACTGTGTAGATAAAGGAGATTAACACAGAGTAATATGTCAGTGAGGGCTCCACATTATAATGTAATAAAAATAATTGCACTGCCGCAACTGTGTTTGAGTGTATTCACTATTTTATTTCTCCCTATTAATTTGGTTTTCTAGAGTAAGACGATATCGATGAATAGATTAATGTGGACTATATTCAGGAGCTAATCTGATGTTTTGCATTTGGTACATGTAGTTCTGAATATCATTATGGCCACTGTTAAGCTCTCATGGTGTGATTAACAGCTGTGAGCACTAGAAATCTGATCTTGTTAATCTAGTACTCTTCCATTCTGTGAAATCTCTGTTGAACAGAGTGGGAGCAGAGAAATTGAACATCGCTCAGGTTTTGTCATGCTGTTTAAGTGTGCATCTGCCACCCCCTTGTGGCCTCTCACATTAACTACAGGGTCAGTGAAGCCATGGCTTTCTACAAAAAGCAGTTGGGGAGTGAAATTGTGACTAGTTTGGCAATTCTTTGCACATTTGGAGTTAAATATTCTCCTTTTGTGTGATTATATGTTTTATGAAAGTCTAATATAATCCATATTCTTTCAGTAGGGCCATATTTGGCAGGTAGCCTAGTGGTTAGGGTGTTGGGCCAGTAACTGAAAGGTTGTTGGATCGAATCCCCGAGCTGACAAGGTAGACATCTGTTATTCTGCCCCTGAACAAAGGCAGGTATCCCGCTGTTCACAAGTAAGCTGTCATTGTAAATAAGAATTTGTTCTTAACTGACTTGCTTAGTTGAATAAAGGTTAACAATAGCTCTCAGAACTGCCAGTAGTGTGATTGGTGATTTGAAAGGTTGCTTTGATGTGTAACCTAACGAGGTGTTGGTTCAATGTCTCCCATGACCCTATTATTATTTTTTGCTGTCATTGCACAAACAAACCAGTAGGGTTATCAATTGCATCATCCCTGTTAATAATGCAAAATAAACATTTAATTTGTCATATTTTAACATTATATCTGTAGTTGCCATAGTACCAGTCTTTGGCCTTGTTTTAAATTGAAGAGGACAGATATGATCTATGTATATAATAAGATATGATGTATATAATAAAGAATGAGGGAATTATAGACTTATTTGAAAAGGGTAACACTAAGGTCCTCTTGTTCCTTTGAGTCTTTACGTTTTTGAAGGGAGTGTGTTTCGAACACGAGGGCCGCTTCCTGTCAATTCTGTTCCACATATTCCCGGTTTCTTTCCATTTTAATTTCTTTAATTAAAGTGATTTTATTCACAGGCACACAGCTGGCATCGGCTACTTTCCATTAGGCATCTGAGTGGCCGCCTCGTTGGTTGGAGGACCCGCACTGGGGCTGCTTCCTAGGGAGCACAATACTATTTTCATCTCCCCTCTGAGTTTGTTGTGTGTTTTGAATTTATTAATCATTGATTTTAATGTGCGCCTCTTGACAGTGGCAGCTACCCGTGCATTAATTAATTCCAGTGTCCCTGTTTAACAAAATGGCATTTAGAAACAATGTGAAGTCGGCTGGTGTTCCCTCTGACCTATAAATGAAGGCGTTGAATGCAAAATGTCAAAATTAGCTTTTATTTGTTCTTCACTATTTGTTCTTGGTACTATTTATTTGATGGTGTGGATATAAATGAGGCCATTTCTGCTCTATTGAAATATCTGTAAACACAGTTTGTGTTTTAATATTCAGCAGTATTTTGGTAGGTCATAAAACGCAATAATGTCTCTTTTGTTCAGCATCCTTCTTCAATACTCCTGCTTTGCATGTGGCGTCTGTTAGCTGCTGAATGGCATATTCTCAAAGGAATTGTCAGTCTTACATTGAGAATAAAGGTGCTATGCCGTCAACAATAGGTGGGCTATGTTTATCCTTTGAGGTCTTAAATAAGTATGTTAAAAGATTGCCTTCAGTGAATTTCCGATGAATAAAAATAAAGATTAGATCTCACATTTGGCATATGGTGTTGGAATTTGAATTGGGTTAGGATTTGAATGTATTTATGTGAGTATTTTTTTATTTTTTTTTATTGAAGAGAACTAAACTATTCATCCATGTAAATGAGTGACTGGTCTGTGTGGTTGAATAGATAAAAGCTTGCTATAATCCTTATTGACAAGAGGGATGCGTAAAGACAGCTATTCCTAAGTCCCAGCCGTGCCCTGCCCTGTGGATGGGGCCTTATCCTTATTCAAGGAGGGTTTCTTAATGCTAAAGATTTCCTGACAGATTGCTTTCACCAGATTGATTAGCACATGTTGTTAGTAAGTGAACTGTGTGGATATGTGTGTGTGTGTGCTTGTGTGTCTGCCGGTGTGTGTGCACGAGTGCCTCTGAGAGAGGGGGGGTGGGCATTGGAGTGCTTATCATTCTGAAAATGTAAAGAATCAAACAACCACAGCCGTAACATGATGGCATTTAGCTGGCATCCTGCAGGGGTTTAGCACAACACTCTTAACTGTGCTGACATCTGCAAAATATAATGCAGAAAAGAGACTGAAGGCTCTCCTTACTCAAACTCAAAGTGCAGTAACTACACAGTAGTATGTAGTATATATTATGTATAGAGTATACAGTATGTATGCAGTATTCATTTTACTAGGCAAGTCAGTTAAGAACAAATTCTTATTTTCAATGACGGCCTAGGAACAGTGGGTTAACTGCCTTGTTCAGGGGCAGAACGACAGATTTTTACCTTGTCAGCTCAGGGATTCGATCCAGCAACCTTTCAGTTACGGGCCCAACACTCTAACTACTGGGCTACCTGCCGCCCAATATGTATGTATGTATGTATGTATGTATGTATGTATGTATGTATGTATGTATGTATGTATGTATGTATGTATGTATGTATGTATGTATGTATGTATGTAGTATGCATGTAGTATACAGTATGTATGTAGTATACAGTATGTATGCAGTATGTATGTAGTATACAGTATGTATACAGTATGTATGTAGTATACAGTATGTATGTAGTATGTATGTAGTATATAGTATGTCTGCAGTATGTATGTAGTATACATTATGTATACAGTATGTATGTAGTATACAGTATGTATACAGTATGTATGTAGTATACAGCATGTATAGAGTATGTATGTAGTATACAGTATGTAGTATACATTATGTATGTAGTATACGGTATGTATGTAGTATACAGTATGTATGCAGTATGTATGTAGTATACAGTATGTATGTAGTATACAGTATGTATTTAGTATACAGTATGTTTACAGTATGTATGTTGTATACCGTATATATGTTGTATACATTATGTATGTAGTATACAATATGTATGTAGTGTACAGTATGTATGCAGTATGTATGTAGTATACAGTATGTATAGTATGTATGTAGTATACAGTATGTATGCAGTATGTATGCAGTATACAGTATGTATGCAGTATGTATGTAGTATCCAGTATGTATACAGCAGGTATGTAGTATACAGTATGTATGTAGTATGTATGTAGTATACAGTATGTATGCAGTATATATGTAGTATACAATATGTATACAGCATGTATGTAGTATGTATGTAGTATACAGTATGTATACAGTATGTATGTTGTATACAGTATGTATGTAGTATACATTATGTATGTAGTATGTGTGTAGTATACAGTATGTATGTAGTATACAGTATCCTTGTAGTATACAGTATGTTTACAGTATGTATGTTGTATACAGTATAAATGTTGTATACAGTATGTATGTAGTATACAGTATGTATGTAGTGTACAGTATGTATGCAGTATGTATGTAGTATACAGTATGTATGTAGTATGTATGTAGTATACAGTATGTATACAGCATGTATGTGGTATACAGTATGTATGTAGTATGTATGTAGTATACAGTATGTATACAGTATGTATACAGTATGTATACAGTATGTATGTAGTATACAGTATGTATGCAGTATGTATGTAGTATACAGTATGTATGTAGTATTTATGTAGTATACAGTATGCAGTATGTATGTAGTATACAGTATGTATACAGTATGTATGTAGTATACAGTATGTATGCAGTATGTATGTAGTATAAAGTATGTATGCATAATATTATTTTTTTCCTGTAGTCAAAGCAGCAGGAGGATGTAAAATAGCAGGAAGGTTCCTCACTGGTCATTCAGTCCAGGAAGTCTCCTCACTGGTCATTCAGTCTAGGAAGTCTCCTCACTGGTCATTCAGTCCAGGAAGTCTCCTCACTGCTCGTTCAGTCCAGGAAGTCTCCTCACTGCTCGTTCAGTCCAGGAAGTTTCCTCACTGCTCGTTCAGTCCAGGAAGTCTCCTCACTGGTCGTTCAGTCCAGGACGTCTCCTCACTGGTCATTCAGTCCAGGAAGTCTCCTCACTGGTCGTTCAGTCCAAGAAGTCTCCTCACTGGTCGTTCAGTCCAGTTTTGTTGACATGCTGTTCCTTAGCCTTTGTATGAAGTAATGGTGTGAAATTGCTTGTATGCAAATACACTGTATAGCATGTTCAATTGGACCCTTGTGATGAAACAATTAGGCCTTTGAAGAAGGTTCCCACTATTCCTGCTGCACCTATGAAGCCTAAAGCAGGCTGGCCTTTCCCTGAATCACGTCCTCCCTCCTACCTCCTTCCCTCCCCCTCTCTTCCCTCGTCTCTGAAGGGGGGATAACAGAGAGGAGAGGATCCATCGATCAGTGCCGATCGTTCAGCGCCCTGCCTGCACCCTGCCTCATTGTTTTTATCTTGTCTCTCAAGCAGGGCAGACCCTGTTGCCATGGCATCCCCCACACATTGGATATGGGACTTCAACCCTTTTGCTTAATGATCTCTTGGATGATAGCCTACTTGTCAGGCATTCATGTTCTGTTGAGACGCGAGGGTTACTGAACATTCTGTCATAACCTTACTGTACTGAACAGGGGGTCCATTCTCTACTTTCGCAAATCAAAGTCAGCTTCTTTTCCTTTTAATTGTTTCAAGTGCTATGATTTGTTTCCACTGGGTATGTTCTCAAAGATGGACGTTCTAAATGGAGAGGAACCAATTTGCATTCTTTCAGTGCCTTTTTTGTTTTTAGGCATTACTTTAAACCATCACTCTTTTGGTAGTTCAGTGCTGGGTGAGGGATTATTGCTCATATAAATAGCTGCCATTGATTTGACAAAAAAGAGACTACTCTATGTCATTATAAAGGCAGAAAATCCTAATTTAGAAATGTGAACAAAAAAAAACGGAGCTTTCAATTCAATTCCATAATCCTCCATATTGCATGAAATCAGGGGTGTCGTGTTACAAAACCGTTTTAGTCAATGCTGTGATGGAAACAAAGGTAGTGCCTGCAGCACTCATAATGTACTCAGCAAGGAAATGTGTTCAGAAACGGTTTCATGTTATTATTCTATATCCATCAACTCCCATGCACTGTCGTTTCCAGTTCTATATGTATCTGGTGTGGCTGCATGTGTTATGTGCTTTAAATGTTTCATAAGACATGCAGTGCAATGGTTAGAGCCCCTGTTCATTAGTTGAATGTATTTCCCCTCTCTGCTCGGCAGTGGATGAAACAGTCGTGTCTAATCGTATTTGACTTTGGGGACATAATACGTGCCACAATGCCATCACGTTTCGTGTTCTTTAAAAATGGAATCAAGCGTCTCAGACGTTAGTGACCGGTATTGATTGTGAATCAGGGAAGAGCTGTCTGGTGTAAACGCTAGTCAGTTCGATCACATCTGACCTATTATTCATGTGGTAAAAGAAAGGGGGAAAAGGTGGAGAGGTGGGAGAAGTTTGAACATAATTGGGAGAAGGAAAGAGTTGTTGCTTTCGTCTTGTTAAGATTCGCCTCTCATGGATCATTCATCAACAGTCTCCAAATACCACCATGGGAAGCGTGTGAATAATTTTTTTAAGACTTGCGTTTTGTGATCTTATACTCAAGAGAAGACTACTCGTTCATTGGTTGAGGAACTCGCATTTGGAACATTTAGCCTAGTGTTTCTTCCATCCGTTGTTTTCTTCAGTTAAAGGGCCCGTTGAGGTAAAGCAAGCATCTGTGTCTGTCGGCAAGGAGCACAGCGTTGATATCAGAGACAGTGGTCTTGCATGGCTAACATATAAAGCATAACATTTGAGGGAATTAGAGAATGGATGTTTTAGCAGGATGACTCTGATTCATAGCTCCATATGCTCCACCAAACACTACCAGTGGGTGGCCATGCCTCTTTGTTTTATTGCTCTGTCTCAAAGGCAGGGGAAATATGTTACCCGTGTCTGTTCCAAAATTGTTTCTCTCCTTTTATTAGTCTTTTGTTTAACCTGTTGTTACCCATAATGTGTTGTAGAAAAGTTTTATTTCTTGTGAGCCATACACACCCCCTGATCTAAGAAATGGCTTAAGTAAATTTGTTTAATCGCAGTGCGGGCCAATGGCCCACGTTTTCTGGTCCATGGTATTTACTTTTAGGTCAATGTTATACTTTTCCCTGTGTCTCCACAGACATCTTTTGCTATCATTCCCAAGGTTTCTGTGGACTTACAGACTTGTAGACAATGTTGTCTCTCAATATTTACTGTGGGTTTTCTCCGTAAATGAGAACACAAAACTCTCCTAGTACGTATGTTTGGTTCTGTCTGGAGTCGCTTGCCAATCGTTTATCTATAAGATTGTGTCCAAGACGCTCACGGCTGGCAGCAAGACTAAGTAACATCTGTCTGATGTATTCTATAGCTGGGAGTGACCTCTCAGACAGTGTTGAGAGTTGTTTGAATCACTCAGAAAGGATCATCTTCACTACTCCACACTTAAAGAACAACATGCTTTTATCTCTGTGCACACTAGAGCCTACAGAATCAGCTTGATATCGTTTATCTCTGTGCACACTAGAGCCTACAGAATCAGCTTGATCTTGTTTTATCTCTGTGCACACTAGAGCCTACAGAATCAGCTTGATCTCGTTTATCTCTGTGCACACTAGAGCCTACAGAATCAACTTGATCTCTTTTATCTCTGTGCATACTAGAGCCTACAGAATCAGCTTGATCTTGTTTTATCTCTGTGCACACTAGAGCCTACAGAATCAGCTTGATCTCGTTTATCTCTGTGCACACTAGAGCCTACAGAATCAGCTTGATCTTGTTTATCTCTGTGCATACTAGAGCCTACAGAATCAGCTTGATCTTGTTTTATCTCTGTGCACACTAGAGCCTACAGAATCAGCTTGATCTCGTTTATCTCTGTGCACACTAGAGCCTACAGAATCAACTTGATCTCTTTTATCTCTGTGCATACTAGAGCCTGCAGAATCAGCTTGATCTCTATTATCTCTGTGCACACTAGAGCCTGCAGAATCAGCTTGATCTCTTTTATCTCTGTGCATACTAGAGCCTATAGAATCAGCTTGATCTCTTTTCACTCTCATAATGCGATATGGGGAAGACTTCCTGCACGTCATAAGGTATTGGAAGGTAAAATTGAATTATACTAAAGAGCTCTGAAGAATGGGACTGGGAAGTACTCACTTTCCCTCTATTTGACAATGAGGATTGCTGTAAATTGACACTGAAATGGTTAGTCTCGCACCCTCTCAAATGACCTCTGAAAGGGATAGCATGCATATTAACGGGCTCATCGCAAATTGTGTTGAAGTGGGACAGAATGCAGTAAATGAGATATCCATCGTCTCCATGATGAGCACTTCCTCTCATCAGTGTTGCTTTATTTCCCCACTACCGTTGATGGGTTATGACGTAGGCCAATTAGCTGACCTTGTTGCATTGTCCTCTCGGACTAGTCTACGTTGCGTTGTTGCCTCCCGAGTGGCGCAGCGGTCTAAGACAGTGCTAGAGGCGACACTACAGACCCAGGTTCGATTCCGGGCTGTATCACAACCGGCCGTGATCGGGTGTCCCATAGGGAAGCGCACAATTGGCCCAGCGTCGTCCGGGTTAGAGGAGGGTTTGGCCAGGGGGGGCTTTACTTGGCTCATCGTGCTCTAGCAACTCCTTGCGGCGGCCCAGGTGCCTGCAGGCTGACCTCAGTCGTCAGATGAACAATGTTTCCTCCGACACATGACTCGACCTTTGCCTCCCGAGCCTGTTGGGGAGTTGCAGTGATGAGACAAGATTGAAAATTGGGGTGAAAAAGGGGATAAAAATAAATAAATATGTAAACTATGGGTTTAATGTGTGTTTGCCAGCATTTGCTGTACTTAGGCACACCATGTTTGAACCACATAGACCTTCATGCCTGTGAAATTAAGTTGTAAGTAGGTACGTTTTTCTAGAACTACAATCAGTACCTAGTTAACATCCTTCCTTGGGCTTAGTGTAAGGGGGATTCTTTCTCCTCCTCGAGTGGCAACTGTCTGGGAATATTTTTGTGCATCTGAAAAAAGAGATGCCTTGAATATACATATTATTAATAATTAACTCCATACTTTATTTCCCCTTGAAAGTTATTATGCAGAATTAATATTTCATAAGGGTACAAGCCTTACATGACAACTGTACTAAGACAAAGGATAGTAATGGCACAAAGTTTGACAAGTCTGTGTAGGCTTGCTCTAAAATCATTGGCCTTCATCATAAATTTAGCATTCAAGAGACGTCAATGGCGAACCTCTATTTTTGTTCATTTTCTATTCATATATGCTGTTTTTGTTTTCAGACTTTCATTCAAACATATAAATGTCCTTACATTCTGAATTATAGCCTAGTCTTTCCAGTGCTCGACTGCTCGTTTCTACATTTGGAGTGGATAGTTTGTGGCCTATTTAGATCCGAGACCCATCTCTTTTATTCTGTTTTGACCGTGTCTAAACTGAGTCCACCTGCAGGGGGAAGTAACAGGCCAGATAACTCAGTCCTCTTAGTCAAGGTTTCAAGATCCCTGTCTGGTGTGCTTGTTCAATGACATCACTGTCCCCCTCTTTCTCTGTCTCCCTTCGGTCTGTGTCTCGTCCTCCCACTTTCTCTTGTCTCCAAATATGCCGCAGAGAGACGCAATTATCCACTTCATTTGAGTCGTCGTGGTAATGGTTCGCCCACCCCTCTCGGGGAAATAGGTAGCAGTAATTGTAAATTGTGTAATGAATGTGGAATCGCAACCGTGCCGGGCGACGCCATTATAACCGACCCGCTCATGACCCCCGCCCCAACAACAAGTGAGACCCCCGGCCTTTAGTGTTCATGAGCCACAGCAGAAATATTTAGGCTCTGAGGCAATTAATCCCAAGTGATGTGATTTTTACCTCTTTCATTTCTTTCCCTCCATTTTTC